>JAKLTH010000257.1:600000-951771 GCA_025175895.1 Wurfbainia villosa | reverse complement strand
CAAAGCTGGAAGTTGTTCGCTCGATTTAGACTAGAAAAGAGAGAAGCTAGCTAGTAGGATAGAGTAACACATGCACAGTTCTATCTTTTGCAAAAAGAAAGGATTAAGAAAAGAGTTTTGCTTTAAAAAAGCCCAGCAAATTGATGAGCCATGAGGAATTTTAATTTGGCCACCGGCAAAAGGGTGATCATTGTATATAAGAAGTTCTGTCTAATTCTTATGCAGTCACAGAGTTAGCAATTCTGACCACCATTCTAGCTTGTTTAAATTTCAGAGCATGAATTGTTAGACAGTATGAGCAAAGAGATGGGGAACCAAAATGTCACCGGCATTCGAGGTCTGGCTTTTCTTCCTTCGTCGATCGCATCGATTTTTGTTGGTTTCTTGGTGTCATTTTGAAGATTTTGATTGCATCGTCAGCAGGTGAAGAGGTTGAAGTCGATACCACCTCAAATGTTGAAGATGGCTACAATGGAAATAGGAAAGAGGAAAGAGGATCCAATTTTCATGAGCTACCACCATCCGACGACAAGAAGCAGATACTAAAAGGTACTATTTGAGTGTTTTATAGCGAATAGATTTTTGCTTATTATTTGTTCAACTACTGTTAATTTGCTGCAAAAAGTGTCTTCTGAATTCTGATAATAGTTGATTCATTGCGAGATAATCAAGCACTTGAAGTAAGTTTTTGTATCTGAATACATGGTAACTCATTTAGGATTTCATTTGATTAATAGGAGAAGAAAAGACGAAAGGAGAATACTCAACTCCATTGGTAGATCTTATCTACGCAGACGGAGAAGAGATTCTGACTAGTAACACAGATTCTTTAAAACCTAATGAAAATGCTGATAAACTAGATAATTCTTCGATCAACATGAGTGATGGCATAATGCATGAGGAAAAAGCTCTGTTGACAGAGTCTATTGAAATTGTTCCTCTAGTTGATGCTGAGAACGAGTGTTTGCATAGAGAAGATGATCAAAATGAAACCAAAGAGCTATCCAAAATAGAGCCTCCAGAAAATGGTGCATCCATAGCAGTGACTCTTGATGAGCTTGAAGCAGACATTCATGCTACTCGAATAAAAAGAGAAATAGAGAACATGCCCGAGACTGAGGTAGAAAATCAACTTGAGTTCCATTCTGGTTCAGTCGTCTCTGATAATGCTATGGCAGTAACTGAACTGATAGCTGCTCCAGTCTCAAATGGAATGAAAGAAGAGGAAATGAACTACGAAAGTGGATCACAAAACAAGGAATGCCAAACGGTCCAGGACATCAAATTAGAAGGGCAAAGTCCATTTGAATTACCATCATCTTTGTTCAGTTCTGATGCAGTCATGAGTGAAGTGATAGCCACAGTAAAAGAAGAGAGAACGATGGAGAGGAAAAACACAGATGAGATAGCTACTTCAGGTCAACGCTCAGTCAGCGAAGCCAATCATATTTCTGTTGGCATGGCAAGTAGGGATATGGTGAACTTTGAAGAGAAGGAAGTCGCTCGGAGGCTAAATTTAGTAGAAAAAGAAGTACAATCTGTGCCGCCGCCATCTGAACCACATGAGCTGAGACTTAATGTTGCTCAGGAAGATCAACGGTTGCAGAAATGTTCAGAAGAGCAGGGAAAACCTGCAGAGGATTCTGAAACAACGAACGAAAGGCGTCTGATTTCCACTTGTCTTGCTAGCGAATGTCCCGACATCTACTTGGAGCTCCCAAACTTTTCAATGCCACAGCCTTCAGTTCAAGCCGAACCATCCGATACTGAATTCATTGTTATTCAGCCGGATAAAGGATTGCCCGAGTTGTTAAAGGATCTTGAATGGCAAATTGCTGCAGAAAAACTTCCCGATCAAAGCGTTACAAATTCCAAAATTTCCAATAGTGAATGCCTTGACATCGATTCCAAGGTCCAAGAAGTTACTGAGGAAACTACCGAGCCAGATTTTGAATCGGGGATGAACGATATCGGACAAAGTCAATCAGTTTTACCAATGAGCAGTGTGGAAGATAATCCAGTTGTGCAAGTCGAAAATGGCGAGAAGGTTTTGGATTCTGTGGCAGTGTCAAACACCAAAGCACAAGAGCAATCTCTTCATGTAGCTACGCATAATGATGACATAAGTCCTGAAACATTTGGAAGCAACAAAGAGTTCACTTTTGAACAAAGTCACAATCAGATGATCTTAATGACGAGCAAGATCCAAACGAGTGAGGAAGTTATATCAATGCAGAAGATGGAAAATGAAATAGTGCTAAAAGTTGAAGATGGTCCCGAGAATTATGAACCTGCGGTCGAGTTTAAGACTGAAACAAACAGTGAAGAACAAAGATGCAGTCTTCAGACATCTGAAACAGATACCGGTAACGTCCTCGAAGCATTCATTCTTCAACCGTATCGAGAAATAACAAGTGAAGGAAATTTACTGCTGAAGCGGGAAGATCTAGAAGAAGGTTCAGTTGTCCCTGCAATAGAAAATACAAATAGTCACAATGGTTCATCAGATGGCAACCCCCAAGAATGTCAATCAAGCAGTAACGCAGCACAGGTGGTTTGTGTCGAACAATTCGAAGGAAATCCTTCGGAACAAGAAGTCATCAACGCGCAGATACATTCGAACAACAATGAGTTGGAAACTTGCAATGACCACGTTGAAGCGGCAAGAAGTGATTCTAGGAAATTGAAAACGCCATTTCTCAGCTTCATGAAGGAAGAAACTCAAGTCATTGACACATCTGAGAAGAAGGAAGACATCCATTTGAACAACAATGAGGGCGATGCCGGGAAGTCGCCGTGCGAGGAGACCACTGCAACACCACCAAGTGGAAAAGGGAAGCACAGACATAGATCTTCCCTCTTCAGCAACTGGATCTGCTGCACAACAGCCACGGATTAACTACTTCGGCTCATGATACAACGGGCAGAAGCTTTGATTCATAAGACATTTGAAGATGTTTGTTGTCTGAACAAAGATTTCTGTGACTGGTTCAGACAGAGTTGCATTTTTTTTTTGTTTTATTTTTTCAGATTTTTTTTTTTTTCATTTTTGATGGGATTGTGAGAAGTTTGGATTTTAAGGTTGGAATGTATCACAAACAAATGAATTTTATAAAATGTGGGCTATGGAACACGCATCAATTACGGTACAAATTAAACTGAGATAATTGTTCTTTTGCAATCCAAAACTTGTCTGCTTTCTCCAATAATTAAAAAAGAAAGCGTGCATTTTACCAACCATGAAAATCAATGATCCGGTCTGAGTCGGTAGCTGAACCGGAACGGATCCGGTCCATTTCGACGACGCCAATAAACCTTCCTTCTTCCTCTTCGGCGGCCTATCGCTGGCGTCGCCGTCCTTTGATCCTTCCCCCTTCGTCTTCGAATCCACCCTCCATTCCTCGGGTTGGTTCGCAGGGAGGCGGCGTGAGGGACGTAGGATAGTTGGCGGCGGCCGCGGTAGCGGTGGCGGCGGCAGTGAAGCGGCGGCTGCTGGTCTCGTGCATGACGTGTTCCATATGCCACAAATTAATCCGGGATGCCACCACCATCTCTGAGTGTCTGCATGCGTGTGGGTACGACTCCTCCTTCTCTTCTTGCACCATAATCTGAGGCCCGACGTTTCTTCTGGTTCCTCCAATTCGGCGTCTTGATCCTCTGGTGTTTCTCTGTGGTTGTACATGTTGTTTCAACGTGGTGTTCCTAGTCTGGAGTTATTCGATCTTGGATTACTCGATTCGTCGGTTTCTTGGGTGCAGGCTCGTGTGAGAATCCGATCTTCGATACTTTTGTCCCTTCACTTTGTTCTTTCCATGGAAGATTCTGAAAATTGGGTATCTTTAGGCATGAAAACTTACTTCTTTTTGTTTTGAGTTGTTTTCCTACTTTGTTATGAGGCATTATCATGGCATATGACTCCAAGTATATATTTTTGCCTACATATCGAGAAAGCAGGAGGTTGATACGTAAACTGGACCGTGAAAGTTAAAATTTTCATTTCCTTTTTCTCGTACATCGAATGAGTAGTTTCCTCCTATCTGATAGACCATTTTTTGCATGTCTTTTTACGTGAATGGATTAGTGGGGTTGGCCGGTTGGGTACTTGGGTACAAAACTGAGAATATCTGCACGAGGTGAATTACCTGAAATCAGTGCTAGTCCACAAAAATTCTTGATAAAGGAAGCATCTAAGTGACTATTCTGACCGTGGACTCGCAATTGGGACAAAAGAATAGATTGTCTGTGAAACCATAAGAGGCAAGGAAATATATTACTCATTTTATTGTTGTACTTTCCAAGAAAACTACTGTTTGACTCAGATTGATTTTAGCTAAAACTTCAGTCTAGTTTGTCTTGAGATCCAAATCCACTGCCTTGCTTTGGTTGTATGGTAGCTGAGATCCTCAATGTTAGCAATTCACTGCTAGGTAGTATATGTTGGAATTTGAATGGAAATTATAGAAATATGAAGAAAGGATGAAGAAGACGTTCTGTCATCCTTTTAAACTTGTTGATCAGTAAAACGGAAAGATGAGGAAGATGTTCCGTCATCTTTCGCGTCGAACCGTGAAAAGTTCGCATTAAAACTCTGATATAAATGGTCAGAGATTGATGGATTAATGATAGATTAATTGAATCAAGGCAGCATTATGGATGACCTTTCGATTCACGTAGATTAAACGAATCAAGGCGACATTATGGTTGACCTTTCGATTCCACCATTAATAGGTCTCCACTATAAAAGGAGACATGATTGCGAACTCAAAAGAAGCGTTCAAGTGTTCGCTGAGGACCGCGTGCTTGTTGGAGTCCGCGGTTTTGCCGTTGTATCTCGGGACATACGTCCCTACTAAATCTCGCAAGCACTCGCCGGAGGAGGACAATGCTTTTTAAATCAAGCTGTATACACAGGCCTCGGCAGCTTTTTAATTGGCTCTGCAATTCACTCTGCAACCAATTCTGTAATTGGTTCTGCAACCAATTCTGCAATTGACTCTGCAATTGGTTCTACAACCAATTCTGTAATTGGTTCTGCAACCGTCGGCTCTGCAACTGCAATTGGTTCTGCAAACAGCTCTGCAATTGGTTCTGCAACAACCGACAATCGCTCGCACCGACGCAATTGACTCGCAACGATTCTGCGCGAATCGATTCTAACGCTCAGATCACCTTTGCATCCACAATCGCGGTTCTGCGCAATTCGCTCTGCAACAACCAGCTCTGCAATTGGTTCTACAATTGGTTCTGCAACTACAATTGACTTTGCAACAATTGACTCTGCAATTGGCTCCGCAACCAGCTCTGCAATTGGCTCTGCAACCAGCTTTACAATTGGCCGGAGACTTCTGATCCGGCTCGAAACGGAAGAAATCATTCTTGATTGAGGACGAAAAAGGAAGTGGTCGACTCAACAGACAAGTCCGATTAATTTTCGGACTTTCCTTTGTTTTTCCGTCAGGAAAGGTATACTCTTTATATTCCAACAAACTTAAAACAGATTCAGTCTGTTGAGATGACCACAGCACAAGAAGTTGAGATGCAACAGACTCAACGTGTGATGGCTCCCTCCGCTCCGATTGGTAGCGTTCCAATCAATCATGGGGAGAAACCAGAAAAGTTCACGGGGTTGAACTTCAAGCGGTGGCAGCAGAAGATGCTCTTTTACCTGACCACGCTAAATCTGGCTCGGTTCTTGACCGAGGATCCTCCCAATGTACCTGAGGGTACGAGTGATGCACAAACCTTCAATATTGTGGAGGCATGGAATCACTCAGAGTTTCTGTGTAGAAACTACATACTCAACTATCTTGCCGACTCGCTGTACGTTGTGTATAGCATGAAGAAAACGGCCAAGGAGTTGTGGGAGTCCTTGGACAAGAAATACAATACGGAGGATGCTGGTGCCAAGAAGTTCATCGTAGACCGATTCCTGGACTACAAGATGGTAGACTCCAAGACGGTGATCAGCCAAGTTCAGGAGCTTCAAGTGATTCTACATGAGATTCACTCGGAAGGTATGGTTCTGAGTGAAACTTTTCAGGTGGCTGCGATCATAGAGAAGCTATCGTCCGACTGGAAAGACTTCAAGAACTATCCGGCCTGGCGGAAAGAGATGAATGTGGAAGGACTTATTGTTCGTCTTCGAATCGAGGAAGACAACAAAAGTTCGGAGAGAAATATGTTCTCTCAGGCTACTGTGAAAGCCAACGTGGTCGAGCACGGTCAAAGCTCGAAACGGAAGAATGTCAAGTCTTCCAAAATGAGACCCAAAGGAGGGGTCAATAAAAAGAAGTTTATTGGAAAGTGCTTGGTGTGATAAAGTCTCAAAATCTTGAGTGCAAAGCCGAAGAAAAATCCGAGGCCAACCACAACGAGGGGCCAGAGGAGGATGATCTCTCGCGGTAATCTCGAAATTTGAACCTGGTGGGTTCAAACCCCGTGAATGGTGGTTGGATCTGGTGCCACGGACACGTGTGATGATAGAGTTACTCCACAACTTTGAAGAAGTTAATGGAGAGAAGGCATATATGGGGAACTCGTGAACCTTGGACATTATGGGCTAAGGAAAATAATCGTCAAGATGACCTGCAAGGAGCTCACTCAACAATGTGTTATACGTTAGGAAGTTCGAAAGAATCGCAGTATCTGGATCGTTGCTAAGCAAGCATGGCTTCCGCATTATCTTAGAATCGGACAGAGTTGTACTGTCCAAGAATGGAATGTTTGTAGGGAAGGGTTATGTAACTGATGGATTGTTTAAACTAAGTGTAATGGCCATTACGCCCAAAGTTAATAAAGTTGAAAACTCTTCCACTTATATGCTTGAGTCGTCGTATTTATGGCGGTAGGTAGACTAGGACATGTTAACTACGATGTGTTGAGTAGATCGATTAACACGCCAAGCATACCTACATTCCACCTTGACCCAAAACATAAGTGCGAGACTTGTGTTAAAGCAAAATTGACACGGTCATCCTTTCAACAAGTTGAAAGAAGCACTGAGCCACTCGGCCTAATCCACACGGACGTGTGTGACCTAAAAGGGACACCGACACGAGGTGGGAATAAGTACTTCATCACTTTTGTTGATGATAACACAAAATATTGTATTGTGTATCTTCTCAAAAGTAAAGATATAGAGAAATTTATTCTCTATAAGAATAGGGTTGGAAACCAACTTAATAGAAAGATTAAGGTGGTTCAGTGACCGAGGCGGTGAATATGTATCACCGTTCGCAGATTTGTGTCTAACATGGTATCGGAACCTAAACAACGACTCCATACTCGCCTCAAAGAAATGGGATCACGGCGAAAGAATCGTTCTCTGAAAGAGATGATGAATGCTCTACTTATTAAGTTCGCCTGCAGAGCACTTGGGGGAAGGTGTTAAAACTAATTACCTTTTAAATAAGGTGCCCGAAAGAAAATAGAAAGAGCCCTTATGAGTTATCCTACAAATACTTGCGAGCGTGGGGTTCACGGCCAAAGTTTTGTGCCGGATCCAAAAGGATCAAGATCGGACCAAAAACTGCTGATCGTGATATTTATTGGATATGCATAATATAGAATTTTATAGTTTTCTTGTGATTGGATCTCAAATTCACGAGATACACAAGAACTCGATTATTGAATCGAAATGCCTCATTCTTTGAGCACGTGCTTCCGTTTAAGGCCCGAGAGGATGCTAGCTCTTCTAAACGGGTACACGGAAGACAAGAGTAAGAAGAAATGGATGAACCAATTGAGGGTGAGCTCAGACGGAGTAAGAGAGCTCGGATGGAGAAATCCTTTGGATCGGATTTTCTCACCTTCACGATGGAAGGAAAGTGATCCCCGAGTTACTCGGCGGTAAACTCGTCTCGATGGACCTCGATGGAAAGAGGCAATCAGATTGAGATTTCATCAATCTTGCAAAATCATACTTGGGAGGCTGGTAGATCTTCCTTACGGAAGTAAGGCACTAGGTCGCAAGTGGATTTTCAAGAAGAAAATGAAATCGAAGGCGATAGAAAGGTTCAAGGCAAGGTTGGTAATTGGGTTACCGATAACGCGTGGCGACCTTGACTATTTTGATACCTATACTCAGATCGAGAATAACGCGTCCATTAGGGTGTTATTAGCGATTGCCACTCTGTGGAATCTAAGTACATCAAATGGATGTAAAATCGCCTTTCTAAATGGAGATTTAAGAGGAAATCTACATGGAACAACTGAAGGGTTCTGCCCGGGCAGTGAAACCAAGGTATGTAGATTGATCAAGTCGACGGCCAAACAAGCTCCAAAGCAGATGACATGAAATTTGATAGTATCATCGATGGATTTAAAATCAACGAGAGTGATAAATGCATTTACTGAGAAAGACACGAAGATGGCTTAGTCATTTTATGTCTTTATGTAGATGACATACTTATCATTGGGAGCGATGATAAGATAATTAAATCCACTAAAGTTATGTTGAACTCAAGATTTGACATGAGACATGGGTCTTCTTGATGTGATTCTTGGAATTAAAATTCTTAGAACGCGGAAGGACTTATCTTAAGTCACCCCATTATGTGGATAAGATTCTTGAAAGATTCACCAAGAGTGAGCATCAAGATCGACGGACTCCGATAGATATGAGTCAACATCTATCGAAAATCAAGGAGAGAGTACCTCAAAATAGAGTACTCCGATAATTAAAGTCCGATGTACTTAATGAGTTACCGACCAAACTTAGCCTACGCATGAGTAAATTGAGCGATTTACAAGTAATCCAGGTGTTGAGCAATCGGAAAGGGATAACTAGAATACTACGGTATCTACATTACACTCGTAATCACGGATGACTTATACAAGATATCCTGTAATCGAAGGATACTGACTGCAAGTTGATATCCGACATAAAAGACTCAAAGTCTACAAGTGGATATGTATTCACTTTGGGAGGTGCCATTTCTTGAAAATCTTCTAAGCAAATGCGTTATAACCAGATCCACGATGGAATCGAATTTGTAGCTCTTGACAAATGTGGTGAAGAGGAACGAATGGCTACGACATTTCTTAGAAGATGTTCCTAGATGATCGAAACTGTAATACGCATACATCGATAGTCATCTAATCGTCGAGCACGTGAGTCATTGTATAATGGTAAGTCTAGACATATACGTCGTGAGCATAATACCATTAGACAACTACTCTCATCGGGTGTTATCACCGCTGACTATGTAAAGTCAAAAGATAACTTAGCGATCCGCTAATCAAAGGGTTAAATCGAGAGTTAGTTGCAAGCTCATCATCGAGGACGGGGTTAATGACGATGCGATAAGAAACGCTGTGCAAAGGAAACCCAACCTATGTTGGAGATCCCAAGAACTAGGTTCAAAGGGACAACCTAATCAGATCGACTAAGTAAGCTCACCGTGAGAGGGTATGACCCAAGAACGGTGAAAGGATGAAGGTTAAGCATACGACTTTTAATGATCTAGAAGAGTAGTGGGAATACTCTCAAGAGATCACGTATGCGAGAAAGAAGTGGAGCCGCTTCGAAGAGAATTAAAGACACAATTCTTAGACCTTCTCGCAGAACCAGGCGTGTTCATGGCCTAACGAACACACTCATGAGAACTGAACTATATTAGGGAGAGTCCAGTGTGAAGTACGTCCATGCTTACATAAACGGTCGAATAGTTCAAGGACATCGCGTCTACTAATCTACCAGTATGCAAACATACTTACACAAGGGAAGGTTCAAAGGGTCAAACCTACCTATCCTATGCTGGACTTAACCGCTGAAGGCTATCATGTATCAATTTCCATTCATGTGGGGGATTGTTGAAATTTGAATGGAAATTATGGAAATGTGAAGAAAGGATGAAGAAGACGTTCTGTCATCCTTTTAAACTTGTTGATCGGTAAAACGGAAAGATGGGGAAGACTTTCCATCATCTTTCGTGTCGAACCGTGGAAAGTTCGCATTAAAACTCTAACATAAATGGTCAAAGATTGATGGATTAATGGTAGATTAATTGAATCAAGGAAGCATTATGGATGACCTTTCGATTCACGTAAATTAAACGAATCAAGGCGACATTATGGTTGACCTTTCGATTCCACCATTAATAGGTCTCCTCTATAAAAGGAGACATGATTGCGAACTCAAAAGAAAGAGAGCTCTCTGTTTTCCAACCCCACAGTGATAGCATTCAAGTGTTCGTTCAGTTCGCCGAGGACTGCTTGTGCTCGTTGGAGTCAGCTTTTGGGTTGTATCACGGAAAATAGGCGTCTGCTAAACCTCGCAAGCACTCGGAGGAGGACGAATGCTTTTAAGAAGCTGTGTATACGAGCCTCAGCGACTTTTAATTGACGACTGCAATTCACTCTGCAACCAATTCTGCAATTGGTTATGCAACCAATTCTACAATTGGCTCTGCAACCAGTGCGTGATTGGTTACGCTGCGCCGCTCTGCAATCGCAATTGGTTCGCAAACGGCTCTGCGGTGGTTCCGCAACAACCGCACGCAACTAGTTACGCAATTGGCTCTGCGTCAGTTCTGCGAATTGACTCGCCCGGTTACATGGCGGCTCGCATCCACCGGCTCGCCGGGGTTACGCGGAATTCGCTCTGCAACAACCAGCTCTGCAATTGGTTCTGCAACTGCAATTGGCTCTGCAACAATTGACTCTGCAATTGGCTCCGCAACCAGCTCTGCAATTGGCTCTGCAACCAGCTTTACAATTGGCCGGAGACTTCTGATCCGGCTCGAAACGGAAGAAATCATTCTTGATTGAGGACGAAAAAGGAAGTGATCGACTCAACAGACAAGTCCGATTAATTTTCGGACTTTCCTTTTTTTTTTCGTCAGGAAAGGTATACTCTTTATATTCCAACAGTATAGACAGTTACATTAGATATCCAAAAAAAAATGTGTCCAACTGAGATAATGGAGTAATTTTTTTCTACCTCCTGAGCCTTCAAATAGACTATTATAACTAAAAGTTAGCTTTTCTCAAGAAGATAAAGGTTTTGATTTAGTTTTTTCTAGTGTCCATGTTTAACTTTTCAAATTTTATCAGACGACTTCAAGTACAGAGCCATTCAGCACTACTCCCATCAAACATAGATCTAGTCGAAGGGAATCGTATCAGCATAGGACTGAGCTCTGTAAACATTTAGATTGTCTATCTGAAGTGACAAAATCTTTCAAGCCCACTTCACAGGATCCTGTTTTCAAGTGAGAACTCATCAGTGCACATAGTGGGGAAGCTAATATCTGACAAACTAAGAATAAGCAACTTCTACACAAGTCCAAAATTAAGAGAAAAATGGCATCATCCGAATGCCTCCCATAGCAGTAAAATCCAAAAAGTTGCAAGGAATCCTTGGAAAACAGAAGGGTACTGTGTCCTCAGCTCAAGCACCAATTGATGCAGCAACTGAGCGGGCCATGTGACAGAAGATTTGCGCCATATATGGTTTCAGTTAATTGCTTTTTTAAACCAGTTATGGAGTTTTCTCTTGTGGAGATTGTATTAATCATCATTCTTACTTTATTTCGGTTTAGATTTTGTTCATTTTGATGTATTCTTTTTCAGGGAAGGAGATTCATTACTTCCCCAGATCCCAAATTATTTAAGGCTAAGTGAGTTTAAGTATCATGATTATACAAACTTGTACACTCTATCATTTGAAATTTGAATTTGCTTTCCTTAACTTTGACATTTCTAAATTGACCTTGCTGCTGTTTTCCTTAACTTTGATATTTTGTATTTTGGCTATTGGTTCTGATTTATGTTGAGAACCATCAACCTCAGCCCTGGGCCTGCATGAAAATTTATCAGTTGAATTAAGCATTTACAGTCACTGTTAAAAGGGTTTAGAAAGTGGATTTACATCAATGTAGCAGATCACAGTATTGGGACCTACACGGTTAATCATGTATATCTGTATAACCACAATTACTATGTAAACGAACTCCCAGCAAGGAAATTTTAGTCGATACAAAGAATCCAGTCACTTAACTTGCATAAGGGATGATAATAATTGGTGCTGCAAAACTATGACAAACCTGGTCGCACTAATTATAATGATCTTTGGCATTCTGCTTCTGCATTGCATGTGAGGACCATGTTAAGAAAATAACTCATGCTCAATAAATCTTATTTCTATTGTATTCATCTAGTTTACCTACCATTTGATGACTTTTCTGGTTGCAGAAATTCAGAGATGGTAACGTGCCTGTTTCTTTCCAGAAGTAACTTGTCAGGAAGCTTAATCTTCACAGTGAAGCCGAGGTAAGTAATAGAGTTTGCCTAAAGTCGGTCATTTTGATTGAATGCAACAGTTGAGACTGTATAATGATTGAAATGAATGCTACTCTTCCTTTCTTGTTCATAACTTGATAAAAATGATGAATAATTTACTAAAATGCCAGTCGCAATAAAGTTGCTTAATGTGTGCAAGGAAGAAACAGCTACCAGTGGCAACATTTGTCAGAAGCAGCTTTGGTGAAATTAGCTGATATATAACTGAATATAGTACCATTGCCTTTTGCTGTTGTCAGCTCATTGAGTGATCATAAATATGGGAGGGTACATGAATTAACACAATCAATTTTACTCATGAAGCTCAAATATCAATCAGTACAAGGATGTCATAGTATATGTAAACTGGGGCTGAAGTGTTGATTGAAGTTGCTCTGGTTAGTGACAATTACAATATGATCAGTTCAATACAACAAGGCTTATTGGCACCCAGTTCCTAATCAAGTCCAGATCAGGTAATCTTGACTGCTAAGTAGAACCAGATTGTTAATGATTATTTCCATGTATGATAAGTCTTAGGTACTGCTTTTGTTTCCTAAACTTGGTCTAAATTACACTCTGCTAGATACATTGCCAATCTTTCGTCCAATGAGATATACCTGCTTCTATATTTGGATACTTGATGTAGAAGTAGCTACTACAGAATTAGGATGCATCCAATATATCTTCTACATCCATTCTAATGGACCATGCCTAATTAGCAGTAGCTCGACCAATTAACAATGAACAATGACTTTTTCTCTGCAAGCGTAACTGTGTTTGATCATTCCAATTCTTCTCTACAATATGATCCTGCTCATTAGTACGTCGAAACAATCTTAATCATATAACTTCATGAAATAAATAATCAGTGTGGCAGTGATTAGCCATATAGATTCAGATATCCTCTTTTTAATCCTTCATTTGGCTGAATTTTTTCTTAAGCAACAGATTTAGTCCAAATTTCTTTTAACAAAGAAAATTATATAATGAGTGCATGCACTCCCCTTGTGATGCTTTGTCACTTGTGCATATTTCTCATTCATGAGCTGTATTTGTAAGCTTCTAAGAAGACTATTGAGCCGCATCAATAACATTCACAGGGTTTGATGATACCGGTGACATGTTATGTTACTCGGACTCGGATATTCAATATCCTGACATCTTATACAAATTTAGGTATCTTTCATGGCTATTTCTAAATTCTTCAATTCACAACCAGTGGGATGGGCGTTTAGGTGTATGAACCGTGTGTCGACCATCGAATTATGCAATCAAGACGCCGAGCCATAAAGTGATACGTTATGGCTCGCTAATTTCTCGTGTTTTCATTGTGCCAGAGTTATCCTCTTCAGCTCAACTACCCTTCACTTGATGGCGAATACAAGTGGGCATCATGTTCCGGGGCCAGCCAGTGAGCCCTACTGCATCTCTACACAAAGTACTTGTTCAGTGGCTAACAAGGGGATCATCAGAGGCTGCTGCCTTAACCTCCGGCAAGGAGTACGCCATGGTGCTAGCCTACGGTTCAATGATTATCCTCAAGGGTGCTCCATTGTCTACTTTTTGTTAATCCTCTACCATTTGTTCATCCAATCGTTGTACACTGACTTGTTTGTTTCATGGTGGTTCTTGCATTAAATCTGTGATATGATAGTAATTAAGAGGCAAAATCAATGCAAGTCTTTTTAGCATTGTGAGGAATATCTTGTATTCTATTGACTTAATTACGTGTGTTTTTCCAAATTCATTTTCAGAGTGACTCGTCCAATGATACATCAATTCAAAAAAGTCAATTATGAAAAAAGAAATAATTATTGGTAGCCATCAAAGAAAATAACAGATTTTGAAAATAGAGAAACAAATAAAAGAGATGTTGATGACTTTTTGACATTTTTGAATTATTATAGATAAATGATGTGAAAGTTTAATCATTTTTTAAAAATAAAAAGAAGTGGGCTTTTGTGATTAGATAATTAAAATTTATAACACTCGATAACACCAGTCTCCAACTTGATCACCATAACAAACAAAGAACATTTAATTAATTACTTAAGCTATACTTTAAAGTCTAGTCGGGAAAATTACGGATCCAAGTTTCTCAATTTACATACGAGACAAACGACAAAGTGAAGATTAAAAAAATGTGAAATACAACCTACGAATTAAAAACGATTAGGTTAATACAAAGTCAAAGTAAATGATAATTAAAAAAACAATTAAAAGATTTCATGAGATATCGAATCATTTAATTACTTCGTAGGTGTACATAGGAGGAGTCTATGAAATTAATACAAATGTATCTGAATTTAATAGAGATTTCAATGAATTAGATTCTACATTTAGCTTAATCTAGTAACACAGGTCAATTAATTCTGTCTTGATCAAGCAAATAATGGCGATGACAACTAAGGATCGAATTTCCTTCTTTAAATAAAATTTTCATATATTATTTATATACAATCCTAAATTCGACGAAATGCTTAAAATTAGGAGTACTCACGTATCATCTTCGAAATTCATCTAGATGTGATTATTTTCATTTTATTAATGAGTACATTTTCAAAAATATGTGAAATACAAGGGTTGAAACGAAAACATGCTATTATTGAAATCGATCCCTTCAAATTCCAAAATAACAATTTAGTCATAGTTTCGTGCTCCGGGTATTGAAGTAATAAATAGGAGGCGATTGGGGAAAAATTTCCAACCTCTCTGCCCTGCTGTTGGTGTTTCCTGCACACGTCCCAATCTCATGGGCGCCATCGGAAGGCCACCACCAACTCGACACTAGGGTTCTTCCCTCCCCCTTCGCTGTGGTCAGCTCTTTGATCCTGTTTCTTATCCTCGTGTTTTCTTGCAGTGCTCAAATTGATGTCCTTTTTGAGGATTTCTCAACATTTCTTGAGCTCAGTAGGAAAATCCGTGTAACAATCGCTTAAGTTATCTGCTTTCTGATGTTTTGAATCGAGTTCGGTGGCCAAAATACGGTCTTGATTATTTCTCCTTTTGCATGCCGCAGTAGGTTTAGAGTTGGACGTGCTTTTATGTTGGAAAACATTGGGTTCTTTTTTGCTCCTTTGCTTTAGATCTCTTCTTATATAACTTGATCGTGGATCATTTTTTTCACTATATGTGTTTGTCGTCTAGAATGGATGAATTCTTAGATCTTTCTTATTTCTGCAGTTGAAACTTTTAATCCTCCAGAACTGTCCGAAATGCGATTTTTAGGTTGATTTAGAGTTGTAGTTTTGAGATGGAGGAGGTGGAGAAAGCTAATAGAACTGCAATCGAGAGCTGTCACAGAGTTCTTAGCCTCCTTTCTCAGCCTCAAAACAAAGCTCAGTTTGCTAACTTGTTGAGTGATACAGGGGATACTATAACAAGGTTCAAGAAAGTGGTTTCTTTGCTCACGAACAGTTCTGGCCATGGAAGAGTTAGGGTTGCCAACAAAGTCATATCTCCCTCCCATCGTAAGCTCCTCTCGGACAACCAACTGTTGTCAAAGATGGAGCAGAGTCCCAATCCACCCCAGCAACTTCCAAGAACTATTTTAGAAGGGAAAATTCAGTTTTTGGATTCAAGTGCTAAGAACCCTTTTCAACTATCTCAAAGGAGCCTATTTGAGAATCAACTTGGACCACATGCCTCATCATCAAGTCAGTACCGGTTTCTTCAGCACCCACCGCAGAATGATCCAAGGCTTCAGCTTCACCACCAGATGAAGCTTCAGGCTGACATGTTTTGTAGGACTAATAGTGCTATTAATCTTAAATTTGAGAGTTCTAGTCACACACCTTCTGCGTCAACTACAAGGTCCTTCTTGTCATCTCTAAGCATAGATGGGAGTGTGGCTAACTTGAATGGAAAGTCATTCCATCTGATTGGTGGACCGTCTTCGTCTGACCCAGTGAACCTGCATCCTCCACTCAAGCGGAAGTGTGTATGTAGGGCGGAGGATGCGAACGGAAAATGTGCCACAAGTGGCCGATGTCATTGCTCAAAGAGAAGGCAAGTTCATGGATGTTATTTTTCATTCAGAGATGGAACTATGATTCTTGGGATCGAATTCAATTGTTGTTAACTCTATTCTTATCTTCAGGAAGCTAAGAGTTAAGAGAACCATTAAGGTGCCTGCTGTCAGTAATAAGCTTGCTGATATCCCGCCGGATGACTATTCGTGGAGGAAGTATGGACAAAAGCCAATAAAGGGATCTCCTCATCCTAGGTATGCTATCTCATCCCAATCTCCATTCGTATGCATGTTATTTTCTGAGCTGCTTTCTCTCTTTCCACAGTTTAGATCATGCACTTAGGTTTATTTCAATTTCTTTAATTTGTTTTCTTTTTGCAGCATAGCTAAAGATGAAGCACACCAGTTCAATAACTTTTCACTAAAATTTAACTATTGTGCATCTTTTATTAATTTGGAGAATTGATTATTTAGCTTATCTCAAGGCTCTCTTCAAATTGAATATTTTCCCCATGTTCTTTTGTTTGTGTGTGTGTGTGTTGTGTGATAGATGATAAGTAAATGATAAATTGAGAAATAGTTGACTTCTCGAACAAAGTCCTTCTGACCCATTAATTAACCCTTGTTTACTTGTTCAATCAACAATTTTAGCTCTCTCTTAATAGGACATTTATGCTCTAACAGAGAGATCTTTAACCACGTTAAGAAACAATCATCATGTTTCATGAAACTCTCTCTTTGAATTTCTTGTCGGTTTCTCTGCTTATGCTTTTAGTTGCGATGAAACTGCTTATTCTATTCAGTAAAGTTTTGCATAACCTTATTGGAAAAGAAAATTCTGTAAAAACAATGCAGGGGATACTACAAATGCAGCAGCATGAGGGGCTGCCCTGCAAGGAAACACGTCGAAAGGTGCTTGGAAGACCCTTCAATGATGATTGTTACCTACGAAGGTGAGCACAACCACGCTCGGTTGCTTACCCAGTCTGGCCAAACATAGAGGCAATAAAGATTTTGTCATCATTAACACCCTCCCACCGATCATCTTGTTCCTCACCTTCTTTCTTTAGTCATTGCAAGCATCTCTTCAACCATTAGAAAATGAGTTTCTGCAACTTCCAGCATCTTTTTGCAACTCAAAGAGGAGGGAAACTACAAGGAATTCCCTTCCAATCCATGTACAAATGTTACTCGCTGTTCAGAAAATGGAGAATGGTTTATTGGAAGCATTTCCCTCGTTTTCTGTTGGAAATTCTCTGCATTTGTTTAATTAAGCCTGAAACAGAAGTAGAATCACTGTCACATAGCAAGACTCTAAATGGGAAATGAAATCGACCGCTCGACGGAGATTTGCGGCACATTCTACTTTGCTAGAATGAGTCCACTCACCACTCTTTGTATCATTCATGTCATTGCTTGCCTGCATGTTGTCCACCAGATGGCTCCTCTTTGGTGACCAAAGATAAGGTATGTGACGAACCTTGCGTTGTCCAGTGGTCCATGTCTCCATGATGAGATGCCTCTATGCACTCTTGAAACTTACTTCATCGATGGAACGTCTTCCGATGCTGCCCAAAAGATGAGATGCTTCTCTTGAAACTTCATTCGTGGAACATCTTCCAATGTTGCCTACAAATGAGATGCCACTTTGTCCTCAACTTCTCTCTTGGATTTACTTCATACTGCCACCCTTCTTTTGGTTTTGTTAAATCTTAATTGGTGATCATTATGCTTTTCATGTAATGGTCAATTGCATCACCACTTGATGATAGGACTACCTGGACCCGTAGAAACTATTTGAAGTGCTTCTAAAAGATTAGATAGAGGATTCCACTTGCTTTGCCAACATCACCAGAACATAAACAAAAGTCAAAAGTTGGATGGAAAATTTTGGAAACAAATCCACGCAAGGTTTGTTGGTGCTCTGACATAATAATTCATCACTATTTGCTTACTTCCATTCTCATAAAAACTTCCATCTTTTCAATTTTGATTTTTGTTATCATAAGTTATCATGACCTTGGGGACAAAAGCAGTAGAGACAGAAGAGAATCGAACAAGGAGAAGTAAGAAAAAGGAAAAAGAGGCGAGGAGAGGAGGGAAATTTTTTTGTATTTTTTGTTTTTTAGAAAAGAATGCGAAAAATGAAACAACCATGATTCGACCGCTAACATCCATAATAACATCTCAGTTCCTAATGTAACTTTTCAATGAGTTGAGAATCAAAGAACAAATATGATTACTATCGAGCCAAGTTGACAAACCCTTTTGCCTTTTTTAGGGTTCAAGCAAGCATGTTCCATTTCCCTTTCCTCTAGTCCATCGACAAGTGGCCATTTCATTAATAATATCCTCTTCGAAGCAACTTTATTAATTGCAAATCTCGGAAAATCCTACTTTGTTGGTTCTAATTCTACTTAGCATTAGCTAATTGTTTGATGTCTGCTTCCCAAGTCTAAGTCCAAAGAATAAAATTTACTTTAGATTCTTCCACAATCTTGGTAGTTAAGTCCTCAAGGGAAGAAAGGATAAAGTTTAGTTTGATTCTTTCGCGAACTCATGTTTGTATATATACGTAACTTTGTCCATAATGTAAGCGATTTGAGTGCCGAAAGGCAAAGTAGATGTTAATCGCTTATAAAGACTACAGTCAGAACTCAAATTGTGCACTAAGAAAGAGATACTTAGTGGTGGTAGAACCCTATATATTTCTGCCTTGTCAAAGATTCTCATTGATCATGTGTTATTTTATATTCATAAATATGAATATAATCGATCGAATGATTTTGTAATATCATAAACTGGTCAATATTTTTTTTACATAAAATATTGAATTCTTATATTCTCAGATGGAATGAGAACACAAGACTTGACAATCAAACTAAGTCTAATTAATATATATATAGGATGAAAATCTACTTAGCTTAATTGATTCTTAGATAATTAAATCAATTATTTTTCAAAAGCTATTTAAGAAACAAGGTATCAAATCAATAGACCCGATCGATGCTCCATAATCTAAAGGGCTTATTTTGCTAACAGGCCAATTGGTTCCTCAGATAACATATTTTGAAGTTGTTTTCTAGCATCTATATATTGTTGTTCATGTAGCAACGTATACAGCAATTGTACCATACCAGGAATTAGATTAAATAATGAAAAAAAATCAATTATAAATATTGGATCATAACTTATCTAAAGATATGCAATGCGTAACTAAGTTAATTTTTTTTAAAATATAAACTATATGTAAAGGCTTAATAAATTATGCGTCTACGCGAGACTAATGAAAACTTTAAGGACGATAGAGTTATTTAATATGTGTTATGTAATCCTAATGCTAATCTAGTACAAATAGGCAAATAAATTTGAGATCTCATGCCTCGATCCAAGTTTCGGTGTTCATGTAAACTAGAGATGTTTACCAACACTTTCATAGAGGTTTTTTTTTTCTTTTTTCGCATGTGTGAATCAATATAATCTATATATGCCATTAATTAATTAATGGTCCCAACTAATATGCATTTAATTTTGTAAAATCTAATAGCTTTGAAGTGGCTTTCATATAAGGCTTTTTTTAGCTCAATGTTCAATTTGCCAAACATGGTTTCATCATCATTATCATCTTTAATACTTCCTTAATTTGCCTTCAAATGGCAATTAGCTCAACTCAGTGTAATAATACTTAGTTTGATCGCCATATATAGTAGCTTTGGCACATTAAACTCATCGTCACTTAACTCCAAACTAAATCCACATTGTTGTCATCTAAATTTTAGCTTAATTTAATCCAATTGAAAAGGTGTTATGTAGTAGGATCCTTCAACCTAATAGCATCCTTTTGGACATGGACATAAATGGCTCACCAATAACATTTCGTCCAATAAATTAATTATAATGAAAATCATCTTTTATGTGGATGAAGTTGAGCGAACTATGGTATTACTTGTTTTTCAAAAGAGTTAGGAAGTTGACATCAATGGAGGGACATTCGTAGAGACGTATGTCATTTTTTTTAGGTCGAGATCTTTGTCATATCACATTAAATAAATAAATAAATTAGTTAGATTAATGAGATAATTTATATAGTTTTGCAACTTCATTATTTATTAAAATGTACAAAATAGAATAAAAATTGCTTCTGACTAAAGTTGGTCTTTCATGTGAGTCTTATTTTATTTTCGACTCATCATTTGTTTGTGAGATATATCGAGAATAATAAAAAAGAACTAATCATTTACTGTGGGGCCTTTTTCGCTTTGGGCGGGTCCCACGTGCAGTGCCAGGGTGGGGTTGGGTCGGAGGTGAGTGGTGACCATATATATTGAATAATTTAATACTCCACAGCGTTACGAGTAATGTACCGTAAACTGACGGAGTTCGTTTTTAACAGTTCTGCTGTTATCGTTCTGCATCGTAACGGAACTGGCAATGAGCTAGGGCCTACGGCTGATAAGGATTCCCGTTTTCGTCCCGTTATTTGCAGTGGAGTTCAGCCGTGTGTCGTGGCGTATCGGTCGTTACGTGTCGGTTGCCACTTGAAAAAAGCATTTGAAAAAAACTTAAATCTGTGTGTAACCTAAACACTTTTTACTCGTTCCGTCCCGACACACCATCAATCAGAAGTCGGGTATTATTTCGAGTGCGTGTGTATAGGTGAACAAAGTATATTTAAAAGTAGTTCGCGCGTCGGGTTATCTGTTGGATTGATGTCAGGGTCCCGTCACCGACATCTACTAGAGGTAGTCTTACCGCTCTCGAAGCGACAAGCGGGACCTCTTTACCTGCGAACGACTCGAACGCAGAGCGCGCGAAGGTTCCATCCAACGCCGTCATGTTACGGCGTCAAATAATGCGCTGCTATATATGGCGTAACAGGGAGCTCGACGCCGCGACGCCGTAGAGAGGACGAGAGCCGAGCTCCCAAGACAGGAAGGAAAGCGAAGAGGCCGGCGGACGGAGGCAGTGGAGGAAGAGGGGAAAGTGAAATCGCAAGGCATTGGTTGGTTTTTCCCCCTTTATCTCGTTAGGCATTGGTGTCTGGTTTTCTTTGGAATCTATTGCGGGAACGATCGAATCGTAGTTTGTGATTGTTCTTGATGGGATGAGGTAGTCACATTTGGAACCTCTTTTATCTGTTGGAATTTTTCTGGTCTCATCCGGATTGGGAGTTATCGATGTTTGTATTGGCGGCTTAAGAATGTGCATTAGGATTTAGGATCAATTTTGAATTAGTCTTTCTTCCTTGACCGATGGTTTTGAAGCAATTTTTTACTCCGACTTTTTTCTTTCTTTCTGGTGCATTTTGATTTGATTTTAAATGTGCGAAATAATATAATTCCTTTTCTTTCTACTTGTGTGGGTTAGCATTTTGCCTACTTGGATAGAAATAAGAAAAAGAAAAAAAAAATGGAGTTTGGGTGGCTAATGAGATGAGAAATGCTGATCTGATTTAATTCTATGTTGAGCAAAAAAAAATTCTAGCAGCTTCATTTTTTTTTTAATTCAATTTCTTTACACTGATCTGTATATTTAGCTGAAAAAAAAACTCCTCGGAGTTTAGGTGGTGACTCTGGTCTAATTCTTAAGATTGCAAAAAAAAAAAAAAAAAAAAAAAATCTAGCGACTTCCTATTTGTAGCTGGTCTAATTCTATTGGCTGTGCAAAAATATTCTTACAATTTTCGGTTAAAAATTTCAATCTTGGAGATGCGGGGTATCGATCCCCGTACCTCTCGCATGCTAAGCGAGCGCTCTACCATCTGAGCTACATCCCCTTTGCTATTATAATTCTATTTTATGAAAAACAATTCTAGTAATTTCCTATGCCTGCATATCAATTTTTAAAGGCATGTATTATTAGTCCACATACCTGTCACGTGCTGAGCGAGTCTGAGCTACATCGCTTAAAAGTTTTATTTTAGCAGTAAATCTCTCCTCAGAATTTAGGTGGTTAATAAGATGAGAAACCATCTGAGCTACGTCCTCTTGATGTCCTGTGGCTTACCTACTTAATCGGAAAAAATTAAAAATTGGAGCGTTCTTGGATAAAATTAATACATCATGTCATATTTCTTGCTGGTTGTGTTAAACTGACTTGTTCTTGGATGAGTAACATTATCTTCTAAGAATTTCAAGCTAATTTTTTTATCATATTTTGATATATCACTTGCTGGTTCTGTGAAGCTAGCATCTTCCAAAAGGCATTATCTTCATGCATGGTCCAGTACACAATTACAACCGCTATCAGTATTTTCTAGATAAAAAAAAAAAGAAAAAAAAAAAGAAGTGACTAGATATACTAATTACATTTGAAGTTATTCTTCAATCATACGACTAGGCTCAGATTTTCTTTGTAGCATTTAATGATGCTTTTATTCAATTCCTTTTCACTTTTCTTTCATCTCGATTGTGTGATGTTCTTTGCGCTCTCATGTGTCATTTGGTGGTGATTCTTAGTAGCTCCGTCTTGCTATGAAAAGCACATAAATTTATGGTAAATTTCATCCATAGTGTTGATCCTTTTACCTTAGCTATTAATACTGAATGACAAGGACTAAATTTTTTTTAGAAAGTATGGTTACCTCTTTGAAATTTGTTGGATGCATAGTGCTCCCTGTTTAAAATCCTGAAGTTCCCTGAAATTGGTTAAGATAACTACTTGTTGAATTTCTAATACTCAATTAAATTTTGGCCAATCTTCTTATGGTGTCTGTATTGTTGTTTGCTACATTTTCCTTGAGTTTCTAGTTTCAACTTAATATTTTGTTTCTGCTTTTTTCTGCTCCTTGAAATCTTGTTCTTCATGTTTGCAACACTTTTTAGTAGAGTTTGTACTGATTGTTTATGAAAGACATTTTCCAAAAAACAAAAAAGAAAAAGAGAGACAAAATGGAGATGCAAGAAATAAATTCTCAATACCTCTTAATTGCTGAGCAAGATATTTTTCAACAAAATTCCTACCAGTTATTATGATATTTGTATTGTTGAGTAATATGCCTTCTATGGTTTCGTATGTGCTCCTTGTTCTTCATGTCTACAACACTTTCAGTGAAACTTTCAACGGCTATTTATAAAAACCATTTTCTACCCAAAAAAAACCCAGAATTGGAGATGATGGGTACGAATCCCTGTACTTCTTGCATGATAAGTGAGCACTCTACCATCTAAGTTACATCCCCTCAATGACTACTTAAATCTCAATACAATTGGTAGTTGTTTTTTTTATAAACTTTCTGTAATGTCATCTTCTTGTGTTATTGACTTCTATTAATATAATTTTTTTCTAAAGAATTGAAGCTAATCTTACTATCATATTTTGTTCTCCGGCACCTCTTTTTTTTTTTCTGAAAAAGTTGTGGGTCAGGATTAGGACTCATTAACTAGAACTGCTCTTTCTAACACTAGTTGGTTCTGTTAAACATCTTCTATAATTATCATATTCTCGTCGCCGAATTTAGTGCTCTCCAAAAGACATTATTCACCATGAACAAACAGTCGCAATCAACAGTGCTGGTATCCGTATTTTTGGTTTAGTAAATCAAATTAATAATGTTAATTATGTTTTAAGTTATTCTTGCTGCCATTGTAAAACTGTCAGGTTTTCTTTATAGCATCTAATTATTTTTTGAGTCATTTACTTTTATAGTTTGTTTTCTCTTTCCATTTTGTATCTATGATGTGATTAGACTCTCGCTTGCACGGGTGATCTATTGGTGATTATAGGCACCCCCTTGTGCAATGGAAAGTGATATTTGACAGAATTTTGTGCAGCAAACTATTAATTCTACCCTTAATAATTTTTTCCTTTAGTATAATTGTTAAAATTCTTGAAGAAGTTCCCACACAGTGATTGAGATAGCCAGATGTTGAAATTCTAGTACTTGATTAGGTATCACTTTAGTTTTTATATTTCTTTTCCCGGAAGTTAATATTTTATTGATGCTTGCATTCTTTTTTACTTGCATCTTCCTAGTTATTTAACCTTCATATATATGCGTCGTTATATTTCCATTGTGTTGGTTCTTGTCGCAGGTTAATGGGTATGGAAATCATTAAAGTGGCTTCTGATAGAGGGTCAGATTATGCAGTTAGCATAATAGACGAGGATTCTCACGAGGAGCGGGAGCAAGAACTGTCTCAGCTCAGTAAGCGGTGTTTGGATGATGACACAGTAGAAAATAAGCATATTATTCACAAGTCATCAAGTCAAAGAAAGAAAGTTGCCCCGAAGCCTGCTAATTCTGGAAATGCGCATTCTAACCCCACTGTTCCTCATCCATTCACTCTTGCAACTGAAAAGCGTGCTTTTGGTGGACATAACTCTATTATTTCTTCAACTGTGAATGCAGACAAACATGATACCGTTGATGATATCCAGTCAGCACACATCCCAAACTATTCTCAGGTGGCCTATCCCTCAGTATAAAAATTGTTTACTGTTCCAATGATGTCATTTCTTAATCTTTCCTTGATAAAAACTAGAGCATCCGTGTAAATGCTCTCTATTGAGCAGTTCGTAGGATGTCATTAGGTTGCATTCTTTAGCTGGTCCTGTATATTCTCACCGTTCACTTCTGGTCATAGTAACAAGTTTCTCTTGGTATATCTAGTGATGATTCGCATCAAAAAGTTCATGGAAAAAAGAAGGAACTTTTCACCGTTATCATTGCTTATGGCATATCAACATATCAAGAAGAATTCAAATTTTGACATAACTTGTATGCTTGGCATTTAAAGTTCTGTTGGAAAAGTGTTTAGGAAATCTGAAGAATGATCAACTGCGAAATTAATCCTGTTGGGTTGTAATGCATTGCAGAGGCACTCCCTTCTCACAACCAGGAAGCCGTTGCAACTTCACAATGAAGATTCTCACTCTATTGCTTTGTATCCTTTACTCATCATTGTATCTTACCTCTACTCTGTTTATACAGTGTATTAAGTTCTCCTGAACTATATCACAGAGCAACCCCATCTGTAAGAAATTTGAGAAGCAAACCAACGGTAGCGACTGCCCCTACTTTCAGATGCAGTGAGCGTGCAGACAAGAGAAAGGAGGTATCATCTCTATGTACTAGGTCTAATTTAACTGTTCTCATTTTAACCAAGTCATTATTAATCCTTTGACCTCTGATTTCTTCAGTTCTACACTAAGTTGGGAGAGAAACACCTAGCTTTGGAGGAAGAAAAAATCAGTCAGAAGCTAGGAAAAGGGTATGCTTTCTTTTGTTAATACTCTGCCAATGTCCACGCTGATGTGCACAATGGAAAACTTTCATTGTCATAATTTCAGTTCTCCACATTTCGCTTGCATTTATGAGACGCTTCATATAACATATATATTATACTAAATGGTTAGTTCAATCCCATGAAATTTCACATCGTGGTAGACACTGCATGTATGAGAAATTTCATAAATCATAGTTATGTGAAACATAATTTATATGAAAATTAAATGGTTGAATTGAATTTAACAACACTTAAATTATATTGCATCAACCAAATAGAAGTAAACTCTTCGTGGAGATTATAATATTCTTGGCAAATCTCCTGTCAGTCATTTCCCAATAGCTCTAAGTACGACGACTTATGTTTCTTGATTTGAGGTAAAGCAGTTTTAGAGGAATTTTGATTGTGAATGCATGGTTAATCTTAACTGTCTAATTCATCAGGAAGAGCAAGAGGCAGCTCTGAAAGAGTTGAGGAAGAGTTTAACATTCAAAGCACACCCGATTCCTAGTTTCTACCATGAGGGCCCTCCTCCAAAGGCCGAATTAAAGAAGGTAATGCCTTGGAGCTTTGCATTTAGTGCCCTTGCAATCCAACATTCAAGCAAATTAAAGATAAAGTAAATAGATTGCCATTTTACAAGTGCATGGAGTTCCACAGATTCTGTTGCAAAGTTCATTACCAAAATTCAACTCATGAGATCCAAAATTCCAACTTAAATAATATTTAGCTATTTCATGATGGCATGTGTCATAGGATTATGATGCTTAGCTATTTCACATCTCGCTTACTTGATAAACTACTGAAAGGTTCATGTTTAATGTGCATGTCTTGCATAAGCCCGCATCAAATATCCAAAACAAGCCTTCCACTTACATCATGAAGCATGTCTTGACTTCTAATACTTTCCCCTATTCTTTCGCTCGGTTTGTGATTACGCTCTACAATTTTTTTCTTTGAGTTTTTAGCCATTTCTACCACTTTCATCTCTTACTTTTCTGTGATTGCTACGTTTCTTTTAAGTCTGATTTCATCAAGTCAAGCTATTTTCTTTGTACAAAGGTACCTCCTACTCGTGCGAAATCACCCAAACTCACTCGAAGAAAGAGCTACGATGTCACCCCTGCTGAAGGACACGACTGTACTGGAGCTTGCAGACGATCTCATTGTCCTTATGCCAGTGTCAACACTGAAGCCATGAAGAAGAATGTGAAAGAGAGAGAAAACATCAAATCTGGGCGCACTACTATCGGCAATAGATCAGAGAACAGCTGCAGTCATGTTGCAGATGGGAAGTGAGTTTGGCACTTCAATTTACCTCACAAAGATGACTTCACACTGTCTCAGACTCTTAATTTACGCCCTGTGTTGAAGCTTGTGATGCATGTGGAGACTTTCAGATTAGATGGTGTGTATGATGTTTGATGCTGCAAATTGTGTTATTTATATACATGCGTATACGAACATGTAGCATGCTTACTATTTATTATTTATTTCCAGGGGAAGAGAGGTGCTTGTATTTATTTGTGTTGAAGAGCGGCGTGACTGGTTGTTATTGTTTGGTTTGATGTAATTTTATGTAAAAACATTTCTCGAGATTTCAGCAGTAGCATTTGATCGGAAGGAATTAGGTACTATCTGACTCTTATCTTTCTCAACTAATGCAAAACTTAATATTTATATGCATGAAACGATCAAAGCGAAAATGGGAAACAGATCTAGTCCAATTTAACTCGAAAACCGGATGTGGTGAAACCAGATTATAAAATAAAACCAACAACTGGTCAGAGAAACTCAGTTGGGTAGATGGTTGGACTTCTGCTCCTTTATTTTGGTAACTTTGGTTTGGTCAACTAGTTCTACCAGTCAACCAACTCCCCAGTAGCATAGCCAGTTAGCTGTGGTTGGTTCTCCAAACCATTGCTGCCAAGAGCAGGATTAATTCAATTAGCAGTAAAGAAAAAAAAAATCTGGGCACCCATGAATTGTTGTTTGATTTACAAAATCTTCTGCCAAAGCATAATTTGGCTTGCCGGAAAAAAAAAAAAGGCAGTACAGAAACAATTCGAAAAATACCTTGCAGGGAGAAAAAGTCATCCATCTGTTAAAAAAATAGACACAGGATTTACTAGTTCAAACTTTATTAAATGGTCCTTGAAGCAGATAAAACAGACAAACAAAAGGAAAAACAGACACTATACCTTAAGGAGGGATCCTGAAATAAATAAGCAGGCAACCAATACGCTAAAGACCCCATCAAGACTCTACAATGATGAAGGTCCTTGCTATATCCTTGAGGAACATTTCTTAACGTACAGAAGGCGGGAAAAAAAAAAAACTCAACTTGACTCCTCTTGATTGCCTATCAGTCTACCATAATCTATATACGAAAAGGAGAGGATACTGACTACCAGAATGCCAACAATGTATCATACAGGCGCTGCACATGTTGTTCGGAAGTGACCCGTTTGATTGCATCGGCTACAATGCACGATTCGCTTAACCCGTCCTTGATCTTCCGAGCGGACTCTCTTCTTTCTTGGCTTCGCAGGTGGCCTAAGTGATTTGGGTGGATTAACTATGAAGGCAATCTGATTATTGCCATTTTGATTTGAGTCAGACATTTCCCTCCAAAGGCTCTTGTCTGGAATTGGATGTATAGTTTGCGAATATGCCTTCCGATATGTTGCCACAGTGAAGCAGCTCTCAGTGTACCGATGAACATTCTGTCGACAAGAGAGAAGTGCAGCCACTCCATGAGCACAGGGCAAGCCATAGAGCTGCCAACCTCGGCAAAGGCAACAGCGGTTGCGGATGTCCACAATTATGCTGCCTTCACGAGGAGAAACGACTTCAAATTCTGCTTCATTTGCCCTTCCAACTTGATAGCCCCTCGCATGTTCTATTGCATCAGAGACGCGCCGTTCAGCTGAAGGCACAAGGATTGTCGCCCACTGCATGCTTGCTTCCCGTCGCTCATTAAACCAAGTCATTAACTGCCGCCTGATGTACTCCATCATCTGGATTATTGGGAGTGAAGAAGCTTCAAGTATCCAACCATTAATTGACTCAACAATATTTGCTGTCAGGTGTCCAAATCGTGTTCCCTCAAAGTAGGCAGTTGCCCAAAGACGTGGTGGAATCCTTCCAATCCAGAAGGCAGCTTCAGGTGATATTTGCTCAATTTCTCTCATTTTAGCATCAAATTCATAATCTGTGAGAGCATGAGCAGCTCCCCAGAAGATATCAACAAGTGCAGAGTTGCTGAACTCTTTGCGGAAACTCTCAGTGAGATGGTGCATGCAGAATCCATGGAAGGCAGTTGGGAAGTTGAAGTCGACGCCATCTACAATTCCTTTCTGCCTATCTGACAAAATTGTGAGCCTTGGCATGTTCTCTGTATTGGCCTCAAGTAAAGCATGCAGTTCAGACAAAAACCATATCCAATTTTCATCGCTTGCCTCATCAACCACTCCAAAAGCTAGAGGGAATAGAGCACCATCTCCATCAAATCCAGTGGCCAAGAGTAAGGTTCCCAGATATTTGCTCTTTAAAATAGTCTTATCTAACCCAATCAACGGTCGGCACGCATTTACAAAACCATATATTGAGGCATAGAATGAGATGAACAATCGTTGAAAACAATCATCTTCTGGATTTTTGTATACACTCGCAATGCTTCCCAGGTTTGTCCTCTTAATTTGTTCACAATACTGTGGCAAGAGCCGATACCCTTCTTCAAAAGAGCCACGAACTGCAGCCATAATCCTCTCCTTTCCTCTCCAGGCTTGCTTGTATGACAAAGTTATTCCATGCATACGGTGGATCTCTTCGAGTATCTCCTTTGGCTTGCATTGTGGGTTCTCCCGAAGCCGTTCCTCAACAGAATTTGCCACCCATTCAACAGATGCCTGTTGATGCCCGAGATGGTAAATTCCGTTGCATGTATGCATCTCATTGATGGTCCTGATAGTGAAGTTTGGCACACCAGTGAGCTTTGCCGCATGAATGCGCCATGGGCAACCCTCAGCGGCACACTTTGCTGTGAAGCGCGTCTTATCTGACTTAACAGTTTGAATTTCGAAGTGGCAAGCAATGGCTGCGTCTCGTATAGCTCGTCGACAGCTCTTGACATCAGCAAACTCTTGTCCCACAGTGAGCTGGTGGTCCGGATTCACAACCAGTGCTCGGGCCTGCAACACCTGCGGAACTACTAGCTGACCCTGCAACATCTCTTGTGTCAATCCAAGGGCAAGCTCCTGCTCATGGTCCACGGATAGCTGGTCCAAGCTATGATCAACACTGAGATCATGGGTCTCAGCAAGAGTCAACTCATGGTTGTCCGATATACCCAACTCATGACTCTGCGCAAGGCTGTCTTGATCGGCATCATGATTCTGTCCTAAAGCTAGCTCCTCACCATCTTCACGGCCATGGTCATGATGGTGCTGATGGTGATGGTGATGGTGGCCCAAAACTAGTTGACTCTCATTTGAATGTCCAAGTGCAAGATCATGACTGTGGGATTGACCTAGATCGAGGTCATGATCATGGGGGTGTCCAAGAACCAAACCATGTCTCTGTCCAAGGCCTAAACCCTGGCCTTCACCAATAACTAGCTCGTGGTTCTGGCCGAGAGCTAAACCAGGATTTCCAAGAACCAAATCATGGTCGGCCATTGCGAAGCCTGCAAAAGAACTCAACACAGCTCTAAAACTAGTCCGTCAATAGCTGTCAAACTTCAAAACCATGATAGGCAATGCGAAAACCCCCATAATTAAACAATCGACACCAATAAAACCTAGATCATGAAAGAAAAATTACAACTTTGTGATAGTCTGAAGTCCAAAATTCCAACTTCCCATCTTCACAACCAACGACGCAGTAGTATTCATATAAATTGGACCCAAACCCTATCGATTTGCTTCAAAACACAAACTTCACCGAAAGAACACAACATCTGGAAATAGAAAAGCAGCGAGAATACCTCGTACACGCTAAATGCTAACTCGAACGCTACCAGCCTCGAAAGAAGTACGCCAAGATCAGATATTTGACGAGGGAACGCCAAAGGCGCCGCAAAACGACGCAGAACCAGAAGGGACACGTCAGGCGGAGTCGAGATGAAGGAGGAAATCTAGGGCTCGTTTGAAGCCTCCTTCAGTAGGCGGGAAGGAGGGAGGAGGAGGAGAAGAAGAGATTTGAAGGGAGGGCGAAGGGATTTAGAAGGCGAGGAAGGGAAGAAAAGGAAGGGTTTGGGGAAGGAATAGGGCAAAAGGGCAGAAGCGAAAGGGAGGAGATGGCCGCCGATGCGAGAAGGAAAGGGGGCATTAAGGTCAACATTTGGCAACGACGCCTGTTATTATGCAGTAACATTACAGGGTTGCCCTTTCATCCACTTTAACGAGCCGGATCCGTCCCCCTCTGAATCCGATAACGTAAATGGGAACATTCGACCCATAAAGTCATTATAATTTATGATAAATATATATATCTCCATTTCACAAAGCATATCAGAGTGGCGCAGCGGAAGCGTGGTGGGCCCATAACCCACAGGTCCCAGGATCGAAACCTGGCTCTGATAAAAAATTTCGCTATTTTACGCCATTTTTTAAGTATTTGGTTTGATACTTTGATTTGTCTGGTAAAGGCCAATTTTGAACCCAAACCCAGCCCATATCGAGTCTGTAGCGGGCCAAGAAATGATAGCAAATGGCCACATACTTGTTAGCCTGCTACAGGCATATTTTCCATGCTCACACCATACATAAATAAATAATTCTTAAATATATAAAACATATATATATATAATAAAAAAATGTACCTTTAGCACTAACAATAATTAGGAAATAATTGTAATTTAATTGTCTTGTAGTTTTGTTATTATTTACCTGTTATAAAATAAATAAATTGAGTTGAATTACGCTGTGTGTATTCTTACTAAATGAGAAATAATCTTTTTTCAACTTAATCTTTTTTTTTTTAGAATTAGTTTAAATTTGTAAAATATTATAAGACGTCGCATATTATCCAAAACTTTATCTAGACAATTAAAAGCCCTTTTAAAAAATACTAATTACGATTTATAAAAAAAAACAAATTTATGCACAAGTAAAGACATTGCAGACGCCAACTTTGACCGCCTTGAAATCGATCGATCGATCGATTCTACTGTGTCTGAAATATTATCCACGAATTAGACAATCCAATCGGAAATATGATCTCATAGATGATTACACTAATCACCTTAATTAATTCATCGCGAGTCGGGCAAAGTATAATTAATTGTAGTTGTTAAGGCAGATATTGACTCGGCATTCCCAATCAATTCCTTGAATCAAATTTGAATTGTGTGTGGTATACGAACCATACCAAATACAAATTATTAAGGTATATTTTAATAATTTTACAAAATATGAAATATGAAATGTCATTTTAATAATTTTAAAAAGTTTAGGTATATTTAAAAATAAAAATAAAAATCAACTAAGGAAGTTAAATTATAATATATTTTGTATTAGTTAATTATGATAACAAAAGAGCAACTGTTGTTGGTGCATTAAGTTATCTACTCATTCTACTTTATTTATTTTAAAATTCAACACGATAAAAATGTCATCGTCTTCGGATATATTTAATAGTAATGTTTTTTATTTATTCCTACCTGCATCAATCAATTCATGGGGAAGCATAATATGAATATCCCTCTCATTTTTTTTTATTAGTTTAATAATACTAAAATTGAGCAAAAGCACCAATTGGCATTGATTTAATCAACAATTACTAATATTTGGTCAAAAAAAGGCGAAAACAGAGGAAGAAGAAGAAAATGAAGCATATAAATGCAGGAAAATCAAACATCGCCATGGCATGACCACCTTCCTTCCCTTTGCCTCCCCTCCTACGTCTCCTGCTTTCCATCTTCGCTTGGATTCGATCACCGCGAGAAGGAGCCGTCGGTGGGCGGAAGGATGCGGATTCCGCCGTTGATCCTCCTCCTCCTCCTTTCTGCCTCCGCTGCCGAAATGTTTACCGCGCATCGTCGTCCCTCCGACGCGTTCCAGGCTGGTCTGAGGCTGGAGAGAGCGCTGCCGACGAAGGGCGTCCGCCTTGATCATCTCCGAGCGCGCGATCGCGCCCGCCATGGCCGGTCCCTGCGGGCCACATCCGGCGCGGTGGATTTCCCCGTCGACGGCTCCGCCAATCCCTTCATTGTTGGGTGCGTATGCGCTTTCTCTTTGCGGAAAGTTTCTCTCTTTTTTTATTTTATTTTATTTTTTTGCTCATTTTGCGCTCTTGCTTCCCTTTTTGTGGAACAAGTAAACTATTTTGGGTTTGTTTAATTCCTATGATTCAGAATTGAATCAGAATGTTCGTGCTGTTCTTGGATTTGTTTAATTCTATTTTTCTGTTCCCGATGGAATTATTAAACCAGGGGCTGCCCCTAATTTAGTCTTCCTCTACTGCGCTAGCTCGGTGTTTCTTGTTTTACCAAGTTTCATTTTGTTCAGCTTGCAAAAACGAAGAAACCTGTCCGACAATTTAATTAGTTGAAACATCTGAGTCAGTTTACGTTGACGTTTAAACTGCCTAAATCTCTCTGGCTATGCTTCTTCAGGCTTTATTATACACGCGTGAGACTGGGGAACCCAAGTAAAGACTATTATGTTCAGATCGACACAGGGAGCGACGTCTTGTGGGTGACTTGCAGTCCTTGCGATGGGTGCCCAAGGTCTAGCGGGTTGGATGTAAGACCTCTCTATCTCGATCAATTAACATGAAGTTGCCTCTCGTTTTACTACTTGGGTGATTGCGTTTTCAGGCTCAAACATGTTCGTGTCAGATATTTGGATGCATGACTTCTCATTTTTCTCATGTGCAGATCCGACTGGACTTCTATGACCCTGACAAGTCATCCACATCTACAGTTCTTACTTGTTCCGACGATCGTTGTACATCTGCCCTCCGAACTGGAGAGGCTGTGTGTCCTTCTGGCTCTTCACGTGATAATTGCAGTTACTCCTTCCAGTATGGCGATGGGAGTGGAACTGCCGGTTATTATGTATACGATACCATCTACTTTGATACGATTACAGGAAATCAACAGTCAGCAAATTCTTCAGCTCAAATTGTTTTCGGGTATGTAATCTCGCTGACAGCCAACAGTACAGTGGCATACTATTAACGTATCTAGTCTTGTTTTATAACTTTTATCTAATGCAATGTGTTTTCTTCGCTATCGTCTCTTTGACAAATGATGGAAGAAATTCTCTCCCCTTTTCTTATTAGATTAATAGAAGCAAATTCTTAAATACGTTTATGGACTTGAAATTAACTTTTTACACAGATGTAGCGACTCTCAGTCAGGGGATTTGACAAAGTCAGACAAGGCAGTGGGTGGGATTTTGGGGTTTGGTCAGAGTGGTTTGTCTGTCATTTCACAACTGTCTTCTATGGGCGTTGCATCTTCAGTTTTCTCTCACTGCCTGAGCGGTTCAGATACTGGTGGAGGCATCTTGGTGCTCGGAGAGATTGTGGAACCGGGCATTGTCTATACCCCGCTCGTGCCATCCCAGTAAGTGCTTACTGATCGAAGATTTTGTACTTGGAATTAGAAGAACCAGCCATGTTAATCGTACACTAGTTCTTGCCTAGCATTGTATAAGTACATCTTTTAGGTGTACTATGAATGTTTGCGTTTTGAATACTGATTTTTTTGAATTTTCTGGCTAGTTTTGAGCTTCTAGATTTTTAATATACTGATCGCCACATCAGGCCTCATTACAATATAAATCTAGAGAGCATCACTGTCAACGGCCAGGTGCTGTCCATTGACTCATCAGTCTTCACCACAACTGACACTCGAGGGACCATTGTCGACTCTGGTACCACATTGGCTTACCTCGCCGAACAAGCCTATAGTCCTTTGGTTAATGCAGTAAGTTAGCTTCTTGTTGCTTCTTATACCTAAAACATTAATTGCAATGTAATTAGCAAAATATTGAGAATCTTTCTACTGATTATCACCCTTTTATAAATCTATTTTGGCATTCCGTTCTAATCTACTGATAATTTCCACACGCCTACTTGCAGATAATTGCTTCTGTTTCATCGGCAGTGCGATCGATCCTTGCTTCTGGTGGAAATAAGTGTTTTGTGACTTCCAGCAGGTTTTTCTAATGCACAACATGATGCTTCTTCATTTTTGGAGCAATTTGACTTGGACAACAGCTTCATGCCATGTCTTGAATTTACTAATACAGTCAATACGTCTCTTGATTGTCTCTTGATTACAGTCTTGATGAATCATTTCCCTCTGTTACACTGAACTTTAAGGGTGGCGCTTCCATGTCACTAAAGCCCGAGGACTATCTATTACAGCAGGTTGTTGACGTAAGTTACTTTCTCATGCTATCGATGTATTCTCGACCTTCATATGAGTTCTTTTATTAGTATGATGTCTCGAGAAAGCATTACACTATTATAGTATCTGATATGAATATCAATTATCTATGTCGCAGGGTAATACTAACATATGGTGTATAGGCTTTCAAAACAACCAAGGTTCAGAAATAACCATTCTAGGAGGTTTGTAGACTAAACCCTCATTCACTTCGTTGGGTGTTGGATTATCTAGCAGTGATTGTCGTAATTTCCCTCGGAAGCATTTACTAGTATTAATGATTGTTGCTGAATGATAAAATGAAAAGATAATCCAACAAAAAATTCTCAAGATTTATCGATGCCTGTGTAATGTAAGTGAAGGCTTCACACATATGAAATCCACTAATTAACATATTGACATCGATACACATCGACTTTAGATTTTCTGTATCTAATTGTGATTCACATCCTTCTCTGCAGACCTTGTTCTAAAGGATAAGATAGTTGTTTATGATTTGGCTAATCAGCGCATTGGCTGGAGGAATTATGATTGTGAGCCTCTAATCACTAACAAATCCTTTTGTTCCTTTTACGACCGTTCTGTTTTGCAAGACTGCTCAAACCATGCCCTACCCTGTATTTATATATACATTTTTCAGGTTCTCAGTCTGTCAATGTTAGTACATCATCTAGCAGGAATCAGTTCCAAAACACTGGGCAATTCAATGTTAATGGAGCATCACACATCGTCTACAACAAGCTTCTACGGACCAGAATAGGATTTTTGTTCTTGTTTCTGTTCTTTCTCTGAGCAGCTTACCAAGACAGTAGATCACACACACAGAATTTCTTTGATTCTTAACGATAGAGTATACACATAGTATAACATTGATTTTTTTTTACTGATGTAATTAGATGGATATTGCTGTCATTTCTTTGTAAGTTCGATTGTAATAGACGTCGATGAGTTTATACATGATTAGGCTTCATCTTATGAATTGACTTTTCAGAATATAAAATTCAATTCGATCTGAATTCTAGATCAAGTTTAGGTCAGAAACTAATGGAAATCTAGATCAAATTGTGCCACTTCCTAAGATCGATCATATGGCATTTCTAACGTGATGGGAGGGAGGATCATTCGCTTTTGAATGCCTCATTTCTCGAAGCCTTTGAAGGCGACGATCATGGTCTTGTGAGATATTTACTTCTAAAATCATAGAAAGAGAAAGACCAAGATCCAAGTCCATGAGTACCTTCCCCAGGGGTTGTCCTGCTATGGCATGAAGAGGAAAAGCAACTTCTGTCTTTGTCCTTGCGGGTACGAGGTGGCTAGTCCGTGGATCATGGAGACAATCCACCTCGCATGCATGCCGGTCACGAGCATATCTTCGAACCAGTACCTCAGATCGAAGAGCCCAACTTCTCCTTGGCTCTCTCAAACAGAAGGTCGCTGCATCGCTCTTCTGGGAGACGAAAGATACGAACTTTTTCAAGTAGAGGATGATGCACGGCACGGGCCATGTTTCCGAGGAAGAACAAATCAAATCTCGGTCAAGTTGGGAAAAAAATTTGTGAAATGGGGCAAAGTGAAGCCACGAACCGTATTGCTCTCTGGGGATCGATCTGTATCCAGTGCCCGACCGGAATGGCGTCGCAGAGCTCTAGAACTGGAAGAGTGGCGAGGAAGAAGGCGACGAGCTCACCGGTCCAACCTAGCCTTCGCCGCGCCGTCCCCACCTCAACCCTAACCCGGATGCTCTTACGGAGGCGTCGGCCAGAGAACGCCACAACAACGAAAGGCGATACAACTTTCCGGACCACGGCGATCAAGAGAAGCCTCCGAATGCCGGAAGGGTTCGATTCTTCTGCCGGCCTCACACAGACATCTCGATCTCCGGATTCTCGTCGAAGAAGCGTTACCGAGCTCGGCGAGCTGAGACAATGAGTGGTGAAAATTCGAAGAAAGGAATAGATAGGAAAAAATAAAATAAAATAATTATACTTTTTGTCCAAAAAAAACCTCATAAAAAAAAAGAGTTAGTGTAATAAATGGGCCTCATGGCGTAACAAATGGGCCGGATTTCCCCACAATAAATTTGATCACTCAGAGAATTAAGATTTTATTAAAGGCTAATTTAATCATTTTTATTAAAAATTGTAATCTAATCAAAGATAAATACTAGTTGGAGCGAGGTGATGGTCACTCAGCACTAGTGCCCGAAAGGTTTAGTGCATCCTAAAGATGAAACATATTAATATGTAAATTAACTTTTGATAATGGTGTAATTGTTTATCTTCTTGCCATTTTCATTTTTTTTTAAAAAAAAATTATGAGTTCTTAGTTGTTAAATGACTACCATGATCCTTAATTAGGCGAAAAGGTTAGCACTAAACGTTGGACCTAACAATGATGCAATCAGGAGGCTGTTTAAGCATCAATTTGGTTAATGTGGGGAAATCATGTATATCATTAATTTAATGAGTTTGATTAATTAACTATTATTATATGTTCTCAATCAACCACTCCATTTCTTCTTTTTTCTTTTTTTTTTTTTTATTTCCTAAAGAAACCTATAAGTATTAGATATGACATATAGTCATTATATATTTTGAAGCTAAAAGAAATTCAACGAATCCAGTTTTTCTAGAAAAAATTTGAATAATATTATCTAATTTTGATTTTATAAAAAAAAATATGTATATTTTTGAAAAATAAAGTGGGTCAATGGTCATTAAAGATAATTAGGAAGACGAAGAGGAGGACATCAAAACTCTGTCCTTTTTTTTTTTAAACTTGAAGGTGGAAAAGTTAATTGCTTACCTAACCATCTTTCATTAGATGGACATTCTTAAAGAAAGCGATTAAATTGTCATTAAAGAACTTCTAACCTAAATCTAGTCACTCAAATCACACATTTATAGTCTTCATTGTAAATTCATGTAAATCATAAGAGTAATTTCAAGGAATTTATAATAGAATTTAAGACTACAAGTTCACTCCTCTTTTTTCTTTTAATAATAGAATTCATAACAAATTTGTCTCTCCTACTTAATCAACTCTCGTCGAACTAAAGAAGCAAAATAAAATTTGACAAACTAGCGTCGAAAATTGTTCACCTTGCTCTTGCCAAATCCTTGGGGGTTTTTTTAATCTTTGTTTTAATAAAATAAATCTCTCTCCCATATATTAGGAGGAAACGAGTCATATTTGGAGAACAAATTCTCAATTGGATATTGTATCTTCTTCCTCAATTCTCCTCGTATCGCCACATAAAATCATATACGTGTGTAAAGAAAAAAAAAAAAAGTATAAGAAAATAGAATCAATGACATATTGGTGAGTGGTCCTTATCAAATTAGGCCAATTGAGTCTCAATCAATAATTTTACAAGGTGAGAAAATGTGGCCATGTCTTTGTCAAAATTGTGCAAGAAAATCCTTGCACGTTTCTCCTTTTTTTTTTTTCATTTTATTTTTATTGTTTGGAACTTTGTGCCCTTTCTCATTTCCCCTCATTTTCATAATTTAGAATGAGGAGTTAGTGTTCTACTTTTGAATTTTTGTCTCTATTAGGTCTAATAGAATATTACCTCACTTTGGGACATGTAAAAGTGTTTTAGTTGGTCAATAAATAAACATTAAATGAGATTTAGCCATACAAAATTATACAAATAAAGCTCTAGGATATCTTTTATTTTCTAAAAAAAATCTCAAATAGATTCGCTAGGACTAGTCTAAACTATAATTTGTTTATTATCAAATCCAATTCTCTAACACGATTAACTTGTGAGTTTAAAGTGCGAAATAAATTTAATATTTAAATCGGTGAAAAGATGAATTCATTAGAGTGAACGAATTTCCTTAGCATTAATGGGAAACTAGATACTCCTTGAAATTTTCACAGCTTCTAGATATTTTGTTATTATTAATTCCATTTTTCATGGGATCTTAGTGAACAACGCACAAGATCTAGAACAGAAGATTTTCAAGTCAGTTTGTCGTTTAGAATAATCAAATCTTTAATTAATTTTGCGTTGAAACGTACTTGCGTACTTCTCTGTTATACTCTTAATAATCGGGGGGTGTACGGACACGTGGCAAGATTTTCTAAATTATCTTTTGGGTTGGACCTTACGACGTGGCTGTGTACGAAAATTTCCATGTATTTCGTCGCATTAAAATTTCACTCCTCTCCTTAAAATTTACTGTTTTTCATTTGATCCGCCGGAGTTGCCTTAATTGCAATTTACTCTCACGTTTGATTCAGGATTATTTTAGATAACTTTGATTATCCACTTAAGATTATCTATAATCATCTTGATAATAGAATATGCAACTCGGAATTATATTATTTATGGGGATAAAAAAAAATTTGATTTCGGAATTAAAAAATATTTTTTTTAAAAAAAATTATTCTTTAAATTTTATAAAATCTCAATTTTGTCCATATATAGTTGATTGTTGATCGATTATCGGTCGACGCTATCCAATCGGCCGGCCGTATCGATTATCGACGTCGATTATTGTCGATTGCCACCCACCGTCCGTCATCCACGGTCAGTTCGTTGTCGACAATCGCTCGTCGATTGTCGATAGTGGTCATTGCTCGCTATCGCCTCTGTTGTTGTTTGATGTCATCGATGGTTGTCAGATGTCGTCGTTGATATCGATACCAATACCATCATTTTTCAGAGTAAACCTAATTTGGAAATTGAATCGGAAATAATATAGTAAAATATTAAACTATATTATATACTAAAATCTCGAAATATATAAATTTTATTGCATTACTTATGAATCAAATAATATAAATTGTATTTTATTCTTCATAATTCTAATTATATGATTATCTGATAATTATATGACTAAGATTATACATGATAATTTGAACCAAATAGAATTGTCTCGCTTGTAATATTTTATTTGGAATTATTTTTATTAAAAAAATATATAATTTTTTTAATACTCACTCTTTTAACAACTACAATTTTAAATGACTAAATATAAAATAAAAAAAACTTATATTTTATTAAAATTACAAACAAATGAAGTAATATTATATTAAAATATTTGTTATTTACTTAGTTAAAATTATTTTTGTTATTGTCGTCGTAGTCGACGATATCAAATAATTAGCGATTCCCACGCACTTATTAGATAAAGATGCTTTTAGAAAAGTGCGGTGAAAAAGAATAAATTATTAAAGAGAAGATGGCGCGGTGGATTTGCGGCCCCACCAACACAAAGGAATCGTTTTAAAAGTCGAAGCTATCCACACCAACTATCATCTCTGATCTCTCAACAAAAATAAAAATAAAAATAAAAATATTTTTCTTAATTTTTTAAATAAAAAAAAAGCATTTTAACATCAATCTTTTCCTGATAATATTACCGCATGGTTTAAATGTTTTATAAGTTTTTACTCGAACACCTCTTTAGATTTACTCATTTAATTTATTACTTAGGCCAAACATTGAGAAAAATATTAAGGAAAAGCATTTAAAGAATGATAAAATATTAATTTCATTTAGGTATTTTTAGGTGAAGTAGATATACCAATGGTACTTCTCTTTCTTGCTCGGAGGGGAATCCAAATGGCCTTTTATAACACTAGAGCCTAGAGGGAGGATTCTAATTAACTAAGCACTTTCTTCTTTGAATTATAAATAAAATAGTGAGAAATTCGATGATAAAATATTGATCTTAAAGGTAGAGATCAGGCATGCAAAAAGAAAAAAAGACAAAAAAAAAATAGTGGAAAGAATACAATTCAATTCACAATTGATGATTAATAAATTTTATTATGTTTTTTAAATTATCACTCTATGCTTTACTAATATAAACTATCATTATTTATCCTTAAAAAAGAATTAGAGTTGAAGTAAAACATGGTACCGTACCACGATAGCTTTAAAATTGCTAAAGTAATAAAAAAAAAGAAGATAACTTTAAAACGTTATATTGCACTAAATAGTTGCCCAACTAAAACATTTCGATGAACTACACAAGTCACTTTGAGAGTGTGTGAAATACATGATGTAAAATTAGAAATTTAACAAATAATAAAGAGCAAAGATAAAATAATAATAATAATAATAATAATAAAAATCTTGGATGAAATTTATTTAAGGGAAATATCGTATTACCCAAAGGTTGATTTGCTTCTTTCTAAATGCTTAATGTCGTCGAAACGCTCAGCTTGGGAAACCTTCTTATTTCGGACCTTTGCAGGGTGTTTTTTATGTTTTTAATTTATAAAGAGTTTTTGTGAAAGAAAGAAAAACTTACGGGGTAGACTATAATTTTCCGCAATATTAACTGCAGTTCGTGCTCTTGCTCTACTGCATACGCTTGACTGCCCCTCCGATTCCTCCCCTTGCTTCTTCCCCTTCGCCTCTCATGGCCGAGAAGGCGGTGGACATGGACGCCGTCCTCAAGGAGGCCGTGGACCTGGTTATTTCTCAACTGCTTTTTTTTTTCTCGTGTTTTAGTTTCTTCTTTTTGGAGGAGTTCCTTGATTGTGGCAGTGGATTTGTGCAGGAAAATATACCTTTGGAGGAGGTGTTTGATAACTTGCGATGCGGTCCTGGAGGCCTCACCTCCGAGCAGGCCCGTCAGCGCCTCGAAATATTCGGCCCCAACAAGCTCGAGGAGAAGCAGGTGTTCGATTGATTCTAACTCTCCTCCTGCCACCCCACTCAATTTTTCGTGTGTTTGAAAAGAATGATTATTGAAGTCGGTTCGTTGACGATTTCGTTCAGGAGAGCAAGATTCTCAAGTTCTTGGGGTTCATGTGGAACCCGCTTTCCTGGGTTATGGAGGCCGCCGCCATCATGGCCATCGCCCTTGCCAACGGAGGGGTCGGTTAATGTTTTTGCCTAATTGAAGCTGTGATCGATCTTTTTCTTGTTACACTAGGCGTCTTACCTGTTGGTGTTTCTGTAAATTGTTTCCTTGAACAGGGAAAGCCTCCAGATTGGCAGGACTTTGTTGGGATTATCACTCTTCTTATCATCAACTCTACCATTAGCTTCATCGAAGAGAACAACGCCGGCAACGCAGCTGCCGCCCTCATGGCTCGCCTCGCTCCCAAGGCCAAGGTCTCAAATTTTCCCCTTTTCATTCGATTTCCACTGTTATATTTCGTTTCTTAAACCGAAGGCTAAGTGAAAAAAAAACATTTTTTCTTGTTTAAGCAACTGATATGATTACTGTTGATGTCGGATACTATAGGTGTTGAGGGATGGCAAATGGAACGAGGAAGATGCAGCAGTTCTTGTCCCAGGAGACATCATAAGCATTAAGCTAGGGGATATTGTTCCTGCTGATGCCCGCCTCCTTGAAGGGGATCCTTTGAAAATTGATCAGGTTCTTGGCTACTCCACTATCTGTAATAAAAGAAATTACATGATCTTATATTAATTCTCTTTGAACTCAATTTGGCAGAGTGCCTTGACTGGAGAATCATTGCCAGTCACGAAAGGCCCTGGTGATGGAGTTTATTCTGGATCTACTTGCAAGCAGGGTGAGATTGAGGCTGTAGTTATTGCCACTGGCGTGCATACATTCTTTGGAAAGGCTGCCCACCTTGTAGATTCAACAAATCAAGTTGGTCACTTCAAAAGGCAAGACTCTTGGTTCCTTGTTTATTGAATTTGTTTAGTACCCTTTACCATGTAATAAAGTAGGACTGAAATTATCATCTACCTGTATGCCAACCAGGTGTTGACTGCAATTGGGAACTTTTGTATTTGTTCAATTGCGGTGGGAATGTGTGTCGAGATCATTGTTATGTATCCAATCCAGCATCGTGCTTATCGGCCTGGAATTGACAATCTTCTGGTTCTTCTTATTGGAGGGATTCCCATAGCCATGCCTACTGTTCTGTCAGTCACAATGGCAATCGGCTCTCACCGATTATCTCAGCAGGTGAGATAATTTAGATCAAGAGTTCAAATAAATTTGATTCAGCACATTTCTTTTATAGCCAAGTGCACACTATTGAACTTTCACATGCATGGACAACACTCATATTTATTTATTTTTTAAAGCATATACTTTCTTTCCTTGAAGAACAATACTGCATCTGATCATCCTTCAATTGGTTTTCCCTTAAGCGATGGTGTGTCTCCCTATGCTGCCCTCTGGGGAGTGCATGAGAGGTTCAAAACTTTTTACGTATTTTATCCATTATAATTGGAGCGACAACTGTTTCTATGAATATTTCTTGAAGGAAATCTTTACAATAACGTTTGATAAAAATGACAGAATAACTTCACTATTTTTGCTCATATAGAGTGTACAGTTGAATGCTATACAGGATGAATCTTATTTGGTGGTTGTAATATTTATTGATTACAACATATTATTGAACTTTTTGCAGGGGGCTATTACAAAGAGAATGACTGCTATCGAAGAAATGGCTGGTATGGATGTGCTTTGTAGTGATAAGACTGGGACTCTGACACTAAACAAGCTGACAGTCGACAAGAACCTTATTGAGGTTGGAAATAGGAATATTTGTTTGTTGATGTCACTTCTCAAATTGACATTTATGCAACATCAACTGTTTGTTTAGGTTTTCTCAAGAGATGTAAACCAGGACACTGTGATTTTAATGGCTGCTAGAGCCTCAAGAACAGAAAATCAAGATGCTATAGACACTGCTATAGTTGGGATGTTGGCTGATCCAAAGGAGGTCAGTGGATACTTCTATGATATTCAAGTGCTTTTAACTTGTAGCTTATACCTGTCGTGGGAATTGAATCGTTTTTTTTTTCTTTTTCTTTGTTTTTCATTGTGTAAAAGGCCCGAGCTGGTATTCAAGAAGTGCACTTTCTGCCATTTAATCCAACAGACAAGAGGACTGCTTTAACTTACTTGGACGGTGAAGGGAAAATGCATCGGGTCAGCAAAGGTGCACCAGAGCAGGTATTGTTTGCTAGACATCTAAGAGAATCCTTCTTTCATCTACTTTTAGATGTTTATGCTTCTATAAGGCTGAAATTGAACCTACAGATTCTAAATCTTTCACATAACAAGTCGGAGATAGAGCGCCGTGTTCATGCAGTTATTGACAAATTTGCAGACCGTGGGCTTCGGTCACTGGCAGTAGCACATCAGGTGAGTTAGAAATCCCCCGTATATATTTTGTACTGGTTGCACCTTGAGAAATAATGTTGTTGGTTCTTCATTTCAGGAAGTTCGAGGCTCGGAAAGAGAGTCCGGGAGGTCCTTGGCACTTCATTGGTCTTCTGCCACTGTTTGATCCCCCCAGACATGATAGTGCAGAGACAATTAGGAGGGCACTAAATCTTGGTGTCAATGTCAAAATGATCACAGGTCTGTTCCTTGATTGAGTCTCTAGTATCTTATTTTCTTACACTAAGTCTTTCCCAGTGCAACTTACGATTTATTTGATAATTATCTGTGGATGACTTTTTTTCCGTCTGGTCAGGTGATCAGCTGGCAATTGGAAAGGAGACAGGCCGGCGCTTAGGTATGGGTACAAACATGTACCCTTCATCTGCCTTATTGGGGCAGAACAAAGATGAATCTATTGCTGCTTTGCCAGTTGATGAACTAATAGAGAAAGCTGATGGCTTTGCTGGTGTCTTTCCAGGTATTGCTATTAATTTGATCTTTCTTCTATTGGCTCACTTTTGTTCAACTTTTAACTGAGAATCCAAGTGTAAACTTCTTCCTTTCCTTCTAGAGCACAAGTATGAGATTGTTAAACGTTTGCAAGCAAGGAAACATATTTGTGGCATGACTGGTGATGGAGTGAATGACGCTCCTGCTCTCAAGAAGGCTGATATTGGAATAGCAGTTGCGGATGCAACTGATGCAGCACGTAGCGCTTCAGATATTGTGCTTACTGAACCTGGCCTGAGTGTAATAATCAGTGCTGTCCTTACGAGTCGTGCAATATTCCAGAGGATGAAGAACTATACAGTAAGTTGTGTATACGATAAGCATTTGAAGATAGATGTTGACTTTTTTTTTTTTTTTTTGAGCTTCTCTGCTAAAGTAGTAGTGAAAATTTGCAGATATATGCAGTCTCCATTACAATTCGGATAGTGGTAAGTTTTCCTCATCAACTCCATACACGTTTATTCATTTATGTTCAGTCATACCCTGTTCAAGCATCAAAGTAATGAGGTATCTTTCCTATTACTTGTTAATGTTCACAATGTTCACTGGGATCACTCACAGTTCTGTCAACAAGAAGAATATTTCTTTTAAGAACAAGTCCTCACAGCTTATCTTGTTTTCTATGCAACATTTCTGAGGTTGTGTATGTTTTTGTCGTCTTGCATCTTCTAGTTCAGTTCCAGTAACAGGGATAGTTCTCATTTCTAGGCTTGTACTAAGAAGTTGTTTCTATGGTCAGTGTGTCGAGTGACACGGTCAAAATATATCATTTTGACAAATAATCGAAACTCGATACTATGTGGCATAGACAATGTCTCTTGTGTGGAGACAACAATATCAGTAAGTATCATGTCATTACCAATACTTGACATCCCTTGGCATGCTACAATACAGATCAAAATATCCTTTTCTTTTTCTTCTCATGTCTTCGCCCTCTTATTTTCAATTCGCCATCAACATCATATCGAAATATTGACACGATACCAAAATTGTACAGTAAACTCCGCAGCACGAGATTTTAAATCTAAGTAGTTTTGTCATTCATTTGATATGTATATTTGTTTGTACAGCTGGGCTTTATGCTGCTTGCACTAATATGGAAGTTTGACTTTCCACCCTTCATGGTCCTTATCATTGCGATCCTGAATGATGGTAAGGAAACTTTTTATGTCTCTTCATTGTATTGCATAAGAGCAGCACACATTTCATCTATTATTTTATTTAGATTGTTGTTCCACTTCATGAAGTATCTTCCTTTTTTCTCCAGTAATGACCCCATCTATTTATTGGCATGATCAGGTACTATAATGACCATTTCAAGGATAGGGTCAAACCATCCTCTCCCTGACAGCTGGAAGCTGGCTGAGATTTTCACAACAGGAATCGTACTTGGTAGTTACCTGGCAATGATGACGGTCATTTTCTTCTGGGCTGCATATGACACTGACTTCTTCCATGTAAACTATTATATTTATTGCTTATGGTTTTCTTTCAAGCAAACTATGCCTTGGTTTTAGTTTTTGTCTTCTAGATTCTCTAGGAGTTCTTGTGCTGCTCATATCCTTTCTTGCTAACATTGTTATTGATGGATATTCAATCAGAGAGTATTTAAAGTTGAAAACCTTGAGAGAACAGCACAGGATGACTTCAAAAGCTTGCTTCTGCTGTCTACCTCCAAGTGAGCATCATCAGTCAAGCACTCATCTTTGTGACAAGATCTAGTTGGTCCTTTGTCGAAAGGCCAGGATTCTTGCTTGTGGCAGCTTTCTTGGTGGCTCAGCTGGTAAACCTTTTGTTCCTTTCATGTATGACATGCTATAAATGTGACTGTATAACTATTGAACCTACCTCGCCATGGGCTTCTGCAGATTGCTACACTCATTGCTGTATATGCGAACTGGGGCTTTGCTTCAATTAAAGGGATAGGATGGGGTTGGGCTGGTGTTATTTGGCTTTACAATCTCATCTTCTACTTCCCGCTTGATATCATCAAATTCTTTATCCGATATGCTCTGAGTGGAAAAGCATGGGATCTGGTCATCGAGCAAAGGGTAACACTCGTACTCTATAGCTTGGCAATACACTGACTCAACTCTAATTATCTGTTGAACTATGTCATTTTTTTTTCAGACTGCTTTCACGAGAAAGAAAGATTTCGGAAGGGAAGAAAGGGAACTCAAGTGGGCTCATGCTCAGAGAACCTTGCATGGACTGCAGCCCCCTGACACCAAGATGTTCAGCGAGAGATCCACAGTGACTGAACTTAATCAGATAGCGGAAGAGGCCAGAAGGCGTGCTGAGATTGCAAAGTAGGATTATACTCATTCCCTGATGATACTGAACTGTCGTCTAGTTCTTCAACTAGTTTCATTCATGCTTCATCTGTTGTAACCTTTTTGATTGTTGAACTGGCACTTGCAGGTTTAGGGAATTAACCACATGGAAAGGGCACGTGGAGTCTGTGGTGAGGATGAAGGGGTTGGACCTTGCCACCATTCCACAATCCTACACTGTCTAATTAAAGCTATCAATCATCTGTGCCCCTGAAGGGGTTGGACCTTGCGTCCATTCCACAATCCTACACTGTCTAATTACAGCTATCAATCTCCTATGCCACGAACTCTCTTAAGTTTAACAATGTATGGGGATGAATCAAATTGGCGTGTATATTGGGTACCTTAAGTTGTTCCCCTTGATTTTGTTTCAGTAGATGTTTGTGGGCTTTCTTGTAGTCCAGTGCCTCATCAAACTTACATTAAAGTAATCGAATGTCACAGAGAGAGTTCAGCAAAAACTATGACGATACCATGTGAAAAGGGGATGAAAAAAATCAGTCTTGTTTTTTCATCTTCTCTGTGTGTTTTTAAGCACAAATTTCTTTCAAGCAGAATATGTGATCGATCTGTATTGCTAGACATTGCAACAATTGAGATGGGGACCAACAACTAAGGACATTCTGAATAATCTGCAACATAAGACCAACCCATATCGAGCCAATCAAGTGTTGAAATCACTCCAATCCCTCTATGGCTTTTGAATTCTTTCAGTGATTGACATCCTTGGACATTCTAAGCGACTTGCTGCTATGAGAAGAGTCATACGGGATATGGTTGTCAGTTGACTAAGGAAACTTACATTGTCTCATGCATGTTTGTGGTTGTGATAAGAGTAACAAAAATACTGTACACATTGATTTATTGGCTATCTGGAAGTTGCACTAGATTTATAGCAGAGGATGCGAGAAGGCATTTCTCAAGACACTTTTACATTCACTACAATTGGTGAATTGCTTTGGGAAAAAGTGACCTTCTTTACTATGTTCCATGAGATGAATGGATGAACGAGGCTGTGAACGTAGCCTGGATACTTACAACATCATGATTCATCTTCACGGCAGACACAAAAACTATCCCAAGGTGGTGATTGTTATGTTATTCACATATCAATAGATCAACCAACTGAACACAATAAATGTTTCAAAAATCTTAAATAGGTTTACGGAAGAAATGAAAATAACCATTTCTAAAAAGTAGAATAGACTAAAAAAAATCTTTTATGCTAAACAGAATATATTCTAGCCTCTCTCTTTTCTCCTTCTTAACTATATCTCTTTTTAAAAATAAAAAATAAAAAGAAATGGTTATTTTTTTGGAATTCATTTTCCTTTTCTGTGGTTCACACGATGAATTAAAGAGGCGCATCCACTATGCATTCCTGGTCATCAGCCTCAACTCTCAAATTGGTCCTAAATGTCGAATTTCTTTGCAACTGAGAAGGTGTAGCGGCAATGTTTATTAATTATCAAGCCTTAATTTAGCTTCTAAAAGAATTTCAATGATATATTGTAGCAGGATTCACGAGACAAAAAAGGGAAGAAGATAAGTAGACAACTACAATAACAACAAATATAAAAGAGAAACAAAAAATATTCAGCACACTGGAACTGAGTACTTATTCAGCAATGGGCAATGGGCAATGAGCAGTGATTGAACAGACATGTAAGTAAGTAAATATCCTAAAACAAAAGGTATGTTCCCAACACTTGGCCCAAGTTATGTATTATGTCTTATGTGAACCAGATAAATTGTCTATCCCCATGAATCCATCAAAATCAATAGCAAAAGAAATTCAAATTCGATAGGGAATCCTAGTAGCCTTTTCGTTGATATATAAATCCACAACATGGTGCACAATGGGCATGTCTAATGCGTTATACTGCTAGCGACTGACAACGTACGAGGCTAGCAGAGCAAATCACAAAAAACAACATGCACAAGTCAGTTTTGAGCAGAAACTAACGCCGACAAATCAGAACTAAGGAGAGCTGTCAGCTGGTTGGATCATTCGGTCAGGTTAGCTCGTCCCGCTAAATAATTTAAACGAATTGAATTTAATTTTTATCAATCTGTCATTTTGATGGCTTAAATGGATCGATTCGCACGGGTTACGGATCTAGACGGGTTGAGCCGCCATGGCACGGGTTAGCCCGCGGGTTGAGAAATGTTAAAAGATAAATTTTTCATCATTACAATCTTCTTCTATCACACATGCACCTCAACAAAATATAAAAAAAATTAAGAGTAAAGAACAAAAAAAATATTTTTTATACTATAATTATTTTTTATTATCTTTTCACTACTATTTTAATTAATATAAGAAATAATGACATATCAAAATCAAATAATTATCTGGGCTAAAAAATCTCAATTGAATCTCTATGTAAAGAAGGAGCAAAAATTTACATTTACATATTATCAAGATTTGAATATTTTGAAACATTAGAAAGAAATTAAAAACATCGGGATTCAATTTTGTAAGTCGATAATTGAATCTCAATTATAAAATTTTAGTTACTTCAAATACTTATTTTTTTAATCATGATATTCTATCTGTCATACAGATTATTACCTCAAGCCTTAACACCTCAGTAACTATATATATATTTTTTAAATTTGTGTGGCCCGCGGGTTGACCCGCCTAACCCGCAATCCATCTTGGATTGGATTAGGTTGAAAATTTCTTAATCCACCAAAATGGTAGGTCGGTCCGCTCCTCTCCGTTAAATATTGAATTTATGACGGCTTAATCCATCCCGTCATAAATGGATCCGTTTAACTGCTCTAATTCGCAAATTGAGATTCACCGGACTCTCCTTTCGAAATGGCGTCGACAACCACAAGTTGCACTGTCGTGTTGTTTGGGGGAACTGCAAATAAAGCGGGATGAGGTGCTGATTTAATGGGTTCCGTGTGCACACGATTATATCTTCCAGCTTCGTTTCCCCCCTTCAACCTCTGTGTAAGCTCAGGCACGCTTGTTCCAATGAAAGTCAAATGATGTCACTCAACATTGTCATTCACATTTCCAGCATCATCTGCAACAGTGTAGAAGACGCTCCTACCGTCCACTTTGCGCACCGGAGCAGAGAAAAGATCCGATGACTGCAGTAACGAGGAGAATCGAATGTAACCATACTTGCAGATTAGAAAAGGAAGAACGTCCTTTCACATCTAAAAGACTGGATATACTTCTTGATAGGGATCTTCAATTCTGTCGCAATCTCAAGATTTTAACACGAAGCACACGTTGATTAGAACATAAAAGAATTATTATTATTATTTGTAAATATAGGAGCAAATTTGATTCGAATTGTCAAGAACAATATTCAAATTAAACCTCCGGCATCGACAATTTGGGCGAAGAGGCCATTGCCCCAGAAGCCTTGACGTCGGTGGCCGGATGAAAACTGGGAAAGGCTTCGACGACTTCGACTTCCCAGTAAACCCAGTATTGGGTAACAGTTCGGTGAGAGACGTCGTGAGTGACTGAGTTGCGCCAAGGTGGAATGCCGCCGTTGCCGCGGAGAAAGTTGCCGTATCGGGTCATGAGCTTTACCTGGGCTCCGTCGCGGACGGGCTCCCACTCGAGGGAGGAGTCAAGGCGAGCGGGGAGGGATTGGGTGACCTTCCTGCCAGTGGCGCCGAGAAGGACAGGCTCGTTGGAGGCCGTGAGATAACGACCGTAGCAGCTTCGGAAGCGGAGGACGTGGGTTGCCCCATCGACGTGTTCCACCGTCCACTGGGCGTTTCGAGAGGTCCCGTCGCGTTCCTGGGTGACGTGCTCCTCGTCCTCCTCCGCCACCAGGTACTTGTCGTGGTGGCTCCGCAGCTGCACCACCTTCGCCAGGGAGAAAAACTCCATTGCGAGTACCGAGCAATTCGTCGTTTTTGAGTTAGAATGCAGGCGATGGAGGAACGGAATCGTCGAGGATGTCGGCGAGCGGGTTTTCCATTTTAGAGGAAACGAACAGCTTGGATCGGAACGAACTGGGTCCGTGATTCGCTGTATTTCCCAGACACACAGCAGAAATTCGGACGGATATTCATTTTAAGTTACGAACAAGCGGTGAGGTGAGCAGTCATGATCGTGTTTCCTGATGATATCAAACAGCTAGAAAATCATTCTGATGAAATCTATCACCCCGTTGACAATTTTAATGAGGTGGCAAAGTGCCATTAGTCTGGCGTACATTTGTTATATCCTCCCTCAATTAGTTACGTGTCCACAAATGTTCTTCCCAAATATTCATATTCACCAACTCGGACCAAGTAAAATTTACTACAAGTTATTGCTTGTATTATTCGTCCAATGTCGTTCTTCTAATCATAATATTATTTATATAACATAATATGTATATTAATTGTGTTTGTATATATCTACCTCTTCGTATTGCTTCCTTTTAACTGCACATCAGCATAATAATTTTTTGTTGTGGTACTAGTCAGTTTTGGTGCAATTTGATTTAAGACATCTGACACAGTAGGACAATAGAAATTTATGACACTTACACACAACATTCATCCACAATAATTAACTGTCTCAATTAATTACTCGTGTGTTTTTAATTAGTATTTTAAAAAAGCCATTAGGTCAATTTAATTAGCTAGCTGAAGTTTAATTTGTGATATATAGCAAATTAATTAAGCACGTACATATACACAGTACACCAGCCTTTTTCGTTTTTCCAGATTCGATAGAACATTAAATCTTGCACGACATGAACAAACACTTCACTAGTCACTACACTGGACAACAGTGCAAACATACAGGTAGATTAAGCTTTGGCAACATCTCAGTCGAACCACACTGGAACACTAGGTTAAACTTAACACTAGCAACTTGCAGAAGCTACTCCTGCTCTCGATCGTAAAGCTGCAGTACTGCTGAACCTAGAGGCCATAACCATGCATGACTAAGATATTCATGCATGCATTACCCTTCTCCTTGCTCGATCATGGCGTGAGCCCGCCACCGAGGCTGCTACCAGAACCACCACCTCCGAGTCCCGGTGAACCTCCAAAACCACCGATGCCGCCGAATGCCGGCAGTCCGCCGGGGATGCCGAAGCTCGGAAAGCCAGTGGGCATGCCGAAGCTCGGAAGGCCGCCACTGGGCATGCCGAAGCTCGGAAGGCCGCCACTGGGCATGCCGAAGCTCGGAAGGCCACTGGGCATGCCGCCAAATCCCACAAAGGGGATGTTCTTCTCGTCTACGAGACCTGGACCAGTAGTAGCGGCGCTGCTGTGGGTTGGCATTGTGGTTGTAGTGGTGGGAATGTTCCTGGCTCTTGCTTGGGCAAGAACTAGGGAGAGCACAAGCACCATGGCCACAAAGTAAAACCTTGTCATCTCTCCTCTCTTTCTCTCTCTCTCTCTCACACACACACAGTCTTGCATCTTGTTCATGAACTGGAGTTGATATCTTATAGGGAGAGATCAAGAGAGCAGAACACATCATCTGAATCAGCGTAGGGTCCCTGGATTTTTTTTTCATGTTGAATTTCAAAACGCTAGTTGGTGGTAGTAAATGCAAACACTAGCAGAGCTCGCAAAACCATAAGCGATCATAAATGGTCTGGCTAAAGATGCCGTCATTATTGCTGATGTGGTAAAAGAATAAATACCGTCGGCTGATTACTGCAGTAAGAAGCAACAGTAAATCAATGTTAGTAGATAGCAAGAAAATAAACCATTTTTGTAGAACTTGAAATGTAGTTCATATCCGGAAAAGGGAAATACCAAATGAGATTCAACCCATCCAAACACTGCAATTAAGTTTTTGCTGATTCGGAGTGGGGTAACATTTGCCGTTTTACTTGTTCTGCTTTTCTCATGTGCTCATTAAAGACGGTTGAATGCGATCAAGGACGAGGGCAGGAAAAGAGGGTGCCAGAACGAGTCACAGTACAGATGATGTTTCAGATCTAATGAAAAAAAAAAAAAGGGAAAAAGTAATGATTCATACGCAGTAAAAATTTGGAAATCTGGGTTTGGTCAAAGTGGGCCTACAGAAAGGGCTGGGTTCGGCCCAGTCAAACTGCCCTTTCCATTACTAGATCTTCAGCTTCCAATTTATGGGTCGGTTCGATTGGTCCGATTCGAAACGCGTTGCTTTAATGGGCTGTAGTTCATCTTCGAGTCCACATTCTTCTATTCCATTAAAACAAATCGATCATCCATTCATCAATTAAGTAAAATAAAATAAAATAAAAATCCAAATATATACACATATATTCACGAAATGAAGCAATTAATTAGAAATGCATGCAGTTGGAAGTAGTTGGAAGAACAAGTTAGTTTGGCTGGCTCACCGGCTCAACTGATACGGATTAAAAGATCATTTAAGTGTAATAATCTGACAACTAATTGTCCAATGAAAGATGACCAACATATTATACGAATCTATTGGATTGTTTCTTGGGTGCCAAATCTTTAACCCATTGATCTTAGATTTTTTTTTTTTTTAATGACAATCTTAAGTATTTTACTTAAGTGCCCCTCTAGGTTTCATCGTGTAAATAAAAAAAAAAAAAATCGACCAGAAGCGAGATTACGCATTTTTCGTCGTCGCTGCCTTCGGAAAAAAAAAAACAAAAGCGACGGCGTGGGACCCTGCTACTTGTTTAGGTACGAAATTCGGGGAGAATTGTATAGGGTAACAACAAATTCGAGCGAGCTATTTAACTCGCTGGTGTCGCTGATCGCTTCGAGGAAGGTATCAGACTCATCGGCACCTCCCAAGACATGGCTGCTCTGATCACCCTCCGATTTTTTTCCGCCGCCGTTCCCATCTTCCTCCTCTTCTTCTCCGCCATCAGCGTCGCCTACGCCGACAACGCGCACGATTTGTTACCCGTTTACGGGCTCCCCAAGGGGCTCCTCCCCGATTCGGTCGTGAACAATTCCGTCTCGGAGAACGGCGAGTTTGTGGTGGAGCTCGAGGCTCCGTGCTACATCCAGTTCTCCTACCTCGTGTATTACGAGAAGACCATCCGCGGGAAGCTCTCCTACGGAGCCATCTCCGATCTTTCCGGGATCCAGGCCAAGCAGTTCTTCTTTTGGGTCTCCCTCACAGGCATCGAGGCGCATCCGGCCGACGGCACCATCGAGTTCAAGGTAGGGTTCCTTTCGCAGACTCTATCCGCCAGCGAATTCGATCGTATCCGGCAGTGCAAGGCCAAGGCACTCGGCCGCCGATTCTTCCCTGAGGAGTTGCTCCCGGCCGTTTCAGAGGTCAGATACTTTCCCTCAACGCGATTTTCTTTTACTTTTATTTGAACCTGTTCATCATTTTTCTTTGATTTGGAAGTAAATCATTGTTTCCGATTGGAAAAAGTACGGACAACTTTTTTGCCCTTTTCTTTTACTCTTCTTATCAATATCTAGCACATATTTAACTCAAACTAGGGTAATTGACCTAAAATCCCGCCGTTTTCTTTGCCCTTTCACTACTAAAAACCCCCCTAAACAATTTTCTTTTGTTCAAGCTGCATATCAATTGTTATGGCAGTAGTGTCTGAAGGCATCTTTGAGCAGGTTTCGTGGTTGATCCTTTATGAAATATAACCTCTTTGCGTGACCAAAAACATTCCTTTAACAGTTGCATCACCAAAACGCTTACTTGTAAACTGAATTAAAAAACATAGATGAAGCAAATTCAGTGTCTCATACTCATTTTTCATGTTTGGTGCCTAGTAAATCTGATCTTCTGAAATATTCAATTAGACTTTTCTTCACTTTTGGCTAGCTGCAGTCGACTATGACAAAGATGGATGTCATTTCTGATTTCCCCTTAGTCAAACGTTGATTGTACTACTTTGAAATTGGTGGGTGTGGTACGTGGTGATGTGAAGACCATGAATAATCCCATTTGACAATGGAATGTAAATATATCCTTCAATCGAAGTTCTTCATATCCCATATGTTAAGGAGAGTAGAAGTGAGAACTGGAGGATAAAACTCTGCTCCTCAGTCTCACATCTCCAACTGAGGGATCTTATAATCCGCTTAAATACTAATAGGTCACTCACCCAAGTTCTTTTACATTCTGGGATGACTGTTCATCGGAGCATAAAACACCTTAAGTCTGACATCTGCAAAGGAGGGTTTTTTATAATTTCTTAAATACTAAGAGGTCCCTAATTTAAGTGCCTTGGCATTTTAGGTTGGAGTTGTCTCTCTCTTGGGCTTTAATACCATCCTTATATTTGTTTATTTAACTTTTTTAATTGCGATCGATGCTTACCCTGCAAAGTTCCTGTATGTGTGTTTGTCTGTTGGAACTGTTGTCTGCTGATTTTGCGTATATATTTTGGTAAATCTAGGCCTTAGCAAAGGGATTTGACAAACCTCGATCAACCTTGATTTTTATATTCTTATATACTGTAACCTTGCAAATTCCTTCTACAAAAATACACATAAGGTGCCGGCACAAGATGATAGTTGATGTGTATTGGTGCAAGATGATATTGTGCAACAAAATAATTGCCTTGGTGAAAAAACTCTTTTATGTAATATTTTATTTTGGAAAACATAAATGACCTATGTATACACAGACAGACCGATAACACTATTTCTCAGAAATAATTAACTTAGGGGTATTGAAGAATTTCATGAGCAACGCCTATTTGCTGCAAGTAGAATAAAAATGATTTTGTTTAATCCAATGTTTTTTAAATCGATTTAATTTCTTATCTCAAACACTATTTCAGCCAAGGATCTTTTGCTTTCCAGTCATCGATCAGTGGCAACAAAAGAATGGAACCTAATAGTTGGCATGATCTTTTTATTTCAACCTTTAATGGTAATTAGCAATTGTAATTGGTCTTCCCTTAAGCTTTTGCATCTCTTTCCAATTATCAATTTGACTTAACCACTACATGGGAAACGTGTATGGGGTAAGATTTGTAATTTCAAAATATTATATCATTAAGATGTGATTTTTCGTGAGAAGTCTAGTAAAAAAAAAAAAGAGTTTATTGTGCAAGTATCTTTATTTTCATGAATTCCTCTTTTTAATATAAGCGTCAGATTTCGTCGATATGTTTGAAGATTAATTTTGATGAAGAAGTTGTTGTTTAACTTTATCTCTTGCAACTCATGGAAAGATTTTTCTTTTTTGCAGGTTTAAATGCGTTGGCCTTATCAATCCCGCTGTTTCTTAGAGTCACTATGTGTCTATGAACGCGTATGTGAGAAAGGTGTATCGTAATTTACTCTGATATAGTAGTGATGTATATGTGCGGGACCATTGAGCTATCCTTTATCGTCATGCGCTGTATCTGTGTATCTATTGGATTATATACGTTTCAGTGTGCTTTTGATTTAAATTATCATACGTAATTTTAATTATGTGATTACTTATGAAACATAATTTATATTATTTAATTTAATTTTAAATAATACAATAAAAATGTATTTATTTGGAGATTTTAGTGTATAATTTAATTTAATATTTTATGATATTATTTTTGATTCAATTTTAAGATTCTATTTACTTAAAAGATAATGATATTGGTATCGATATCGACGGTGACAATTAGCGATCGTCGACGACATCAAACGATAACGGAGGTGATGGTGGATGACGATCGACAATCGATGGGCAATGATTGGTGATTGACAATGAGTGATGGGCGGTGGTTGGTGATCGACGGTCGATGATTGACGGTCGACGGTAACGATCAGTGATCGACGGTCAACTGTGACAATTGACGATCGACAGTCGATGGCAGTGATCGATAGTCGACGGTCGACTATCGTCGATGGCGATCAACGATAATAACAATGAGTAATCAATTAAGATTTTAATTATATTAAGATGAAATTGAAATTTGATAAAATTTTAAGAATAATTTTAGAAATTTTTTTTTTTGTTAATTTTGAAATCAAGAAAAAATTTATTTAATGCAGCAGATATACTTTATTATTTAGGAATTATTTATTTTTTAAAGTAAACAATGTCATTATAGATCATTTTAAATGGATAATCAAAACTATCCATAATAATTTGAATTAAGCGCACCCTCAGCGTTATAGCACTGTAATCGTACTGATGCCTATCTCATTCAGTGCCTTTGTAATTTGGGTTAGAATTAAATAAAAAAACCGCATTAAATTAAATATTAGAATTATTATTTAAAAAAAAAGAATTTGACCAAATCGATTTGGAAAATTTATTTATTTATTTATTTTATAAGGGAAACATAATTGAAAAAAATAAGTATAAACGCAGTCTTATGGGAAAAAAAATTTGCAAACCTTCGAACCAACTCTTCTAAACGACTCGGGAGAGGCCTCGGAAACGGCGGCTCTTCGCCATGTCTCGCCAAGCGTCGAAGTTGATCGGATCCATCGCCTCCAAGATCTTCGCCAACCCTACAACGTCTTTCCCGTTGGCCTCCTTTTCCCGGAGTTTCAACTCCGCGGCGCCTCTTTCACCAGCGGTCTTCGTCGACAAGAATACCCGGGTGATCTGCCAAGGCATCACTGGAAAAAACGGGACCTTCCACACTGAGCAGGCCATCGAGTACGGAACCAAGATGGTGAGCGCCACAACCTCAGCCTCTTGTCCCCATACTTTACATGGGCTGCTATGGATTTTTTTTATTTTTTTTAAATAATAATTCATGTTCTTTGTGGAATTTATTTGTTTGGATCTCTAACTGGATTTGTACCTTTGATTCTTGTTTTATATCATGAGAAATTTGATATTGTAGCTAGGTTTAGGTTCGCTGCAGCTTGTAGCTGAAACGCCTTCCTAAATTAGTTTTTTCCTTAAAACACTATTTATTATGATTAACTATTCCGTAAGTGGAAGTTTATTTGAGCGTATGCTTGAAGCAGATTCACCAATTAATAAAAATATATAAAAAGTAGCTAAATCACAAAGTTCTGTATCAGTTTGATGGGGTAAATAATATCAATCTTTGTTGCTGGTACCCTTTGATGTCTTCTTTTTGCACTTACAGTCATATAATACACAAAACTGATATCACAGTTAATTTCTTTGATGTGTGGCTTGATTTTCAATGAGATTTATCTGATGATAGAAAATAAGAGGAATCGATATTGAGTTTTTGGATCATCAATGTTTGATATAGGGACTTGTGATTCAATACCAAGATGTTTATGCAAGACAAGGAAATTGACAGTAAATGCAATATTTTGTGGAGTAAAGAAAGTGGGCATTTAGATATAAGTTTTTCATAAACAATCTAGGTATCTCTGATGCTTGGATTCTTCCTATGTCCTCTCCATAGCCATGTTGGACATTAACATCCCAAGTCAACACTTATCCTTGACCATTATAGGCGTTTCTTCAAATAATTGTCATCCGTGTCTACATTATACAATCATATACTTGTCCAAGTATGATTGGTTGGAGTTCCATGAGGTAATAGAGCAACACCAGTATATTATTTAGAAATTGTGGCTCAATGCACCTTACTCTGCAAACCATTGATTGTTCTAGAGGGTTGGATATCCTTTTGGACAATGACTTGGTATGGAGCGAATCCCTTTGATTGGATTCCTTTAGAAGTGTGGAGGAGAATCAATTGACAATCTTGGTGATTGGAGAGACAGTGAAAGTACTTCAATGGATGGGACATTAAGGCTTCTTATTTCAGACTTTTGGGAAGGGGTCTTTATGGAAGATGTTAGCATTAGGCTATGTGGGTGAGAGAGACTCGTAAAGGTAACACAAAAATTGATTGTTGGGCAGACATAGATAGTAGTAAAGATTGAAGGGCAACAAGGACAAGAGAGTGAAATGAGAGAAATAACTGAAGAATTGGATTACCGTGGAAATTAAAATGAAGCATTGAAGTGAGTTTTCTAAGAGATTCATGAGCACATTGGGAAAAGGAAAATTTGTGGAAATATCAAATTTTCTTCATGTGATCTTAGAAAGATTGATTTCTAAACAAAACAAATTCTTTAGCCAATATTCACTGATCAAGGTTGGCTAAGCAAGTTAATACTCAGAACATTTGGTTAATACACAACAGTTTTAGCTTTAGATCAAATGATGGATCTTTCACTTGTGGTCAATTTTTGGAACTGAACTCATTGCTCTCTTTGTTGCAGGTTGGTGGGGTGACACCTAAGAAAGGTGGAACTGAACATTTAGGCCTTCCAGTCTTCAATACAGTTGCAGAAGCAAAGGCTGAGATGAAAGCTAATGCGTCAGTTATTTATGTCCCTCCTCCATTTGCTGCTGCTGCAATTATGGAGGCAGTGGAAGCTGAGTTAGATCTCGTTGTGTGTATTACTGAAGGAATTCCCCAACATGACATGGTAACTCCAAGTCCTTATTGCTCTCTCTATATCTGTTGAGCAATTTTTTTTCTATTATTGTGCATTGATTATCTTAGGCTCCCTACTGGTTGGGGGTCAGGGTAGTACAAAATTGATAGTAGATCATATACCATTTGCATAGCTACAATATCATTCTTTAGTTGTGGGCTAATGAAGGGATCAATGCATAGATGATGAATGAACTATTGTTAACTTGGATTAAGCATTTTGAGCGATTGTTGGTTGTTGTGTTTAGGAATGACTGCTAAACCTGGCATGCCATTGATTAGGGGTGATTATGAGTTGTGAGTTGGACTTTTGGTTTTGATGAGCACATTAAATTTTAAGTAGGGAAAATTATTATAGTCCCAACTAATCTTGCTGACAGAAACTTTGTTTCCCTCTTTTCTATTCCTGTTGCGAGCTTCTCTTCTCCTTGCGTGATCCAAATGCTTCCCTCATGATTGTTTATACCTAGCCCATTTACACATAGATTGGTACCCCTCCTGTTGCCTCGCCCTTTCTAACAGCAGCAGTCTCGTGTCGCTCCCTGCCTCTACCTTCGTCACCTCCTTCCTTTCCAGAAGTTGTCAACCTCTCCCACTCTGATATGCGACACCAACAGCCTCATATAAACCCTCCTGTATCGACGACTCTGATCTCTCCTTTGGCCTTCTCAGCAGCTCCCTTTGTCCCTTCCACTGAACTAGTCTATGTGGCCCAGCCTATGCAGTTCCCATAAGTGACCTCTTGCACTTTCCTTTCCTGATAGCACCAAAATCACAACATTCTAAAGAAGCGGAAAACAAATATTAGTGGGTGGCCCAGGTATTTAAAGGAAGTGAAATGTGCTGCTAGGAAGATTTAGGATCTGGTATAATACTCAAACAGAAACTGCTAGAGCAGAATCTGGATACAATACAAAGCTGTTTTGCATTAATTGCATGAATTTGAATTTGGATCTGGTGCAAGTCTGTTTGGGAATAAATGTAATAGGAAACTAATGTTGTACTTTAGGACTGAAGAATTCACTCTGGCTGGTTAAGTGTATCGAGAAAAAAAAGTGAAAAGTATGATATGACACATATGATGGAATCATGATGTGTTCAATATAGATCATGATTTACACAATTCTAACAACCTTAATCTATTAATTTTTGCCTTTACATTTTAGCTCATTGTCTGCTTCAGAGCTAATTGCTAGTGCACTTACAACAAAGCATATCCATGAGATAGCTGAAAAATTATCTTGTAGAATTGAAAAGCTCAAGATTTTGATAATGAACTTTATGTCAGAGTGATTATCTATCATTGAGTTTGTGGCATTATGCAATGTTACTTAAGAAGTTGATCTGTTGTTTTTTGGGATTTCATACGAGTGAATTGTTAATGGTCTGAATGTCAGGTTCGAGTAAAAGCTGCTCTGAACAAGCAATCAAAAACTCGATTGATAGGACCTAATTGTCCTGGCATTATCAAACCAGGAGAATGCAAAATTGGAATAATGCCTGGATACATCCACAAGCCAGGACGAGTTGGGATTGTTTCTCGATCTGGTACCTTGACATATGAAGCGGTATGTATGAAGGATTTAGTGTGAAAGTCATCTGACAAAAACTGATTATGTGCTATACTTGTAGGTCTTTCAAACAACTGCTGTTGGTCTTGGACAATCAACTTGTGTAGGAATTGGAGGTGATCCCTTTAATGGAACAAACTTCGTTGATTGCATATCAAAGTTTCTTGAAGATCCTCAGACTGAAGGTCAGTTGAAGTCCTGGACGATCACTTGTAGTTGCTTTTCACCTAGTTGAATTCATCTACTCTTGTTCTATTGTTTTGTTTAAAAAAAGAGAACCAGCTGAGAGACCGTGAAAATGGTACAAGGTTGCTAATGAAACGGGAATTCTATATGATATGATCAATCTATTGTACCTATCATCTGGATTAGGAACTCCAATTCTGGCTGTGTAGAGTTCTCCAAGTATTAACCTATTTAGAGTTGGGTTAGGATTGAGTAGACGTGCTCGGTTGGATCTGATTTGTACTTCAGATCATTCCCAGATCTGTCTTTATTCTCTGTCTTTATAGTTTATTTCTGAGTTTAAAAAGTATTGATATTTAAATCATTAAAGTACACTAGTCTTAAGTTTTCTGCCCAGTTATTAACATAATGCTTTTTATTCAAGCTGAAAACAAATTCTTCTTAGGTTTGATTCCTCAATATGACTTGCTTTTTTAGGTATTGTCCTTATAGGAGAAATTGGAGGAACTGCTGAAGAAGATGCTGCTGCACTAATTCAGGTACATGATGTGTTTGTCCTCTTCTCTGAGTTTATGCCTCTTTCATATTTCTTGAGCTCGAGATGTTTCAATTTGATGTTTAATCTGTACAGAATTGGCTAATAAGGTTCAAAATGATTCTTAATTTCTTCCAAAGCTACTGCTTATGCTCCCTGTAAATGGGTTCAACTTAAACTAGGTCCAAAATGTAAATCTTTCTTATAATGTGTTATGAATTTGCTGAACTATCAAAATATTATCCATCTCCCATAAAAGTTTATCGACTCTACTTAACACATTTAAAGTGACTCAAAATGTCTAGAGATTAGCGATGCTATAGCCACACATAAGGGCCTGTTTGGGAGGAGGTGAGGGCAGTGTAAGTAATGGAAGGGGAATGAAGGGGAGGGTAAAGGAGATTTACACCCCAAATTGGGGTGTAAGAAATGTCCAGTTTTTGTGAGGGGGAGGGGTATAAATTCACCCCCATTCCCCTCCCTTTCCCTTCCCTCACTTCTTCCCAAACAAGGGTAGTCTTTTTTTCTTCCTTATTTACCCTTACCCTTCCATTACTTACACCTCCTTCACCTCCTCCCAAACAAGCCCTAAAAGTTCAATCACCTGATAAATTCATACACAATTGGACTGACTTGCATTTGTTTTCTGTTCAAGATATTCATGTTTGACAAGCTGTTCCATTTCTCACTGTATCCTTTTTTTGTCATGAAACATTTTCTGCCATCCGAATTTTTTTCAGTTTATGCTCATTGATTCACATTTAGTGTAGTCTCCTTGGCATTCAACTTGAGGTTAAGATGGGCCATGTAATGGATAAAGACTATTAACTCGACTGAGTCATTATGAATAGGTCAAAAACTGTCAGAGATGTTCACTTTCTCCAATCAAATCTGCATAATATTAATTGACATGAAAGATAATAGTTATTTGAAGGACTAATTGTAGTAGAATGGATTGAACTCTGCTGTTTGATGAATTTGTTTTCTTTTGTGGGTTTCATTTACTGATAGAGTTTATGCTGATTAGCATTTTGTTCCCCCTGTTTAAATAGGAAAGTAAAACTGAGAAGCCAGTTGTAGCGTTTATAGCTGGTCTTACAGCGCCACCAGGACGCCGAATGGGTCATGCTGGAGGTTTGTGCTATACCTCCTAAACTAATTTGAGATAATTACAGAAAAATGTGAAAATTTATATCAAATTATCTTTCATAATTTTTGTGAGAAGGTTAAAAAAAAACTGAATTTTTCTGGACTAAAAAGCCTTAGAAGTAATTCTTGCTGCTCGGTCAACTTTACATGAACATGGGAATTCTGAACATGCAGAATTCTTCTTTTGGAGCTATGATTTCACTATTTACTGAATTGATTACATAGCAGGGCAATAGGCTGTTAAATCCACAATGTCTTAATCTTGTAAACTCGCGTCTGATATGAAGTGTGGCTGGAAATCAAAGTTTTTAATGTTTCATGCCAGAAACAAAACCCCAAGGTCTCGTGGTGTACATGGAATATTGTTGAACTCCCTTGCTTCATCACGTGCCGAATCATTCTTGTTAAATATCATCTTTTGTTGTGCCACGCCATCAGTTGCTCTTGGTGGTAGATTCAAGAATCAATTGTCTCATCCCTGACCAAGCTAAACTGTCACTCTTTTCATGCAGCGATAGTGTCTGGTGGGAAAGGTACTGCACAAGATAAAATCAAAACCCTCCGAGAAGCAGGTGTGACCGTAGTCGAATCACCCGCAAAGATTGGTGCGGCGATGCTTGAGGTGTTCAAGCAGCGTGGTCTTGTCCATTGAAAGACACGCTGCTCATTGTGACTTAACGCATCAGTTTTTTTCACCGATTTTCCAACCCAAGTATTTTGTTTTAGCCATCTATGCTGAAATTCTTTTTGCAAGGCTTCTTAATAATGAAGAGGAACAACAATATTTTTCCAGCAATTTGATTCCTACTAGCGAGGATTTCTTCAAGAAATATATTATGTTAGTGACATTTAAATATACCGTATTTAATTATGTTGTTCGACATAGGTGGAAGCGCCCCTAATTGCATCTAAATAACTAGCATTCGAGGTTATGATTGATTGGAATCGTCAAAGATGGCAATTGGTAATTCTAATATTGTGCGTCCATTGGTATCTATTTCATACAAGTCAGATTTAGTAGTTGATTGTCACATCCAAATCCCATGAAAATAGTTACCCTGATAGGATGCTACGCCGATTCATATCCCTTTGAAGTGTTTGAAAGGAGCTAGCCAGCTAGCGTGAATTGAGTGGGTATCGTAGAAGCAATCGCAGCTATCTACACGACATTTAAGTGTAAGATACACAAAATCATTCCGTTTAAAGGTGTTAAATTTAGTCTTTTCTACAACGTTAAATAGCAGAAGCATGAAGAAATGAAGAATATGACAACGGGAAATGAAATTCCCTTCAAAACTATACTTCCTGCATTACCTCCTCGTACAACAAGGATTGAAACTTACAAAAACATTATACAAGACATTTGTCTCCAGAAACACAATCTTTAGGACTTTTTGAGGATTCTGCATGCACAACCTCATCTAGCATCACTCGCTGTCAGGAACCAACAAGACGCCTCCACTATTTTGCTTACAGAAAGTAGTCAGGTGTCCTACGAGTTACATCAGGCTCTCCTCTCCGAGGTGCTGGTTCAAACTGCAATAGGAACAATATTAACTCTCCACAAAACATCACCTCGAATTCAATGGGCAGTCACAGCGTTAAGAAAAAACAAATTTACTAAAATAAATGGAGATTAAAACAAATATTACTGGAATTCCGGATAAGAAATTGCAGTGATTATGGAAATAGGTATAATGTGTGTCTCAAAGCGACCTACCTGAATAAATGTCTGCCCTTTACATTCATCAACTTCCATTATGGAAGCCATGTTTCCACACCGATAACAATAATTTGGGGCACTAAATATGGTAACAACCTTTTGTTCCTGTCGAAAAGAATTGTCATTGAAACTTACGCTTCTTAATCTGAAACAAGAGAAATAAAACAGAATTTCATTGTTGCAGAAATTTACATGTCCCCAATTGTATCCCTCCATTACCAATTGATGAGCTCTGGCTATTAATTTGAGATTATTGGTATGGTTGAATTGCTCGGATATATCCTGAAAGATTCAAAATGAATTGTTGAGAGGTGAAACCATGTCAAGAGAACAGATGAACATACTTGGCCAAAAGTGTAACCGGCGCCGCGTGGAGAAATACCCCAACCACATCTATCATCAGGATCGGACCACAAAAGGTCACACATAGGACCCTCGTGGGGAACTTCTTGGACACGGTCAAAGTTTCGTATGCCATCAAGAGTTTCAATAGATGGAGATAATCCACCATGTAGACAGAAAATTTCTGATTCAACCTGCAACAACAAAATTGTTCCGTTCTGAATAACCATGATAAATTAAGTTGCCACTTCAGAAGGCACTAACTGAACGAGGCAGTACATCAACTATTTATGTTTTCAACATCTAGTTTAACAAGAAGCAGCTACTAAATGAAGCAGCCATTAGTTTGCATAAGTGGAAATTCAATGTTAGCCCACCCAATGCTAGAACATATAATGCAAAAATTTTAGATGAATACAGAAATAAAATGAATTGATCGACAAGACAAAATAAATTTGAAGGAGATTTCAAAATAAAGGATATTTATTCAGTAATTTTCAAATCAAATTAATGTTTATTCCCAAATCTGTTAGATATTTAGCAACTTGCATGCTAATACTTTCAGGCAGTTTCTCCCTGAATGAACTAGTTAGCAATTTTACTTTTTACTCGAGAAATCTTGCTTAGGCTTCTATTTAGCAATATAGTAACAGCTTAGTGTTACAGGCAGCAGATGTCACTAAAAAGCAAGGGGATAATAGCATCATTCATATGTCTACAAAAGTATTTCACTATCTGATGGCATTCAAGGCAAACCATTCCAAGGATCTTAATTTTATAGTGAATAATAAACCAAGGGATACAGACACAGTAACAACTAAAAATGTTCACTAAAAGAAGACGTGATATTACATCAGTCATAAGAGGTCTGAATCATTCATAATTAATAAATTGCACGGCATGTCATAAGAAAAACATTGTAGAAAATTCAGCAAGATATGATAAGGAAACAAACCAATGCCGTCAATGGGAAATAGTCAAAAAGATCTGTGAAGATCTTCCATACATTTGCATTGCCATATCTGGATCAGAAAAATAAAATCAATTATAGTCAAAGAGGACAATAATAGCTTAAATTCTAATGAAATAAAAGCTAAACGATTTGTCATACTTGTCAAACATATTCTTACTGGAAACAACAACCAAAATTCAGAACACGAAGGAAGACCTTTGATAACTTGATACAGCACAATCACCATAAGCATTTTATTAATTCCAATATTAAAAAATGTTCAAATAAATGAATGCTAAATTTGCTATTACAGAGATTGTGAGAGAAACTTGAAGCTTGTAGAGAAAAACTTAAAAGAAACTAAAAGTTTTAAATAGAACTGGAATCGAATACATGAACGGAGTTTCAACAATATAAAAAAATAAATAATTAAGATGGAAGGAAAAAAAAGTTTTTGGTTTCAGATATCTTTGATATGTTATTTATCAAGAATGCATATTGGTCAATTTATCATTAATAGGATAAAAAAATAATTGATTCAAATAGAAATGATCATCAGAGTCATTTGTGATCAATTTGTGCTACAAAGGGTAAAGGAAATGTTATAAGACTGCTGTATAATCAGTCAGCTCTAATATATAGTCAAAAGAGAAATGATCATCAGAGTCATTTGTGATCAATTTGTGCTACAAAAGTTAAAGGAAATGTTATAAGACTGCTGTATAATCAGTCAGCTCTAATATATAGTCAAAAGAGAGAAAAATGGTTAAAATGGTAAGGACTGTTCAAAGATGATTAATAGATCATATAATCAACATGTTTAAAACATTATGAGAAGTAGAGTGAGAGCAAAGAAAACTTTAGTTGGCATAATTATCAATAGTTTGAGAAGTTTAGGCACCAACATGATCTCTCTTGGTAGAAGTGCATGCTTAGGACCCATCATTTAGGCTACACATTCCCTCCATTAGTTGATTACATTCATTTCCAAACTAAAGTTTAAGAACCTAATTAGATGTTTAGGCTTTGTTTAGCCCACTTTATATAATAAAACTTTAAGGTATATCTTACTCAAGCTTTGGCAAATATATTAAGTGAAAGATAAGATCAAAAGTTTGGATATTGCAACAATGTAACATACAAAGGACTATTTGGGAAGAAGTTGTTTGCTCTGAATTTCAAGATCTTGTAGATTATCCAATGTAAAATATCAGACCACCTTGTAAATGAAGGGGTCATTAAGAGAAGCATGGAGAACACATTAAACAAACTTAATCAGGTCATCAAAGTCATATTTCCAGGTTTGAGAAACTCTTATATTCCAAAGGACAATTTGGCACAAATATTTGTTGCAGCATTAAACAAATAATAGAAGCAAAATGCACTCATATGGGGACGAAAACACCAACATGGTCTCTCTTTGTAAAAATCAGCACGTTGATGTGAACAAAGAATGTGAAAAAAAAAGGAAACTAGCTCATCTTCTTATAGAAATTAAAAGAAATACCACCTCAACCCAAGCATAACATGAGAAACTAGCTCATCTTCTTAGAGAAATTAAAAGAAATACCACCTCGACCCAAGCATAACAAAACAAACTTGCTGCACATGAAACAGACATCAATCAACTCTTCATACAATTTAAATATGATTCTATATGTCAAGCTAATCAAATTGTATAAGAGATAGATGCAATAGAATACACGGATAATAAGCAACACCACTAGGAAGAAATTTGTCTAGGAAGCAAACACTAAAAATATAGAAAGTGGTCATATAAATCCTAGACACAAACAGGGCAGGACTTACTTTCTCAGGCATTCATCATAAAATCCATAAACCTGGGTAATCTGTGATACAATGGAAAAGAAATTATATAGTCAGAAAATAAATGAATTGAACCTAACCTTGTAATTCATCAGGAAGACAATGAATACAATAGGAGAAATTATATACCTGACGACTCTCATGGTTTCCTCTGAGAATGGTGATTCGCTGAGGAAAACGCACTTTGAGAGCCACCAAAAGCTAATCATACAGAATCAGTTGGTACATCAGTATCATATCACTTTATAAGCATAAAAAATCCAAAGTTTCTCATATAAATAATGCAGAAGCTCATACACAGCAAGGTCATCAACATACAATTTCTTCAAATTATGAATCAAGACAGGTCAAGGCTTGGTTCCTATTAGAATCACTAAACTTGTATTACTATAGAAAGAACAATCAGCCTTTATGCAATTCATCTCAATGCCATCATAATTCAGTAGCAGCAAAAATATATATTATTGACACTGTTAGAAAGTAAACTTTGATGAGTTCTTAAAAGTAATAAATATTTAGACAAAATATTTGAATAGCAAATAGAAAAAAAATACATTTCAATGTTGTACTACCTGCTTTGAGATACCACCCACACAGGAGCTCCATGGTCATATCTTACTCAAACTATGAAAACTCAGATCAGATAATTCTAAGTGTAGCATAATGTGTAAGCTTGAAATAGTTTAACACAACTAAAATGTGGCGCATCCTGTAAGTAGATAAGTATTAACTTAAATCATCATGTAAAGAAGCATTTTTAGCGTGTGACTGTTTTCCCAAGTCATGCATGTTGCATTTTCACAAAACATTCTCATTCAGGCATAATTAGAGGACCTTGTAGTAAAGTACAAAGCTGAACTTCCTTTGCTACTTTATCGGCTGTGCAAGAGACACTGAATTTATTGTGACTAATTATGTGAAATCTTAAGTGACTAGAGCATCTTTTTTTTTTTTTTATGTTACCCACTGTTCCTTTCGACCAATGATGGTTAGGCAGGAGGATCAATCAGTAAGCTCCATTTTAAATGCAGAATATGAGATACGAACTAGGATTTGGAATCCATAAGCTTAAACAAGAAAAATCAGTAAGTTTATAGAAAATAATGACGGCGGCAAGAAACAGAGCAAAAAAGTGAGGAAAAGACACTGTCCTTACCGTAACTGTCTCGACAGAATAGTATCCACGATCCACATAATCACCCATAAACAAGTAATTGGTATCTGGACACTAAAAAAAAAGAAAAACACATCATTAAATGCATGATGAGCTTGTTGGAATAAGTAAATAGGTATAATAAATTCATTTGATAGTTTTCTATTAAGAACACACCTTCCCACCAATCCGAAATAGCTCTGCCAGATCATGGAATTGGCCATGTATATCACCACAGATAGTCACAGGGCTCTTCACTGGCTGCAATACGTTGAGAAATTGTCCAAAAAATAACAAGAGTTTCTGACTAGATCTCAAATAAGAAGATGCAAGCACATGATGAATTCCAAGCATCCAATATTCAGTTCACAGAACAACCCAAGATTAGCTTGTTAAAAATTCCTTGAGTTCCCTTTTGAAAAATTTACAGTTACATTTCATTTTGGCTACTACTAATTGCAAAGCAAATTGAACTGAAAAAAAAAAACTAAATAAATAAATCAGTTTAGCATAATCAGTGTGGTTCAAACTGGGCTAACAACAACAACAAATCATAGTTCAAACTATTTTGGATCGTCTCCATATCTTAGATACTGTCCTGCCATTGTGAGTGTGTGTTGATAATTGGTTCAAACTAAAATAACAACAAACTATAACTCTGAGTCATATTATTTGGGATTTGACAACATAGATACTGTCCCATAATTGAATGTATTGTGAGACTACAGCAGTAATCAATTGCATCAACTGGAGTTCCCTGATTTACCAATCTCTCACGTCTTCAACATTAATCAATTTACCTTGTCTAATTATAGACTCTATTTGTCCTCTTTGAACATGTCCATCTCGTCCAGATTGAAATAGCTATGTTCAAGTTCCATAGAACTTTGGTTCTTGTAATTTTTAGGGTTTTCTAAGCTGCTGTATTATGGTTTGATTTGAATTGCCCATGGTAGAACAAATTACACAGAAATGAAAAGCAAGGAATGCAAAAGAAGCAGATTTGAAGATGCAGGTTAGAAAGAGTGAAGGGTGAATTACATATAAATATAAGACGGTGATCAAAGCCATTATGCTTGTAAACAGCTTCTGGAAAATTAAATACAACTACAAAGTGATCCTATCATCAAGCTACAATCAAGCAGCTTTCTGGTTTACAAACTGCTTTAACTTGATTGATAAAGCAGCTTGGTTAAAAGATATAATGAGCACCTGAACATTATTTTCTTCCATCAATACCTCCTTAGCCTTCTCACAGAGCACTCTAACCTGAAATTGTGAATAAATATCAATATACAAAGGAATTCTGACCTAGTTATTAAGCCATAATAATTGGCTGCAAGAACTACCAACAATTGACTGAGAAATCAATAGAACAGATAGGCTAATGGCTAGTGTCTTAACCATAAACAACATTTTCTGAACTTTTAGCATGAAAAGGAAAAGAAATAAAACATTTATTTTTGTTACTTGTTAATAATACACTAATTGCTTGCAAGGAGAGGACTGCTACAAATTGTGTAATGTTTCCGTACATTTCAAAAGCCTTCTAAAAGTAAAAATAAATAAAACTTCCAGATATCATCTTACTGTAATTTTCTTAATCAATTATGCCGTAGAAAGTACATCCAGTGCTAGCTAAATTATTTTCTGTCGTATTCAAATAACTAAAACATGCATACAGTTAAATTAGGATAATGGACTAAGTTGCACCAATAATCAGATAAACTCGTCATCAGATTACTTCACGAGGGACAAATGAAACTTGGCACAAAAGTCATTCAAACCATATCTTTAAAACACATACAAGAACCCGGTAGGTAAAAAATGGATCTTTCATGGTTGCGGAGCACAAACTTCTCCATTATAGGAAGGTAACACGAAAAGATCAACCAAATAAACCAGAAGACATGGATCCAAGATGGGCAACACAACCAATTCTTAGAAAAGGTAGGGACAAAATTAAATATTAGATAGATCCAACAGAAATCGCATCTGAACCCTAATCGCACATTATTGTTAACAGCCTCGCAGATCCCTAATCAAAATTCCGTTTTGGCATCAAGAAACACCCAGGAGTCATCCGATCATCCAACAAACGCATAAATCAACCAAAGAAACCAGAACCTTCATTCAACCAAAAAATAAGAGAGAAATCGAACAAACGAAGCCAATAACCGAGAGCAAAAAATGACCTCCTGTTCAGAGAGCGGTTTGCACTGCATGAGCTGTGCGATCTGCTCATCTAGATTTCCGTGGGTGTCCGAAGCCGGTACGGGAGTCGCACTCATCTTGGCCTTACTACCTCCACCTCCCTCGCCCGAAGACGCCTCGGACAGCAGGAACTCGGCGCTGCAACCGTTTGATTCACGCTCGATAGATCCGCACCAAGTGACTTCGTCGCCCCTCTTCTTTCCCTTCCACACGAACAGCAATTCGTGGCACAACGGCGACAAACGAGGAAGAAGGATATGGAAACCCTCGCGCTGGTGGAGCCTGGCGTGGCCTCTTTATTTCAGATCCGCTATATTTAGGAACTGCCCCTTCTTCGCCGGATTAGATGTCAAACCTACAACAGGAAGAGACGATGGATTGGCTGTCAGGGTAAGCTACCGTCGGGATAATGTAAATGCTGTTCGAATAATAGCAGCTGATGGTGTAAAGGACCGGTCTTCCCTGATTCTCTCATGGCAACCAACGGTCGTAAGCGATTCCAGCGGGTGAATCGAACGGATAAGCGAATGGAAATCCGATGGCGCCCACAAAATTTGTGGCAATGCTGGCAGTCGCCTTTGCTGCCACGTCTGAGACAGGAAACAGGTTATGCTGATTTTGGTGAATTTCTTTTATTCTATTTAGATTATTTTTGTAAATTAAAGTCTGTGATTTTAATCGTTTTATAATTAAGTCGCGTGTAGATGACCACCACCGGTACATTCCTCAGGTGGCACTCTGTGAACACACAATAATTTATAGTGAGAAAAAAATAATAAAAGAGCATAAAGATATGTTATGGTATAATGCACAAGGAGTCAAAAGATTATGAAAAGATGGACTTTACCGTAAAAATAACAAAGGTTATGTGTTTAAATTACAATTAAAATAAAATGAAGTCATGGAAACATCAACTGGCCATTGCCCATGAGCATGAACTGCCAAGTTTTGAGGTCCCGGGATTCACTTCGAAACTGCACAATACTTTACGAGACATTTTTTATGGCTGCTAGACCAAGAAGAAGAAGAAGAAGAAGACAGCAAGTAAACAACAAAAATGAGGTGATCAAGCCTTTAAACTTTAGCCCGATACTGAATTAACTTATCGTCAAGAACCGAGCGGGGTTAAGGATGAGCTACTGACTCAGTGACATTGTCTACTGGTTGTTGAGATGACAACAGTCTTGGAGTTCTTTTCACAAAATTGAACTGATAACTAACGATAGTTTTACATGTCAAACTAGAAAGGGTAACAGAAATGAGGCTAGAAAAGCGGAAGAGAGAATTTGCAATCTTGAACCTCGACTTGAAGGACTCACTGGTCCGAAGGCTCCAGTCGTTGTGCCCCCAGTCGTGTTGCTTGCCCCTGTGCTGCAATTGGCGATCAAATAGATCATCAGAATCTTGGAAAAATTACGTCATGGTTGCACAAACTAAGCTAGAATATCATTTTTTACATCACTCACCTTCCGGCAAAGATGCATGAACCATGGCCTGCAAGTGTAACAATCAGAGCAGAGAGAGTACCGATATTAGTGTTCCACCCACAAGAAATAAATGAATGGTTAAACTAAACAGACAAGAAACAAGATGCTGTCAATCGCATCAGGTATTTGCTTGTATATGATAAAGAAGATGATGAAACCAAAGAATGCACCATCACGCAACCAAAAATCTAGAAACAAAAGGGTTGCATCACAAGACAGTGATATGAAACATAATAGAATTTATGATGTTCAGGGATGTGTTAAAGTTATATTACAGCCGGTAGTTAGTGACAGAAAAATGGAATGATGTATTGCGATGAGTACAGAGCAGTGTGCCTGAATAATACTGAAAGGAAGAATTGGATGCAAAGCATGATTAGACCAAAGAAGGTGCAAGATAGCGAGTTATGTAATTCCTAATCAAGAAAGAAGTATGTTTTAGCTAGCCTTCCTGACAACCTAGAAAGCAATTGTAATCCTGTGCAGAGAAGCTTACCGGGATCTGTTTTGGTAATCATAGCCGTGTTACCAAAGCTGCAGGTACCACCACTTGCTTGAGTTCGATGGTAGTAGTCATTGAATGCATATGACGCAAGCGCTACAAGATTGTTGGCCTGATAGCATGGTTGCCCAGGTTGGATAGCACTGCAGTTTGCTGAACCAGGTCCACAAGCCCAATCTAATCCCCTCTTTAGTGCGGTTGAATCTGCACTAGAGTTTGCGACACAGAAAAGACCAGCCAGAGCAGATGAATCAGCATGTGACTCCACCAGACTGCTAAAGGTCAAAGAGTAAAGTGCAGTTCCATTAGAAGAAAATATCCCCCAATTTCTTTCAGAAACAGACCCAGGTCTTAGATCCTCATTGAACAACTCGTAGACATATGTGCTAACAGGTGTAGTTGGTTGGCTTGGCGTGCCTGAACCATTTAGCACATGATGAATAAGATTGGTATTGTAGGCCAATGCATTGTCGATATTAGCATCTGGTTCATTAGACGCACCTATAGATGGCCAACCAGATGCTGTCACAGTCACTGGAATACCAGAAAAGTTGAGAGACTGCATCGAGTAATAAGCAGCATCAACCATTGCATCGAACATGCTTGTGTACTGGAAATTTGTATTAGGATCAACAATCTGATCGCTCGGATTCAGCGGCTCAAAAAGAGCATACTCGAGGGGAAAGATACCTTGTCCCTTGGTGTAACCATAATATGGCAGCACATTTAGAGTCAAAGAAGATCCTGTGTTCTTCAAAAACTGAAGGTACTGAGACATTATGGAGTTCCATGATGAATTGAAGGTTGCTGTAGATGGAGGAAAGTGTTTGGGAATCATGTCCATTGACAGTGGACTTGAAACTTTAACCTGAAAGTTGAGGTTTGCGGCAAGGAGAGCAGACTGGAGGAACTGCATTGCTGGAACGAGAACGAGAGCAGCATTTGGGATGGTTGTTAGAACTTCATTGCCTACTGCAATATGGGTAATGTTAGTTGTGGGAACATATGCAGCAACATTTTTATTTACCCAATCAGCAGCATCTGATCGTGATTCTCCTATTCGTAGCAACTGGTCATTGGGGACACCAACTATAACCTCTATTCCAGTATTTGCTAGGGCATTCAAGATTTGATGGTCTGCATCAAACAAACGCACGTGTTTGATCTGCTGAGTTTTCAGAATGGATACTATTTCTTCGGCTGATGGTAATGTGGACATCTGAGTGCCGATATTAATCCCTACATATGCACCTGCAAATTTGAAGCACCATACCATCAGTGCAATAGGTAAGAAGAAAGCAAATTAGAGCAGTTGACCACAATTAGAGAGAGAGAGAGAGAGAGAACAATTAATTAAAAGCAAAAAAAGCTTGATTTTTTTTTCCAAAAGAACACTTCAACAGCTGCTTCCTAAGATGAATAAACAGAGGCATTCCATGTCACAGTTCCTGTCTACTTGACTAATGAGTATAAAGATGATATCCTAATCTATGAAAACTACCATTTTTACAGACCAGGATAGAAAATTAGAGAAATAACTATAGAGGCTAGTTAAATTGTCCTGCTGCTGATAGGAAACTCAATGATTTGTGTATGGTAAACTAGCAAGTAAATAGCAAAGACTTCAAAAACCAAATTATTTGTGGACTTAAAGTACAGTCTTAATCTAGGTAAGATTAAACATTTAGGAATCAGCAAATATTGGTTCCCATCCCAAATGAAAATGTAAATCTGATTGCAGTTGCACAAGGAAATTATAACCCTAATATGGCAATACCTGACACACTCGAGAACAGGAACAAAATCAAGAATATAACTTTGTATTCGTTGGACAACATCTGGCTTAATAAACTCCCAAAGTGCACTCTGTAGATGTTAGCAAATAAAATCATACAGCAGTAAGGACAAAGAGAACAATAGTGTGAATTTGTGAGATAGATAATACATCAACTAAAACAAAGAAAACAAACCGAGTGGTTTTCAATTATTAGTATATCCAAGCAAAAGACCATACCATAATGCAGTATCTGATACGTTTATTATAGTCCTAACAAAAATCACACATATAGCTGAGTTCCACATGTCTTCAGAACCATATTTGAAAGCCAACTGCATGAGAAAAGCATGCTATTCTGACCACATTTTTCTTGATTTAGGTTTCTTGTTGAGGTAATTTCTACCTATGAGCATGAAACCAATCTTATTAACTTTGGTTGCAAATAGTTATTGGTCATATTTCTTAAATACTGATCCAGGAGCAACTCCCAACTTAGCAAATTACAGCACACATTTAACCACTCACGTCATCACTTCTCAGAGGCAAAAAATATTAAAAAAAAAAAGAGAGAGACAAGGATGCATTGTTACTTCCGCTGATGCCGTGCAAATAAGAAACAACCAATTGTACTGGGATCTAGTTCTTAAGGATTAGGGATAGTTGCCTAAACTCCAGAAAAAAAAGATCCATATGTATGCACAAATCGATAGCTTCCAGAGAAAAAAAAAAGGGAAAAAAAAACGAATTTAAGCAGACAACCTAGAGTTACCCCACCAAAGGTCCCGTTTTTCATAGCATTTGAGAAGCGAGAAATCAGAAACTGAACAAAAAAAAAGTCTAGTAAACAAAATATCACCTGCTCATCACAGATGAAAGCTTATGAAAGGAGAGTGCGTATGTATGGATCTGTCTCAGCAAACCTTTCAGAAAAAAGGAAAACGAGGGGGAAAGAATCAGAAAAGAGGCCCTTTTCTGCGGCCTTGCAAGAAGAAAAAGAGGGGGGAGAGTGTACTTTGAGGGAAGAGGAAAAGAAAGGAATGAGACAAAGGGCCCCAAGTGTGTTACAGCCGAGCAGAAGAAGACCAGTTCGCTGAGCTTTTTGGGGGAGGAGAGAACTGAAGCAGCGATGGAAGAGACTGCATGTGGAGCTTGGTAAATCTATGAGGAATCCAAAGAGGGTTCTGGGTTCTATTATTATTTTTAAATTTTATGAGCTTTTTTTTTTTTCAAAATAATCCTCAAAACTTCTCTCTCTTTTAGATTACTTTTGTTTTTTTTTAAATTGATATTATGATATTCAAATCTTCGATCCAATTAATTTCTAAAAATAATTGATTCCGTGTATTAGTTTACAGACGAAGCCAAGTGATAGCTTACCTATGTGTTAGCTCGGGGGAATTTTTTTTTATACTAAATTACCATGTAATTTTTTTTTTATATATTTTTAGTTAGGATTCAACCTGGGATAAAAAAAATTGATAGATGATTAACTCAGGAATTAACTCTGGGTGGCTCCGCCCTTGCTCTGTCCCATGGACTTTCACAATGTCTCGCTAATAATTGAGCGGAATAAAATCGAAATCCAAATGATTTTTATCGGAACGATAATTTAACATCGAAACTATACTTTGTTGATCGAAGAAACTCTTAAGTCCCAGAGCTACTTGAATAAATTTCCTCTAATTTTGTCGTTGGACAATGTCATAGCAACAAATTGAATCATATTTTTTTATAAAATACCTCTGTTTTTAGAGTTGCAACGTACTGGGAGCTACTCTTGCTTTATTCTCGATATACCCACTTTTGTTTTAATAGGTGAAAATTTACTTCGTGAATTTATCTTTCAATTTGCTAAATCTTTCTCTTTTTTTTTTTTTTGAAAAAAAACACTGCTAAATACCATTCATAAATTTAGCAAGGACAATCTTTCACCTAATTCACAGTTTTTACACTAATACATTTTATTAAGTTTTCATATGACAATTGATCTTTAGAAATTTGATTAAATTAAAATTTTAAAATGTAAAGAAATTGAAAATCTACTGAGTTAAACTAATATAATTTTATTTTCTACACTATTATATCTTTTATGCACACAACAAAACTTTTTTTTAAAAAAAAATACTATCATCAAATTAAAAAACTATTCCACATATTTGATGGATAAGGGCATTGAGAAATAACTAAATACATAAACTTTGAGGTACTAAATTAAAACAAAAAATGAAATTAATAGATCAGTTACAAATACAATAATGAGTTTGCGGGGGGAAGTGGAAGAATACATGGCGACTAATTGGGTTAAAACATTAATTAGTCATTAACTATTCAGGACCAGATGACAAAAGCAAGATTTCCACCATTTATATATAGTTGGCATTATATGATTGGCAGTTTGCTGTTTTATTTTTTTTAACTTGATATAAGATATTTTAATCCGAATAATTTCGAAGTTCGTAAAAATTTTCTATTAATCGTCCAAATAAATCGAAAAATATTTATATAAAACAAATCCTTATAAATATGTCACATTTAGAAATTAAATTTAAGATGTTTAAAAAATTACAAAACACTCATCGCACCACAGCGGGTTACTCATTACTGGACTCAATTTATACAATAACATTAATGTCAAGTGATTTTGTTCACTCACGTAGGAAATTATTTTGTCATCATAATTTATCTTTCTTTTATAATGACTGGAGCATATTGATAGAGAAGTTCGACAGGGACAAATCGCTTTTTGCTCCAAATGATTAATAAATACGGAATAAAATTATTTGAAAAACAATTTGCCCCTTGATGGTGATAAAAAAAAAAGGCTAAAGCTGTTGATATAAAGCTGTTTTTTTTTAATAATAGCTAATTCTGAATTATTTTTTGATAAAATAAAACTGTTATTTTTCTAATTTGCAGGCCATTTTCTGGGATTACTGTTAAGTTGGTTTGGAAAAAACAAATACAATAAGGGAAGATAGTATATTTTTTGAATTAGTTAGGTAAAATTTAAAGATCTAAATTATATTAAAAAAGAATACGATGTGATCAAACTCTAAATATAATTTAGTCTATTTAAATATAAACAAATATTGTATAGTTGTTGGAATTTATTCCCGATGCAAGTGGCTTGTGAATTTAGCTCGACGACTTTGACTTTGGTTTTTATTAAAATATAAAATATAAACAAATATAAATAAAAGATTATCAATAAATTGAGATAAAATAATTTGTCAGATTTTCACAGAGTAAACCGCGGAATTGGCCAACAAAGAAATACTAACTGTGTAACCCAATTTATACCATGACACCCGTAAAAGGGTAATTGGACAATTAGATAAAAAAGATACCTACAGCACACATGGCGAAATTTAATTGTAATTTTGTTTGAATAAAAACAACATTTTTTGTACATATCTTTTTAAATACGTATCATCGATTTTGATAACAGACGTAGATCGGTTTGAGATATCTGCTTTACTTTGGGGTTTCGTCGTCGACTTTGATCCCTAACGAGAAGATTCCAGCCCACAGCTTTTTCGTCCTGTTTAGTACGGCGACTGTAGGGTTTGTAGATAGAGGAGGAGATTGGCTGCGGATTCGGAAGAGGTAGTTCGTTTTGTACGAGTTGTTGTCATTGCCATTCTATTAATTATTTTGGTAAATTTGAATTTTTTGTTCCATGGATCAATCATTTTTTTTTTTTTTTTTTTGTGTTTGGAATTCGTTTGTCGGATGAATCGTTTTGCTTTGGCCTTAGGTTTTTTGGGTTTTGCGGCGGCTTCATTGTTTCGTTTAGCCCGTAAGATGGCGCGGAAAGTTGAAGCCTCTCGGCCGTCTACTTCTCAGGAAGCATCGCATTCCAGTGATCATGTTGGAAAGCCTACTAGATCGGCTTTTATCTGGGTTGCCTTGTTTGTTCTCTTCCTGTATAGTTCTTGGGCTGTTTACCATATCCAATTTGAGAGTCTACCTTCACCTCTCACCGCTGACCAAGCAGGCAAGCGTGGTTTCTCTGAAATTTCGGCTTTACAGCATGTCAAGAGTTTGACAGGATTTGGTCCTCATCCCGTTGGTTCTGATGCGCTTGAGCTTGCAATACAGGTTCTTTCTCTTATCATCTATAACTTAATGCTGTAGTGGCATAGTCTAAACTCTACTTATGATGTCTTCTCTCTGTCTGTGTCAGCACAATGTTGCAATTTTTTTTTTTGAAAAAAAAAAACTTTAGCTGATCAATTATTTAAAACCTTATTCAGTACATTTATTAATTTACTCTGTTCTCCAGATGAACAACTGTTTAACAACGGATGATGTGTTTCTCACATAGAAGTGTGTTGTTATGGTTGAACACAATTTACTTTCTGAAAATGGACCACAGAGTGATTCGCTGGAATATATGGCTTACTCAACGATGTTTGCCTGTCTCACTTTGATTAGACTAAAATTGTAACTAGGTTCTATCAAAAAATTAGATGGGATCCGACATTATTCTAATGATGTATACACCTTTTGTTTTTTGTGTATAAAAATGCAGTAAGATTGTGTTGGACTAGAAGTTATAGCAGATTCCCTTGCTTATCAGACCCAGCCTCTCACTCTTCTGCACCATTTGTTCCAAGTAATGTCAGATTAATTAGAGGCAAAACCTACCCGTCAAGTCACAGAAGAATCTTTTTAGATATTCCTTTGTGGGCTAAACTACACTTTCTTGTCCCAAATCCTTTTTTTTCTAATTCTGAAATTGTTCATGGTGTGGAAACTTGGAGTAGGCATGGTATAGTGTAGACCAGAGACCCAGTTTTGACTAGTGTCTGCTTGAATTTTGAGAATACATCCTGATCCCAACCTTGTATGTTTAGTCTTATTTGAATTTGACCTTTTCAAAGTCATGGTGTTATTGATTTTGGATGAATATGTGCTTGTTCTATTCTTGCATACAAGGGACGCACAAAATAATCTGTTACAACATTGGGAAAATAGGAATACAATTTTAAAAGGTTAATAAATTTCATATCCACTAGGACAACTATTAAGAAGCTAATCTACATATTCTCTTAGAAGCAAGAAATACTGCCAAACTGATTGAGCAATCCTGTTATCTACAGTTTGGTTTTTTTTTTGTGCTCGTGATGTGCTACTTAGAGATGTCCATCTACAGTTTGGTAATTGTTCTTTTTGTCCTTGTGATGTGCTACTTACTGGACAGTTGCAGTAGTCTTTCTTGCTGTAGATCATCTCCACTGGCTTTCATTTGTGTGGTAGTTTGGTGTTCTTTTGTACAATTGAGAGGCTATATTTCTGTGAAAATGATATCGTACATGTTTGACCTTACAATAGTCTTCTGCTGTAGTATGTATTTGCAGAAGCAGAGAAGATTAAGAAGACGGCTCATTGGGAGGTCGATGTTCAAGTGGATTTGTTTCATTCAGAGACTGCCTCAAATTGTCTTTCCAAGGGGCTCTTCAAGGGAAAAACACTTGTATATTCAGATCTGAAGCATGTGGTCCTGAGAATCTTGCCTAAATACCTGCCTGAAGTTGAAGAAAATGCTATTCTGGTTTCTTCGCATATTGATACTGTTATCTCATCGTATGTTTGTCATCTCTTTTAATTTTGGCTGCTTTAGGTCACCTATCACGGATTCTGATTGATTGTTAGAATAATTAATGAATTGATGGAGTGCAAATGTTGTTGCACTAGTTTTTTTTTTCAAGATAGATTTCACTCTTGAACAACAATTATTATCTTTAAACAACTATTACTGCAAACTAGAGTTAATTGTATGTTTTTTCATTGGTATATATATATATATATATATGTATGAATATAATGCAATTTGTTTGTTCTACATCACTATTATTTTTTCTTCCGTGTAGAATTCTCAATGCTCAATGAGTGAATTTGGGATTCATCACTATTCTGATTGTATGACATACCTATTTTATTTATTTATATTATTGTAACTGTGTAAAAACTGTTTTTACCTTTTCCAAATGCTTAAATCATAGTGATTTGAATACCGAAATGCTATTTAATCTATCAAAACTCTATGTCACTTTCGAAAATGTGCTTTGGCTTAAAATCACTTTCTTTGATGCATAAATTTTTTTGTTCTATTCTGTAGTGCTTATTTTGAAGCTAGGTTACTGCCACCCTATGACAACTCTAGATAATGACTTCTCTTTTATAGTTTCCTTTTTTAATTTCTTCTAATATTACACACAAAGGACAACGTCATAATAACGATCTAATGATTGCGCTCTTCACTAAGTTATATATTTTTTAGATTTTTTTTCCCAAATCCTAAATCTAAACATTACAACCACTTGTTATTGGTTTGGATGCTGGCTTGGCGCAACCACTTGTTATTGGTTTGGATGTTGGCTTGGCGCTTGGTTATTTGTTTGTTTTAGTTCCTTTTTAGTTGCTGTCAATGTCCTATTCATAGAAAATCTGCATGCCTTGGCCTCGTGCTTATGTGCGATTTACTCCAAAAGTGGATACCCAATCAAATCTAATCACTTTGACTTTGTTTGTTTATTACTTAGTCTCTACCTCCTATGAAATTGATGTTTGTCGTGGCAAAGTATACTGGAACAAGGGATAAAGCTTATGTGCGATTTTAGTAAACTGCATCTCATGCTGTGCCTGTCATTGGCATGTCGAAGCTATCTTGATACTATCATTTAGTGTTATAGTTTTGCTTTATGCATGGTTTTTGCTATCTATCTGTAGCTTTTTTTTTATTGTTTTCTTGAATTAAATATTGTAACCTTTAAGTTCACCCTGTCTAGCTCATTGATATTTGATAGATCCATTTATTTAATGCTCTTTCATTAAAGAGGTATCGTGTTATTATTTTTCTTTATCCAGTCAAGGAGCTGGCGACTGCAGCTCATGTGTGGGAGTCATGTTAGAACTTGCTCGTGGAATATCTCAATGGGCTCATGGTTTTAAGAATAGTGTCATCTTTCTGTTTAATACTGGTGAGGAAGAGGGTCTTAATGGCGCTCACAGTTTTATAACACAGGTACATATTGTAGTTTCATACAGATTCAAACTTCAAGACAATTTCAATATCAGTTGCAAAATTATCCTAAATTATTCTATAATTATAAATTTGTTGTAATGTGACCTAGAGATTAAAGTTCGATTTATAAAAATAATCTCTTTCTATGCAGAATAAGACTACTTACAATAGGCCCTTTCTCGGGACCCCGCATTTGCGGGAGTTTAGTGCACCGGACTGCATTTTTTTATCTCATTAACTGACTTTATAGTTGATGTGTGTGTGTTTTATCATAAAAAAATTTCAACCTTTTTGAGTTATTATTCTTGTATTATTTTTCACTTGGTTTATTATGTTGTATTAAAACATTATTCATCATTCATCTCGCAGCATCCATGGAGAAGCACTATCAGATTTGTAATTGATATTGAAGCTATGGGTATTGGTGGAAAGTCCAGTGTTTTTCAGGTTATTTACTTCCATCTGAATGATCTGTATTTTGCCATTATTAGTTAAGAGTGTAGTTTCTGTCCATGATTGATTTAAGGGATCTAAGCTTATGTTACTTCCTTTAGTTTTCTGGTTCTATTCTACTCAGCCAATAAAGGGGTCTACTTTTCATTCTCCTTCATAACTTGGTATATGTTCAGACATTAACCAAGTTAAACTCTCACCCATGAATAGGCTGGTTCGGTACCATGGGCTATTGAAACCTTTGCAAGGGTCTCAAAATATCCATCTGGTTTAGTCATTGCTCAGGTTAGTATTTTTTTCTTCTCAAAATATAACTCTTTTCTTTTTCTTGCTTGTATCTGTTCTTGAATTTTTGATTTTTCATATGTTTATGCAATCTGTATGCAAAAAATAACTATTTTCTCCATGGATCTCATCATCGTTTCAATTTTGAATTAATGGCAAGTGTGCGCTTTAACAGTGAGCAAATGTAGGTCTTCTGTAACTAAAGCTATCAGGCTAAATCTGTTTTCTGACATTGCTCTATCTAATCACTTCCTTTTTTTTGTAGACATAAGAAATCAGAATGATTTTTGTGCTTTCATGAAATTAATATGACAATTGGAAACTTAATAGGAGGCCTAAGGAAAATATTCTAACACTTTATATTATAACCTTGAATGTGTAACATAAAGCTATTACTATAAATGTAATAATAAAACTTTACATGGAAAACTTCATTCCAATATGGTAATTTAGGCATATCGTTTCTGGTTGTTATTATTCTTGTATGTTTTTTCTACTTAAGTTGTCTTTTGTGTGGTCCTTTTTATGCAGTGTGTGATATTGTAGTTGCTCAAAATTAATGGAGTTAATTTTATCATGTAGGATCTCTTTCACTCTGGTGCAATTCAATCTGCAACAGATTTCCAGGTTTATGAAGAAGTTGGTCATCTTTCTGGACTTGATTTTGCATATACAGATGCTACTGCAGTATATCATACCAAGGTTCCTTCATACTTGAGATTTAAGCTCACCAAATAGCACAGTATTTTTCTTTTACTGGGGAAGCATGTGACACTGCTTCACATTTGATGTAATGTGGGTTGACATCAACTATCAGCTTTATTTTTCTAAACTCTTTTACTTCGGTATTAGGTGAATGAGCATAAAGGTCAATGGTGGCACAACCGACCTCAAGTAGTTAGGACTAACATGCTTTGTTATAATATTTATTGAGTTTCCAACTTTCCATATTATTTTCATGTATCATCTCATTCACATTATGCAGCAAGTTGCTTATACGTTTAACTTGTGAACCTTATTATATGACCATGTTTTTCAATCCAGAACAAAAATAGTTATTAAGCCTCTATGTTGTAGATTTTAGTAGATTAGGCCATGGTGTTTCCATCCTTGATTGTGGTAAGAGAGGGAAACTTTTGGACTTTTCTTTCCTTGGAAGGTAGGCGTTTCCAATTTTCTTTGCAGAAAACTCTTGGGAGGAGTTAATGTTACTCATACACAATTTATCCTTAAACTTCCAATGACAACAATTCTCTCAGTAATGGCCATTAATAATTGAAAATAGTGAGTAGTAGTACAGTCTCCTCTCCATCCCAAACTTTATTCAAGAAACAACAAATAGTTGTACATATAGTTTAGTTGGTCCTTATTGTTTCTTGCATTAGCTTGTTGACTAGTCAGCTGACAAACTATTTTAAACCTGGTCCACCTTAGTTCGTCCCCTAAATCTCAATAGATGAGGTGGGTAATGGGTGAGGTCCTTGTTTTGTACTTTGTATATATCTGTTGATCCGCCTGGATCTTCTTTTTCAAGTGTCACAACTGTCTCGAGGATGAGTGCAAATGCTTGGTCATGGATAGATTAGGGTTTGAAATTTTGTCTTAACTTTGAAAGATTGAAATTATCATTTTGATGAAGAACCTGTCTGGAGCTGCTCAGGAAAATTTTAGGCAGTCCATTGAACTTCTTTTTTGTGCATACGAGTGATATAGAAAAGTAACACATTTTAGTACCACAGATTAAATTGGTGAAGAATCTTGTTGTGAACCCAAGTTCATTTAGTAAAATTGCATTAGTCAGTATCTCATGTGGGCAGTTTATTTGGTGACATGTATTATGACAACAAATTTGTAGAATACATTTAAGAAATACTTCTTTTGAAGCAACTATAAATCTTTTCTAAATATATTCTATGATATAATTAATACGAATCAAGACCATGAGATAGGATTGCAGCGTTTTAGTTTTGCATTAACAACAAAGCTGTTAAATTGGATTATAGAAATCTAGTTTAAACTACAACCCGGTACACGAAGCTCCCGCCACGCGGGGTACCGGAAAAGGAATCCATTGTACGCAACCTTATCTTGTTTTTTTGCAAGAGGTTGTTTCCAGGATTTGAACTCTGACCTTTTCTTCACAAGGCAACAACTTTACCGTTGTGCCAAAACTCCCTTCTAGAAATTTAGGTTGTGTTATATAAAACCTCTTCAGGAAATATCGATTCAATCAACAGACAATGAAGTTCTTTGATGTCGTGTTATGTGTATTCTAAACTTCAATTTTCGGCTATTAGGATCTGTTCCATAAATCTGTAATTTTAATCTTTTATATTTTCAGCTTGCCTATGTTAAGCTCCTCATTTGCATTGAAATGGTTAATGCAGAATGACAAATTGAAGCTTTTGAAACCAGGATCTCTTCAGCATCTTGGAGAAAACATGCTGGCATTTCTTATCCATTCTGCCTCATTTAACAATCTTCAGAAAGAAATGGAAGTAAAAACAGAGAATCTTGGGCAAAGTAAAGCCATCTTCTTTGACATCCTGGTATTATAGATTTGTCATTTTTTATCTTCCTGTATATTCTTCCACTGTGGCTTTTCTAGCATTTCTCATAGTTTTATGTTACTATTTAATCAAATGCAAAGGTGCTGTCAGTGATGAAATCTTGCGTGTTTTAATTTGAAATTATGAAACCGGCTCACAATATTCTGTTGCATTTTTTGTCCGTCGATTCATGTTTTCAAGGCAATCTCGACAGGTTAACATAAAGGAATCCAAATATCCTTTAAACGACCAGGAAAAAGATAAATCTATGACAGAGTTTTTCATTTCTTTCAGTTCTTTTCTATCATCCTATGAAATCCGATTAAATCATTTGATTATTGAATATTCATGCAGGGTTCATACATGGTTGCCTATCCACAACGTCTTGCGACAATGCTGTGTAACTCAGTGATAATGCAGTCTCTCCTTATTTGGATTACATCACTTCTCATGGGCGGTTATCATGGTGCCGTGACATTTGGATTATCATGTTTGAGCATTTTGCTCATGTGGATCGGTTCACTAAGCTTGACAATCTTGGTTGCCATTCTAATACCATGTATTTCTACCTCCCCTGTACCTTATATTGCAGACCCATGGTTAGTGATTGGCTTATTCGGTGCACCTGCCATGCTTGGGGCACTAGCTGGTCAACATCTGGCCATTCTTTTCATCATGAAATATTTAAGAAATGTTTTTTCTAAGAGAGTGCCAAATTTACCATCAGAGACTTTAGAAAATGTAATTAAGCTGGAGGCTGAAAGATGGCTTTTCAAATCTGGTTTTATTCAGTGGCTTATTCTTCTTATAATCAGCAACTTCTTCAAGGCTGGGAGTTCATATGTTGCCCTTGTTTGGTTGGTCACACCAGCTTTTGCTTGTAAGTTTCAGAACTCTCAATCCATCATATTTGCGAAATGTATAACCATTATATTTTTTCTGATTCTGTTGCAGATGGTCTAATGGAAGCAACACTGACCCCATTACGGTTTCCAAAGCAGCTTAAAATTACAACACTAATTCTGAGTCTATCACTGCCTATTTTGCTCTCTTCTGGTACACTAATTCGGGCTGTTGGGACAATAATTGGCATTCTTGTCCGATCTGAAAGGTTAAATTTCCATTTCCATTTTACATATTGGTTTATAAGAAAATAATTGATCAATTTGTTTATTTATGTTTCAAATAATTTCATCTGGATATAGTGTGATTCCTGGATTATTTTGTTTTTGAGAGGGAACTTAAAAATTGCAACATCTATTTCTGTGTTTCTTTTGTGTTACTGTGAACCTGTCATTTTTATAAACAGTCTATCTTGCTAAAATTGGCATGCAGGAACCCTGGTGCCAGACCTGAATGGCTTGGGAGTCTTGTAGTTGCTGTATTAGTTTCTGCAATTGTTTGTCTTACCCTAGTTTACCTCCTTTCATACATTCATCTTTCAGGTACCTTTTTTTTCTCCTAATCATCTAACTAGTAGCCTAGTTCCATTTTTCTACTGAGCTTCCAGTTCTTTTTTTCCCTTTACTTTTATCGTACTTGCATGGGATGCCATATTTAATTTGTTATCCTTTTGAACTTAGCCAGTTAAGACATACATTCTCTTAATTGTTAAGGCAATTAATATTAAGTAGTTGAAACACATCAACACATATTTCATTAAGGAAATAAAAATTCGAGGAAAGAGGATGAGGAGTCAGAAGTGCAATGTCCATGCTCAACTGAGCATCTATATTTAATTTCGGCAAAATTTTAGAAAGCCAAAAGAAAAAAATATTTAATGTAGATAAACCTTAATTTCAAAGCTTACATACTAAAGTTCTCTATAATTAAAAATCTACGTCTCGTTACATCTGCCATTTTTTTTCAAATTGTAAAAATTGTTTGTAACAGATCATATTTTATATCCCCTATTACAATCATCTAAAAGTCCATCGAATAGCAGTCAGAATCATATTCCAATTGAAGGGATAATAACATATATAAGCAGGACTCTAGAAACCCTAGACCTAAAATATCAATGCTAACTAAGTCCACTATTGACTATGCCAGTAACTCTGAATTTACTCCCTCTAACAGAAGCTATGTCAAGCCAATGAAAATAGTAGTGATGGATGCCTACATATGAAGGTCAATTTGCAGGTTGCTCCAGGAGATTTTCTTATTGGGTAGCATGCATAGGTGATTTTTCAATTTTTGCTGCTAGGAGCATTCAAATCCTTTGTTTTTGGCCAATTTGGAGAAAGATTTTATCAACACTCGTTTGCTCAATTGATGCCATGCACTACAATAGCGTGTTTATCAAGCATTTGGAAACTAAAGGTTATAATTTAAAAGAACATGAAATGAATTTTTAGAACTAGAAGAGAATTGAAAGACTAGTTAAGATAATAAACATATGACATTTTGGATTTATTATTCAACTTTTAGACATTTAGTATCTATTATTCGACAAGGAAATACCAATAGTTGAAATAGAAAGGAGGTTCAAGAGTCTTCATCATCTACCCCTTTGTGTAAAATTACTAGAGAGGATAAAAGCTATGTGAGCAGTTAGGTATAGCTTCAAATATTAAAATTAGGATAACGTTCAAAAGTGACAGGGAAATTCCTCTTTGCCAGTTCCATGTTTATTCTATCAAACATACCTTGAATCAAGAGGGTTATCTGTAGGTGCAAAAAGACCAATGATCATTTCAATTCTTGTGCTTCTCGCTCTTGCATTGGCTGCTGTAAATACTGGCCTCTTTCCAACATTTACAGAAGACTTTTCTCGGGCTGTAAATGTAAGTTACATTTTGTGTGTTATCATTCTTTTTGTCTTTATTATGGATTTTATGATTATATCATTCTAAAATACAATAGGTCTTTCTCCAAGATCTTGCATTGGCGAGAGTTTAGTGCACTGGGCTGTCCTTATTATTCTAAAATACAAAATTTTGTATAATAATTCAAACTCTTCGTGGCAGTAGATTACTTCATACATTCATTACGAACATAGAACTGATGCTTTCTGCAACAACCACATTAATATGGATTGAGGTAAGGATGGACCATTAGTTTGATTCAACTGAACAATTGGTCTATAAGCTTGAAGATAAGCAACACATTACACGTTCTTGGTTCTTGTCATCTCCTTTGTTAATAGAATCAATGTTTGGTTGAGCACTTTAAACAGAGCATAATCTTCTGTTTTGTCCTGACAAAATCAATTTAATTGTATATTTGCCTTTTGTATCTAGCAGCTATTTGGTATATTCTGGTGCAATACAAAGATTAACTTAAATGCATCTGCATTTATGTCATTAGCACCATTATGACATCGTGAATGAACCCTTTTTCTTGTACTGCCCTTTCCAAGCCTTGCCTCGGTAGGAGTCTAGTACACAATTTGACTACTATCGGCATCACAAGCATATTTTCACAAGGCATAGATTTTTTACTTCTTTATTCTTATAATTCGACAAGTGATCCACATTCCTAAGGCTATATTTTGGATCAGTTTTTTGAGACGCTCATTTTTAATTGGACGGTTAAGAGTTTACTGCCTTTATTTCAGGCAATTGATAAAATTTTACAGGTTAAATTATAACAGATGCTTCCTTATTTTATCATCATGTGGTATCTGCTAATATCCACTATGTATCACAGGTTGTGCATGTAGTGGAGACAAAAGGAAACTCTGATGAAAATCAAGATGCGTCATCCTTCATTTCACTATTCTCTTCTACCCCTGGAAAGCTTTTTGAAGAATTAAACAACTTAAAGGACGAAGAATTCACTTGTGGATGGAATAAGACGGTTGATTATGTTTCTTTTACTGTTAAATATGGCTGCTGGAGTTCCAAAGATTCCAGAAGTGGATGGAGTAATTCAGACATCCCTATAGTCCATGTTGAACATGATTCTAGGACTACAAATGTCAGAAAAACGAAAGTATTTATTGACACTAAAACTTCAAAACGTTGGTCACTTGCTATCAATAGAGAAGAAATCAAAGACTTCACATTTGAAGGTAGGAATGATCATAATCAGCTAGTAATTTGGACTAACTTTTCTTCTGGTGGTAAAATAGTTGATACTAAATTATTTGAATCCAAATCAAATACAATTTGTACTGCAATTAGATTACTAAGATGAATATATGGTTAATATGATCAATTAGTAGCACAAATTTCTTTACATGAATCTACTGTACTCTCGATGAAAAGGAATTTTGAAAGAAATCTCTGCATGCTTGTCAACTTTGTTCTTTGTAAAAGAATGCTTAACAAAAATTGTTTTGCATCTAACTGCTGCTTGTGTACATGGACAGCGGACTCGCAAGAATTGGTACCAGTCGGCAGCAAGAGTGAGGTTGATGGGTGGCACTTTATTCAGTATTCAGGTGGAAAAAATGCTCCCACTAAATTCAATTTGAACCTTTATTGGTTAGACAACACCACACATTCGTCACAAGGAGCTTATAAATCTGGAGGTTCCCCTCTCTTACTGAAGTTAAGGACAGATTTGGACAGAGTCACACCAGCAGTTGAGAGGGTTCTTGAGAAGCTCCCACCTTGGTGTTCTCTGTTTGGTAAATCCACCTCGCCATACACATTGGCTTTCTTAACCAATCTCCCTGTTGATTTCTAGATGCGGCGCGTGTTGTTTTCTCTTTTTTTAGTAGAACTCTTGCTTTCAGAATTTGGATGAATTATGTAAAGACGTTATTTAAAACAATGTGGGATGATTTTGCCAGCATTGGTTCTTTAGAGCACAACAATCTGTTGATTGGAAACAGATGGAAATGCTGATGATTTTTTGTACATGTGGTACACAAAATTGTGAATATTTTCGTAGACTTATATTCACGAATAACTATTCCTTACTCTTCAAAAAAAAAAAAAACATTGTGTGAATAATGTTTGAATTAGGTGGATGGATTATCACAACGAGCTAATTAAATTGATCAAATTTTGCAAAGGCTAATAATTTTTTTTTGTTAAGTAGAAAATGTATATTATCTACATTTTACAAAACAAAAGAGTATTTCATTCGCTAGGAATCAATTAACTTTTTTTTTTAAAAAAAAAGGAATTAACATATTCATTGTTTATTCATTCCGTGATTAAGAAATGAACCTTCAAGGGAATATATACCATTAATTCTTTTCTACGACGTGCAAAATTTTTAAAAATAGGAAAAGAATTGCCTTGATACGAGACAAAGCATGATGACATAACAAGATTCTTTATAGAATCAGGTATATATGATTCGGGTGTCAATCTGTAGATGCTTGTAGCAAGAATGGCGCGATGTACAAATAGGTGTGTTTTCCTTTAGGAGAAAAAAAACATATCAGAAACAACCACAAGGTGCTGAAGCTATTCCTCACGGTGCATGACGCTTAACGAAAGATTGAATCAAGGGATTTACTAGATCTGGAGCTTCATCCTAAGAAGAAAAAACAAAAATTCTCATTAAGCAACGTATTGGCGACCTACTAGTAATAGTTCACCAAACACTGAACCTGTGGGCAGTGGCCGACATCGGGAAGGACAACAAAATCTTCGACAGTTTCAAACTCGGTATACTTTTTCCCGAGTTCGACAGGCTCCCATGGATCCTTATCGCCCCAAGCTATCAAAACTGGACACTGAAAGGAATACCAAGGGAAAAGTTTGCAGATCTATGGATTTATCAAAGATCCAAAGATTTTCTAATGCATCGTATCACTGACCTTAACTTTTGGAAGCAATTCTTCAGGTAGAGGACCACCTGAATAGCAGATAAACTCAAGGAATACTTCTGCGGCACCAGGATCAAGTCCTGGTTGCAAAATGAGCTGAACTAGTTCATCTGTCACAGCCGTTGTGTCATGATAACACTGGAAGGATCCAAGTAAAACCATTATCAGAATTGTCCAACATTATAAAATCTACAGTTATTCTCACCTTTATATGTTATAGCGAAAGAATGTTTTTTATACTTTTCAAACATTGTGCAGAGTCGATGTAAAACGATATAACTGATCTCCCTTGGCGGGGCAAAGACTTTATTTTTGTTGTTGGATACTTTTCAAACATTGTCGAGGAGCAAACACTAATTCAGTTGACCAGTCAATGTGATTCTACATTGACGCTGCACAACTGAGGCCGGCAAGAAGCTCTCTACTTTGTTATAAGTTTACATTCTATTCTATCTAGTGATCTAGTGGAAAAAGTGTAGACTTGCTCCAAAAGTGACGCCTTAAAATTACAAATACTTGCATTATATAAATAAGAAATTATCTAAATGGAAAATTAACATAGAGGCCATAAGAAACTGCAATCTTGCTTGGATTTTAGTCTCTTGTTATCATCATCAAACATATTTGTCTCAACTATTTGGATTTGAATTTGACTGCATGAATCTTATCCCCTCATTGAGCTCTACACAGAGCTTTAATCTCTTTTGCAGGTATTAATTGTACACCATTTGATGATATGAGTTAACCATTGCATTGATGGCAAGCTAAATTTTGAAAAACATATATGCTCCAAGTACTAAATAGGAATAGAACCGACAGAAAAATAGCATTTCTAAAGCAATTGTCTGGGTTCACTTTGACTATGATTGACAGTAATTTTCATCTTTTCCTACGTGCATGTCACTTTTCTTTTCAGTCAAAGACCACATGCTGCTATAGTAAACTTCAGATCTAGCTACTGCACATGGTCGCTTCAAGTTGGCTATTTTCCAACCCCCAAAAATGAAGGTTTCAAGTTGAAGCCTCAATTAAACTATGCTATATGAAATTAAACATGGTCCTAATAATAAAATTTCATAAGCAAGGCACAAAAAGAACATCATATTATTTATATTTGAAATTTACCTGTAGTAGAATACTTCTAACAGATTCTGGGGTGGCAATTGCTTTAAAGAAAAGCATCCCAACAGCTGTGTTCCTGTGACAACAGAATTTGAAGTTTTGGAGGTGTTCGTGCAAAATATAATATTGCACAGAGGTACAAGTATCTACCGCAAGAAGCTCTGGAAGGATAGGATGAAAGGTTTTCCGTACCAAGGTTGTTTCTTTAGGTGTAGCATTCTTAAGGAAATATTCAACAGGAAGATACCCTTGCAGATCTGAGGCTGCATAACTGCTGCCTGAAGGCCAACAACGCCTGTGAAGAAAAAAACTATTTGGTGTTGGATCCTCATCAAATCCTTTTGATATAGGAAAATCATTGTAGTTGGACACTATCTTCATACAATTTCACTCTCGTTGTTATTATGTGCATCAATTTTAACCCCCATTAGCAAAGAAAAATTAGTGGCAATGATGAAATTATTAATTTCACTCTCGTTGTCATTCCATATATTGATGTGATAAATCATGGTTAAATATGGAGTCCACTTTGGATATTGTTAACTTTGTGAAAAGTGATGATGCAGTCACCCTCCCTCACACACCATTATCTTCGTCAGCTCACTCACCATAGTAAGATCACACACCATTATCTTCATCAGCTCACTAACCATAGTAAGACCACAAATCTTTTTTACTACTAAGTTTCTTTCATCTTAAGATTTTGTTATCCTTCACTGCTATTCTTTGTTTACCTAATTCCTGAATGCCTAGGAACATTTAGTAGAAATTAAGCTACAAGACGAAAGATTCTAAAAACATCGAAAAACAGTTTACATTGGTTGGAAGAAAGCATTGGAGGGTTTATTGTAGGAATTCCAGAAATCCTACAAAAGGATAACACAAAAGAAAAAGTTTTGCATAAAAAGAATGTAGAAACTTCTAAAAAATCGAAAGAATCATGCAGTGATATCATTGGAAATTGACCAGGATTAATCATTGCCAAGTAAAAGCTGCCAAAGGTTAAGAAACTTTTAGCCTCACCTCCAATAGAATTGCATATGAAGAATGCTTTCTCTTTGACAACATCAGCACAAAAATCATTTAGCTGATCCGCCCAAGTTTCAAATGTATAGAATGAACCCATTCCAACTTCTCTTGGGTTTGGCTTATCAGAATAACCATAACCAATCAGATCAATAGAGTAAACCCTGTTGGATTTTGCAAGAACAGAAATATTTTTTCTCCAATGGTCACTACAAAAGGAGAGTGATATCAACAATTATAGTAGGAGAAACTAAACTACTAAAAAACTCAGAGAATGAACAGATATGTTTTGGTTCTGAACACCCTAGTCGGAGATACTGTAGAAGTTTCCTTCTATCAGAAACTGAATTTACAAGGAATGATTTTAATGTTCCATTTTTCAGTTTTAACATAGACTAGATATGTCCAACATATAGAAGACAGTCCACAGGCAATTTTGTTTTAACCAGAAACCTAGTGAAATACAAGAAGTAAACATTTATGTAATTTCAAAGTAATATAATATGTAAGTATGCTCCAGTCAACACTCTAGTAGACTCCCTAACCAATTTAAACAAATGGAATACCATATTCTTGTTCTTTCAGAAACGTCAGGAAAAATGAATAGGGATCAACAAGGGAAAAATGGCAGACATCAAAGTGAATCAGAAGATATTCAATGCTGTTTAGCTGCCCCTATAAGAACAATTGCAAATGTGCACCTCTGAATTTAAATTTAGATCATAGAGGATTCTGCAGATTAAATTCAAAAACAAAGTCAAATTCATAATGATTTATAGCTCATATGAATGCAAACAAATAAGATACACATTCGAGTTGCAACATCAAGAACATGATAACTCACATGCTCAATAGTTTTGCTATGAAGAATAGTACTTGATCATGCAACCAAGTCCTAAAGAAGCAATGCGCATACTAATATCAACCACATAACATTGTCAGAAAATAAAACCAAGATTGTATGGTGGCATACACCTGTTTGCCCCAAAACCGTGAATTAGAACTAATGCTGGTCCTGTATTTCCTGATGACTGAAAACGAATGCGGTAACCTCGCCAATTCCATGTTCTGTAAAATATAAGACATTTTTATAACATATTGGAGAAAAAACAGTAAAACATGTTCTTGCAAGATTACCCCTACTGTTATATTCAAACCAGAAATTAATCACGAAGGGTTTCTCGATTAAATAACAAAACCAACGCATTGTGGAATTCAAAGATGCTACCTGGCGGAAACTTCAGGTTCACAAGAGGTGGTATGGGTAATCGCGGCATCGTGCGGTCTCTTCTCTTCGCCGGTTTCTTGAGCCGAAGTACTGGAGCATCGAATCGAGCGGCTCCGAATTGAATCGAAGCGAGGGAAGGGAGCAGGTTTAGGCTCCGAGATAGGCTTCGGAAGGCCGCTGGGATCGAAAAAGACTCCTTGGTTCCGACGAGGGTGAGGAAGAAGAGGAGTACGCAGGTTGGAGAAAGGGATGGAAGCGTAGCTGAGGCTCGCCATGATCAATTCTAGGATCGGATCTAAAAACAGAAGCTCGCTCTCGCCCGCTCGCTGTGCATTTCAGGGCGAGGAGGAGGGATTGCCAAGAACATACAGCGTGTGGAGATGCACGAATTAAAAAACACGTGACCGGATTTTTCGGGGGGCAAAATTTACATTTTACAGTATTGTTCAAATGATCAGTGCCATTTTTTTTTTTTTAAAAGTCATCAAAATATTCTTAGAAATTTCAATTTTAGAATTTTACTCTGGTACCTTTTCTTTTACGTTTGATAAAATTGAAAATGATAAAATGGATGATTGTCAAGTTCAGTGACTTTCTCGTGATAAAATAAAACTCAGATATTGTACACTACATTGGAGCGCTAGGTTCTTATTGTAAATTTCATGTTAGAAGAGAAAACAGCCAAGTTCGTAACTAGAAACATTAAACGGAAGCAAATAAAATAATTAATCAATAAAAAAACTGATATAAAACAGAAATAATGACCAAATGAGCGCTGAGCTCAATGAATAGACAGACGAAGGCGAAGTGAAGGCCTGTCATTTAATTCTAGCCATTCGATTGATCTCATCTAAGCGTTGGGTCGAAGGCCTTCACACAATCTTAATGGATCGACCCTTCACGCCAGCCTTATTCGGATTTTCTTTTATAGCGATTCAATCGAACATTGATCTTTTAATTCAAACCCACAATTCAGAGTTCAACAACAGCTACCACATAACGCAGAAAGCAAAGTGCTCAGGTCTGGTACCAACTACCGATGCAAATGAAAATCGACAAGAACGAGCAAATTACTAAGAAGCAGCCTCCAATGCTTAAAAGTCTTCTGGTTCCTCATCCTCCTCTCCACCCTCTGCGCCAACCTCCTCATAGTCCTTCTCAAGAGCAGCCAGATCCTCCCGGGCCTCAGAGAACTCCCCTTCTTCCATGCCTTCACCAACGTACCAGTGGACAAACGCACGCTTGGAGTACATCAGGTCGAACTTGTGATCGATCCTTGAGAACACCTCGGCCACAGCGGTGTTGTTGCTGATCATGCATACGGCGCGCTGCACTTTAGCTAAATCGCCTCCAGGAACCACAGTTGGTGCCTGATAATTAATTCCGCACTTGAATCCAGTAGGGCACCTTCAGCAAGAAAATCCCAAGTCGCTCAATTTTAGATCATGGAATTTATTGCACTAAGAAAGGGTAAAGGCTGACGGGGCTTACCAGTCAACAAATTGGACAGTTCTCTTCGTCTTGATGGTTGCGACGGCGGCATTCACATCCTTGGGCACAACGTCACCACGGTACATCAAACAACAAGCCATGTATTTGCCATGCCTGGGGTCGCATTTTGCCATCATGTTTGATGGCTCGAACACTGCATTTGTAATTTCAGGGACGGAGAGTTGCTCATGGTATGCTTTTTCAGCAGAGATGACAGGAGCGTAGGAGGAAAGCATAAAGTGGATTCTAGGATAGGGAACTAGGTTGGTCTGGAACTCGGTAATGTCCACATTAATAGCTCCATCGAACCTCAGAGAAGTAGTTAAAGAGGATATAACCTGAGATATCAACCTGTTCAAGTTGGTGTAAGTTGGCCTCTCAATATCTAGAGCTCTCCTGCAGATATCATATATTGCTTCATTGTCTAGCAGAACTGCAACATCAGTGTGTTCGAGCAAGGAGTGAGTAGAAAGCACACTGTTATATGGCTCCACAACTGCTGTTGAAACCTACAACCATGAACATCACAGTTAAGTCCAATTTATTTTACAAAACGAAAACAGATGCGCAGAGCTTCACGTCAAACAAAAAAGTAACTTTTGTGTTAAGTGCCTAGGCAATCAAGGTATCTAATTGCACATGGCCAAATATGAGCAGGACCAACATGTCTACAGCTACCAAATTGTTTTCATTGATGCAAATACAATTATGTGATTCTGATAGATCTTTTGAGATCTGTGTTCAATGTATGTTCTGCAGTATTAGTACACAATTATTATAAAATTCAGACAGATTACATATTATAATTTTTCAACATATATCCAATTGACGTCTTCCAAATCAAAATCCTCATCGGATTCTAAAATCCGTAGTGCAATTTCAGCAACATTTTGATTTTTTTTTTTTCCAAAAACTAAGCATTTTTTTAATTAAAAGCTAATTAAGCTTTCGCCATATAATCTTCAGTGAACAAACAAATGGTCTACTATCAGTATGCTTCTTCAGTATATATATATATTCACGTGAACAGTGATTTCACTGTTCACGTGAGGGGGGGCGCGGATGAGCACGGACAAAATCGGCGCGCAGCAGATTTTGTCCGTGTGTATATATATATATATCCTAGTGATGCATAATTTTGATTTATTGTGGCAATAGTAAGCATTTTACAAGAAATATCCAAATTACTATACTTTCATTACTAATTAGTAACTACTAACCACCTAAATATTAAGCCACTATTAACAGTGGCAAAGGATGAGATTAAGTAAACAAGCTCAGATCGAGAAATTTAACTAGAATTGAGAGCAGACCACCTTCAAAGCTTTGCGTGTACCTGAGGAGAAGGATAAATGGTGAAACCAAGCTTTGACTTCTTCCCATAGTCCACCGACAAGCGCTCTAGCAGCAAAGAACCCAAACCAGATCCAGTTCCACCACCAACCGCATTGAAAACCAAAAATCCTTGCAAACCAGTGCAATTGTCTGCTAATTTCCGAACTCGGTCAAGGCACAGATCAACAATTTCCTTACCAACTGTTGTTCATGCACACACAACAGGATCAAATTCCAGAGCTAATATCAGAAAATCAACTTCAACCATGAGAAAAGACAGCCAGTACCTGTGTAGTGACCCCGAGCAAAGTTATTTGCAGCATCCTCCTTCCCAGAGATGAGTTGCTCTGGGTGGAAGAGCTGACGATAAGCTCCAGTCCTCACTTCATCAATTACTGTAGGCTCTAGATCTACAAAGATGGCCCTTGGGACATGCTTACCAGCACTGGTCTCACTGAAGAAGGTATTAAATGCGTCCGTTGCAACTCCCACTGAAGTATCGCTGAGGAAACAGTAAAAAATTAATTTAAAAAAAAACATATCAGAAAAGACCGACCAGATCAAGATCAGAATTTTTCACAAGTAAACCAGTACGCTTTTATCACTGATTGAGTTGGTAGTAGGCATGGATAAATTCATTAAAGACATTTAGTTCGTTAAAGCTTATTAAAGCTATCTAATGCATGAGAAGTTTGATAAGAAATTAAGGAAAAAGGAATTATAGCTCATAATTATTGAAGGTGATGTACACACAGATTAAGATTCCCAACTCCAATCAAGGAGATAATACAAACGAAGGCTTTACTCTAAACAAAATACGTGAATCAACTAAAAAAAATCATGATTCCTAAACTAAGCTTTAAGCTTTCTTAATTTTTTTTTTTTTTTTTTGAGATACCGCCGACAAAGAATCATGCAAAACAACATTTCCCTAACTCCTGAAGCCTCACTTTCTTCAACTTGTAGACAACAAAATATACTTCCTAGGACAGATCCGATACAAACGCCAGTAGATCTCACACTAGTAAGCCAATCTGAGGTTAATCAAGTGGAAAAAAGATAGATCAAGTGCATTTTTCTCTTTAAAGCCAGTTACACTTCGACAGTAAAAAAATAAAAATCGCTTATAAATAACGTACAAGGTCAAAGATCAAATAAGCAACTGCAAACCCTGAACAATAAAGCAATTACAATACACTAAAAAGAACTAGCAGTCAAAAACAAGGATAAGCTGCAAAAGACAGCTTCAATGGGATCCAACAGGAAACGCATGAAACAAACGGGGCTAAAATGAATTTTTCCTCCCAAAAAAAAATTTATGCAAAAAAAAAATCCATCGTGAAATCGAAGCGTGATTAAGGTTCAAGAAAAAACGAATCGAAGAGAAATACCTCGGCATCATGCCATCGGGCTGGATGCCATGCTCGAGGCAGTAGAGCTCCCAGCAAGAATTGCCGACCTGGATGCCGGCCTGACCAATGTGGACGCTTATGATCTCCCTCATCTTCTTCCTTTTCTCTAGTTCGACGTCGCTCGCTTGCAAAGGACGAGCTTCCCTTGCCGAGAAGGAGGAGAGACGACCGGGACCTCGGCGGCGATCTAGATCTCGGCAATGGACAGGGGTAGAGAGAAAGAGAGAGAGGAAGGGGTTAATTTATTCAAAACGTGGACGGGACGGGACGGGCCGAGGCGAGGGCGGGCCCTATCCAGCAACCGCCGGCTATCACAAAGAGTCAAGTCGTGGGCTGATCACGTGTTCTGTTTCAGTTTCACCTGTGCCTTTTGCCGGCCTTTCTGCATTTTTTTTAGCCCAAAAATTATTCGCGTCTTGTATTTTATAGACCATACCAGAGAACTTAAAAAGACAAGACTCTCAGCGAGCACACGTGACTGACTCGTCTCCATTTATCGGATTCGGATTACATTCTTAGGCGGATCCGATGTGATGTGATATCAGCCTGCCTTGTCAAAAGTCACGACTTAAGAAGCGAAATTCAACCCAATCCACATCCAGACAAGATCACGCACAATTTAATAAAGAGAGAAAAGAGAGGTCGGAAGATGTGGCCTCTCTTTCGTCCCACTTCGAGCTTCCGATTGCTCTCTTTCATTCGCCATGGTCGAATCCTCCTTCCATCTCCTCGCCATCCTCCTCGTCCTCTACCCAGCCGTCTGCCTAGCACACCTACGATCCACCGCCCAGCCCCTCTGTCCTCGGTCGGACCTCGCCTTCCTCGGCCACTTCGAATCTCAATGTCTTCCTTCGATCGACCTGTCTCCACCAGTGGAGGTACGCTGTCGCATGCTGGATACTTCCTTATACTATCCGTTTGGATATTGTTGTCCAAAGGTGGGCGTTTTCTGGTGGGAAGCTGGTGATCAGATTAATTAGGGTTTGATTTTTCTTGGAGTGTTAGGTCTCCAGAAGAGTTCCTTATGGTCATTTACTGGATTTCTTCAAATTTATTTATTTATTTTTTTTGGCTAGCTGTTTCGGTTTTGTAGTGCAATATGGTAATTAAGGCTTATTGTTTTGATTTTGACTGAAGAAAGACATGCCTTTTCATTGTTATGTCTTGGTTTTCTATATATGTCTGATTATTTCAGTTACATGGTGATGATTAAGTGTACGAAGTGCGAACTTTGATGCTTTTAATTTATTTGAGACAGTAGCGTCAACGATTACTGTATGAAAAACTGCTATTGATTTAAGTCCTACCTCTGAAAGAAGAAAACTGAAGAATGATAAATATGTATTTCATTAGATACGAAGTGGATTACTGCCTGTCGTATTCTTTTAGCAGACTTTTTTTTTCTTTCTTTTTTTTAATCTAATTTTATGCTTTGATGGGATGCTAACTTTAGTAGCTTTCCCTTAACTTTGAAGTATGGTAGGCTCACTTTAAAGGGACTTGGTACCTATCTGTTGATTGATCTCTGATATTCCTTGTGGCGTGCTTCATATTTCCACTCTGGTATAAATCATTTGCATGACCTTGTGATAAAATCAATGACACGTTTTGTGGACTATTTGACTTTGTGTGGCCATTCACTTTGAACTTTAGCTACTACCTAGATTAAGGTGTGGTATGAAGGGACAAAGTTCGCATCCATCTTCAGTCAAGAGACAACAGGATACTAATTTAAGATCTCCTGTCTATGCTGGTTTCTTTGTGGATTAACAGGATAACATTAATTATATATAATTTTCTTGTTATTATGGACAAAAGGCCGATTATGTCACCTGAAAGTAAACCTAGGGTATTAGTGGACAAAATGAATATGTCACTAATTTAATGTCATTGTGTAATGTGGATACCTTTTAGATTAAAGGGAAAAGTATAAAAAAGATAATTGTATGCATGCATAAGGCAAATCATACTGTTGCCTGTTATCTAATAGAGTATGTAATGAGTATCATTTGGATTGAGATGATATAAGAATATTGAGGTAGATGGTAGATCAGAAAATTAAAGGCTAGATGAGGGAAACTTTTTTAGGTGATACAAAGTATATTAATGTAAATATTTAAAATATAGTTGTTGATTTTTTTTTTTAAATTTTTTTTGAAAAGAATGAGATCCCTTGAGCACCAAAAATATAGTTGTCAATATTTGTGATTTTGCCTCAAAACTGCTGAATGGCAGAAAATAATATATATGGGCTGAATCTATGGAATTCTTAGAAATCATAATCACCAGTAATTTGCAAAGGAAAATTACAAATGCAGATCTTAGTGACAAATGAAATAACAACTGCTTGAAGTTAATAGAAATTGGAAGGAAAGGACTGTATATAATTAACAAGAAAATGAAAGGAAGATATCTTGACACCCAGTAACTCAGAACAATCTCTCCATGTAAGCAACGGTAACTGGATAGTTGAGAGAATGAGGGGGTTGGAAAGAGTCACTGCATTGTTGGCCTGTATGATTAAGTGTTTGTATTTGCAATTTGCAACACCCTGCTTTCTTTCAACTTGACCATGCTGTAAGAACATTGTTTGATATTTATGCTTTTCCTTGGCTTCTTTTTCTTTGGATTGATTGTGAACTAGGAGTTCTGATCTGTTTAATAATTTTTTAAGGTGAGTGGAGAGATACTAGAGAAAGAACTTGGTCCCGGCAAGAAAAGTGCTTATTTTTCTGTTCTCTTCTATGCATCATGGTGTCCATTTTCACACAGCCATCGACCTACTTTTGATGCTCTTAGCTCAATGTTTCCTCAAATAAAACACTTCTTAGTTGAAGAATCGTCAGTCATGCCCAGGTATGCTGCAGCAATTCTACTGGTTGTTTTGCTTCAATCTTCATCAAGCTGCCTACATTTTTTATGGAACTTACCATTTCATGTGATTTCTTTTCTTCTTTTTTTTGTTGCTACCCAGTGTCTTCTCAAGATATGGTATTCACAGTTTTCCAGCTTTAATGTTCATAAATGGGACAACAAGGCTTCGGTATCAAGGGGCAAATGACCTAACTTCACTAGTCTATTTCTACAAGAGAACTACAGGTACATTAGCGTAAGTTAGGAGAAGTCAATCCTCACAATAACTTCTTCAACTTAATTTTTTGGTGTAGGTCTAAGCATGGCCTCTTTGGAACATAGTATGACTTACCTTGACTATATAAAAGCTCAAGTGCCGTGATTTCAACTTTATATACTGAAGCTTTCTTATTCTGCCTTTGCATTTTCTCCGCCTCATTGAATTTTAATTTCCAAGTGTAAATAATTTTAGCATCTTAAACTTGTAATAAATACATCCTTTGCCTATTTTTATACAGGTTTGGATCCAGTCATGCATCCGGAGATAGATCTGGCTGGTTCAGGAAGGATTAGGACCCAAGCACTCCAAGTTGAATCTGCAAGGGAGTTGATAACTAGGGAACCTTACTTGGCATTTAGTGTTCTTTTCATCTTTCTGAGAATGAGCATATGTTTCATCTCTGCGATATACACCCATGTGAAAGCCTTTTGTGTCTCACACGCCTGGCATCTGAACTTGAGGTTTCTTTGTGAGTCAAGCCATTTGTTGGTGCAGGTGCTGCATTTGATTGATGTCAAAAGGTTATGGAGCAGTCTTAGAGTTTGCAATCGGACTAGAAACCTCCAAAAGGGTGCGAGTAATGCACGGGTTTGGGCTTCTTCACTCGCTTCTGTCTCCCTTGGTGAGTCATCTACTTCAAAACTAACCCCTGCTGACCCACAATAATCTCTTTTGATTTATGGTAATGTTGCCCATACTTTTATAGAGCTACGATAGATAGGGATGTGGGATCATATGAGAAGCAAAATCCCATGTAAATTTTTTGGATATGCTATATCATATGTATGCTGTATCCTTTTTGCTTGTACTTTTTTTTGTGATCTGAAAATTTGTTGATGATAGGAGTGTCGCAGATGAGTATTGTTTATGGTTTTTGGTAAATTTTTGCAGTCATTCACCAGAAGTTAAGGTATTGGATCTTTTGAACTCGAACAATTGATTACTCTTATATGGCACTTCCAGAAGTATTGTGTTAAATTTTGGTTTTCGTCTGACATAATATGTTTTGAACTATCAAATTGATTTCAATATTGCAAAAAAATGAATTGCCTTGTTACCCTCAATTGATGGGTAAGTTTATGGAAAGACAACATGTCAAGAATAATATGGTTAATTAGTAATGATGCAAGAAAAGCTAAGATTAATCTGAAACACTCCTTTTAGGGAACTTTTAAGCTTCATTCCCATAGACAAACAGTAGCAGCAACTCACGCATGAATGCTAAAGCATATTTAAAAAATAAATAAATAAAACTGTCATATTAACGGTGAGGAAGATAAATGGAACGAGTGTCAACTAAAGTGAGGAATAAGTGTTAACTAAAGTGAGGAAGATAAATCGAATGGGTGTTAACAAAAGCATACTGAAGCAGGTCACAAGTTTGTCAGCAATGAGATACAGGCTGTGTTATATCCTAATCATAAAACCTATTGATCGATGGCCTCAAAAACACAATTCCACTGTCTTCATCTAAAACAATCGCCTTGACAACCAAAGGAGAGGAAAGAGTGGTCAGTCTTATTCTTTTTCTTCACCACGCATGACATCTACAACATGTGCAGGAATCCAAATCATGAATGCAAGAGATTATTTGCTGACGAATTAAAACAACCGATCAGACTGACCTAGGATAAGTTAAAGGAAGAAGATTATTGATGATGAATTATACAGAGCAAGAGGAACTTTTCAAGTTGAATTTCTATGAACAATTGGAGTTTCTGCCAGGACCTCCATAGTAGAAGTAATCCCCCCAGTGACCACCATTACCGGTCTGCACATCGTAGCAGCCAGGTTGCTCGGTGAAGGTGGCAATCTCGGTTGGATTTCTCAAGGTGTTGGATCCATCAACTATTTGGATGTTCCTAAAGTAGCTGGATTTGCGAAAGCCTTCTCCAGGGAAGTGGCCACTGCCCATGGAAGTGGAAGTGTGGGCACCGCCTGGTTCAGAGTTCAAAACTTCCCCTCCCCACTCGATCATGGAGGCGCCCTCTGCTAGGTAGGAGAAGAGGAAGGAAGGCCAGTAACCTAGCACATGCCCATTACCAAATTGCATCCACCAATGACCTTCTGTTGGATCCTGTTCCAGCAATCAAAACATCTCAAACTAGACTATTAAAGCAATGCTTAGTCAGTGAGCTTCACATCGGCTGGAGCATTTACAGCTCATACTAGTTAAGAGCTTGAATCTACTTCAACCTACTTAACTTTGTTTCTACTGCATAAGCTCAAGTACAAAATTGTTAACTCGAGGAACTTTTTTTAGTTTGAAGGAGTGGAAATTTTCTATAAAAATGGCATGGGGTTTACATTTTTACCTTCCAAACAAGTATACTAATATCATACTGGGAGCCTTCGTATCTCGAAATAGGGTAGATAGTTGCACCCATTGCAATCTCACTGTTGGTTTGAATGAATCCAGAACATAGCAAATTGTAGCAGCCTGTTGCTTGATAAGAGTCACTCTGCAAGTTTGAACAACAAATGTCAGAAGATCTGGGTCATCTGATACAGAAACAAACTCAGAAGATGTTGGTCGAATTTGCATTCATAGGATGAACTTTAAAGGTCGGCGGCAACTTACAGTCCAGTAAGTGAAGAGTCTGGTGTTGTCATCGCCATAAAGATCAGGGCTCACCTGATCAATTGTCAACACAAACAGAAAAATTAATGCCCGAAGACAAATTGTTCGATCAAATAACCGCAGAATTAAGGAAGAATACCTGCCAACCAGCTTCAATGCTATTGAGGTCTTCTCCAAATGAGCCCCCCAGAATCCAAATCTGAGACAGGCTGAACTCGTTGCCCTGCGCAATCTTTGGCTCCCACACATTAATGGTGGCCTTCGTTCCATAATAAGTATCCCCCTCCACATAAGCAATTGCATGCTAACAAGAAGACTCCTCAAACACATAGCAGATCAGAGAAAGAGCCAAAATGGTCAGCTTTTTTTGCATTTTTAGTTGGTTATACTTTTACCTGGTGGCCATTCTCGTTGAGGATGTCAGATTCAGCAGAGAGTGGATTCGGGGTACTCCTGTGCTGTTTCCTGCCATAATTCTCCACAGAACTGGCTCTCAGCAGATCATCCTTCTTTGTTCTTCTGATGGGGATGGTATTCTCAGGACACCTGCCATTTTTGTGCCAGAGCTGGGATTGGAATGGCAATTTCTTCTTCGAAGCAATTTTGCTCTCATAAAAAAGACGGCTTTCTGGGTGAAATGTTGGTCTCATCTGTTGAGATTCTCGGTGTCATTGGAATGGAGAATGGATTTTGGGCGGAGGAGGAGAAGAAGATGAAATCACTAAACCTGGACGGTGTGATTCTTGAGCAAGGGGTGATCAAAGGCTGGTTGTTTCGAGATGTGCACACAATCTATGATGTCTCCATCTGGGCTCTGCAGACACAGGAACGAGTTCTCGAAAAATTAGGGTTATGATTCTTGGACACTCAAATGGCCGAAATTTGGGCAGCAGCAGGAGAAAATGCAGATGAAATCATCGGAAAGAGAGCAAAATTGAGTCAAGATAATCTTGAAAAAGGTTGAATAGAGGAATCATGGAAGGAAGTTCGAGATTGAGACACACCAAAATCTAATCATTAGTGTCTTGTTAAAAAAGGAGTGACCTTGATGCTCTTGACGGCCTGCTTGTTGAGCTTCTTGAGATGACGCTCCACCTGGACCACCTCCGCCCTCGGCGTCGTCACCGCTGCCACCGCTTCCGTGCACGATAAGGACACCATCGCCACCGCCAGCAACCACGCCGCCCGGCGAATTGCGCTAAAGTGAGCCGACATTCCTCCTTTTCCGTCTCCACCCCTGCTCTCGCTTCTCTCCTTTCAGGAACCCTTTCCCCCCTCACTCTCTATAATTCTCCCAACTCCACCCACCCTCCGTTCTTTAGCGCTAACCGGGGCCGCCAACACACTTCATCCACCGTCGTTTATGCCATGGCTATCTGGAATACAAAAGCAAATTCTTCTCTCCGATTAATTATCTCTCGCGCAGTAGTAGTGGTAGTGTGCGGGAGATAGTGTATAAGAAACGAATGCCTTTACAACTCCCTCTTTGTCGCCTTCTTCTTCTGCTACTGTCTCTCTTTCATCTGTTTGCGTTGTTATCGTCTCCAGTTCTAGCACGCAAAATTTAACTCCTTTTACCTCCGCGTCAGGGGAACGAGCACTCACTCCGTGGGTGGAGGTGGACCGAACTGGACGGCGGAACGCTTGTGCCTCGTGCCGCCGTGCGACGATGATGGAAGTTTGGGAGCGCGAATTTTAAGACGGCATGTGAGTGAGGAAACGATCGTGCGATAAAGAGACGCGCTGCGGGCCGAGATGGAGCTGTGCAGGCGCACGTCATTTTCTGCATGGTGCTCGAAACTGACACGCGCGTGAACAGTGATGTCAAAATTCGTTTTTTATTTTTATTTGTACACTTTCCTTTTTTATTATTTTTATAAAAATTCCCCAAAATATCACAATTAAAAAAGGAATTTACACCCTAACTAACTTTCTAATCTTCCCGCTCTCTCTCTCTCGCTCTCTCTTTCTGATGATTGCAAAAAATACAGTTTAAAAAGGACTCCTTTCATGACTTAAATTAATCCTTCACAGAAGAAATACATCACTCACTCCATGCAAAATTATGAGCTTTTTTCCTTTAAGGGAAAAAAAATTCAATTGATGGCTCTGTACTACCAATAAAAGCCAGCTCAATGACTCATAAGATTCAATTAAAGATAATTCTCCGTGAACACTACAATATCAAACAATTGGGACTTTCTTGAGACAACTCACCAACAAGTCTTCATGGCACACATGCCATGGCTGGATGCAAAGAGCTGCTCAATTTAACTAATAATGGTTGGTCTCCCATCTACTCCAATTTAAGTTGCCGTTTATCTTTCACATCGTCATCATCATCACTAATGCCAAGGCTGGTGCCACTCCATCTCTTTCATCTTGGAGCCTGTTTTAGTATCAATTTCCATCCACTCGCTTATCTTTAATTCAGCATAAATTTGCTTACGATCTTCTTCAACATCTTGTCCTTGAAATAAGAACATGAACGAGAGCTCCACGACGTGGATTGTGGAGACCATTGATGCGATGATACTTAGCAAAGAGGTAACGCGCGCTGATTCAAGCTCATGACTTTGGAGCCTCACTCAAAACAGTCCATAGATTATTAGATTGGCACATGACAAGCCGATCGATATAGTTACGTTAGTCTCTCTCGATCACCGTACAATAAGACAGGCGAATTGCTGGAAAGTTTGGTACAGATAATGGGAGAATCAATGTTCAGTTTGCAGATGTTAAGCATCCACAGCAGCATCGACAGGGAGCTAGACTTAATTTCCTCAGCATAAAAGTCCTCTGCAGTGAATTATATGTTCAGTGCTGCCTAACTGATCTTACCTCGTAATTTTGATCTCTTTGAGGGATGTGGAATGAGTTTTGCCTCTCTAAATCAAAAGATTTTAGCACTTTCTTTCGTCTGAAACCTTGTTGGATCCACTTAATTCCTGATGCCTCTCCTTGTGTCTCCATCAGGTAATTTTCATGTAATTATCATAACAAAGTTCAAAAGGGAATCAAGAGCAGTACAATTATAATCAAAAGTTGAAGATTCTTACAATTAAAGCATCCACTAAAGGTACTCACAAGTGACCATTTCCAAGGCACACGTCACATCCTGGTGTTTATTTAGAGATCAGTTGAGTGGAGTTCAAGGATTATAACAAATTGGATGGAAAGAATTAACAAAAATTTTAAAAATGTTCTTTTCATGATTTATTCGTGAAAAGTAATGAAGATAGATCAGCATTACTCTATTATTTGACATTCTGATATAGTGATATCCCATATCAGATAAAATGATTATAGCCAATTATTTGCCTTAATTTCCAGCAAAACTGAAAGCTTTTATTCCTTGATTACCCTCTTTAAAAACTTCACAAAATTGAAAGCCTTGTTTCTCCACTATAATGATGCAGACAAATTCCAATGAACTAATTGAGATTACTATTAACACTCTTGTACAAATGGATCTACACATCAATTTACAGAAAGCAACCAGTAGACACACAGCAATAAAGGCCATGGTGTTATTTCTTCAACAATTAGCCAGTCGTCTGTCGTCACTCATTTTCAGCATTGAAGTTTGGAACCTCACCCTGGCAGAGGTACTCATCGCACTGGGAAGCAGATTCCCAGCCCCTGCGGAGTCTGATAATATCTTCGGTGAATGTCGAACCTGATGCACCTATGAATACAGAGGACATGGCACAAATTGTCTTGTCCAGCATGGCCTCAACCTGCAGAAACAGCTACTAATAAATCCCATGAAATGTGCAAAAGAAAGGTGCCTTGAACTTTCACTCAAGGTTTCATGTATGAAAAATTCCGAGAAATAATTTTAACCTGACTATCTCCCTCGAGTCGATTTCGGTGTAACAGAGCATCCCATTTTTCAGCACTGTTATGACTTGGCCTCTTGAAGAGTGGAATTTGCTTGTCACCTAATACAACCAAGGACTGGAGAAGATTTGTTTCGCTTTCCGTTGCATCTGTAGATAGATAAATAACTGGAGCATTGGTTTTCTGAGCAACGCGCAGTATGCACTCTGCGGCTTGAGGAATGGGGAAAAAGCAACTTTCCTTCTTCGCATTGCTGCAGAGAGATGTCAACAGATTACAATGTTTTCTCTTCAGTTAACAATAATCATAAAAAATTATTTTTTAAAAAAATTGTAATCAATGTTCTGATTAGGTTTGCATGGCATACACCACAAAATTTTCAATTTCACAGAAAAGGAAGAAATTTGTACGACTAGAAAAATAGTTGAATAACTTGAATTGATCAATGGAAGAGCATGCTTTGATTTTTTTTTTTAAAAAAAAAGGAATTTATGAGATGATAAGACAAATGATGATCCAAACTATCTAAATCAACAAGTGTGATCCTCACAATATACATTAAAGACTGCTTAGGGCTCAAACATAGTCAAATGCATATTTCAATTATTAAAGATTTATCTGATTGTTGCATCAATGAATAACTAAAATGCTGTCAAGATATAGATAAACGTTACGTACAACTCAAGTCTTGCTTGAGCAATATATAAGGCTACATCAGTTTGATCTGTTTAATTTCTCCTCAGTACTGTTTTTTGTACCTAACTTGCCGAATCCAGTTTACAAGTCATCTGATCCTTTGGCTAGAAAGACGCTACTATTGGTTGGGGAAAAAAATGTATAACAAGTTGCGACTGTTCATCTGTAGCCTAGATAGCTCAGAAATAAGAGATCAACAAATAAATTAATCACATTCATATCTAAGTCAAGCAAAATTAGTTGCTAGTGATTCATCATGCTAAGGAAGCACTGATGGATAACATTTTTAGTATCACATCGCTAAGAGAGGAGATGAAGCATTGCTAGAAGGGATTTAGGAGCTCCAGCACTCAATTAGGATTGGTTAATCGGTGAAATTAGCAAGGAAATGAGTAATTGTTAGCATTGGAGCGATCCAACAGGATCAAATCAAGAATTGTCTCCAAAGCTATTTGCAACTTCCAAACAATTATTTACCCTCTACGATCATCATTGAAGTTAGCCAACCAATTATCCAAAATTTGCAAATAAAGCAATTTTGAGATCCTCACTCTGCTATGGGATCGTAGGTATAACATTTCTACAATGCTGGAAAGTAGTTGCCTTCTTAATGTTCATAATCAAAATGTTATATGTTCATCTCTCACTAAACAAGCAGTCTACAGCATGAAAAAGAGTAGCATAATGGAAGAAAAAAAAATCGTTAAACTGAAAAGATACTTGTATCATGACAATCAAGAAAGAAAAGTGTAAAAGACTCCTATATATCAAATGCTAACATAATAATCCATATTGAACTAATATTTTCAAACACTCATAAGACTATAACCTCTAACACTTACTATCACATGGAGGATAGATATTGATCAATGCCAGGCTTGTTTAAGAATTCAGACAAAAATATTAATCCATGTGAGACCAAAACTATGTATGTATTCATACCATATATAAGTACTATTCACTCTAACAAGGAAAAAGAATAACAATAAGAATGAGAATAGGTTGGTTGGTTAATATACATCACTATCAACCATCTTAATAATGACAAATTACCAACTGCCCTTAGGTATCATTTCAGTTACTAGTAAAACAACTCCACCACATAGGCAAGAGCAATATCATAACACATATTCAAGAGCAGTAAGTAAGTAAATCATACGAGAAGATATGATAGCATATAAACATTCAGTTAAAGACAGCAGAAATAGAATAGTGACAGCCTACCAAAATTCCAAGAATCCATGTCGCCCAAAGTGGAGGGCGATGAAATTGCTCCCTAAGAAAGTCTGCACAAACCGCTGTGCTGTGAGATAAATGAGCCGACTTGGTTGAATCACAGTCTTGCATTTGTGCGAAAGTGGTCCACCTGGCTGCATCACCCATTCTTCCTCCACATCAGCATAGAACATATCTCCAATGGCAATCACCTCATCATTTGATGAGAACTTGGGAATTATGTCACCGACAACCCTCTTTTTCTGTGTCTTCAACTTGGCATCCTCAGGCCAAGCAGCCTCAGCTTTAGCAAGAGAAAGCCCCATGTTCCTCAACTTTTTAGTATGCTCCTCGTCCAGAAAGCAAGGTGGTGAAGCAATATAGCAGATAAACCTATCTATCTTCATCTTATTCTTCTTCATTTCAGCAAACTCGTCGAATGAGATCACAACCTTCCTTCCCAAGCACTCGTTAATGTGGTTGATATCCAAGACGCGGTCATACTGGTAATCGACCTTCGCGCTCGGAAGCACCAGCACTCGGTCTAGAAGCGCTGCAAAGAACATGTGCTTCTCCAAACAGATCAAGTGGTTGGACACCTGGCCCGACAAACATATCGCGAACAAAAATCTGTCTTTCTTCGATTTCCACTCTATCGTTCTTCTATCTGTAGGTTTATCCACCTTCCTGCACAGACCGACGCCAGGACCAGCCAAGCCCAAGACCACATTCTCATCGGAAGCCTCGGCGGAGAGGTTTCCAAACCGGTGAGAGGAGAGAAGTGCGCTCTGGATCTCCTTGTTCAGCTTGATCTGCTGGATGAGGGCAGATCTAAACTCATCGAGGGTGGGAGAGGAAATTGGAGCCTTCGGTTCTTCGGTAACGGGGGATGTGAAATTGTACGGCGCTGTTGAATTCCGAGGCAAAGAAGGAGGCGGAGAAGGAGAGGCACCGGCAGAGAGTATGAGGTTCCAAAGCCTAAAGAGCTCGGTTTGCTGATTCTTAAGGAGGTAGAGGGCGCGGAGCTCGGTCTCCCGCATGAGATCTCCGCCAAATGAGGAGGAGGCGACCGGTACGAAAGAGACGCCTTGGAAGTGACGACCAAAGCCAAGGGAGAAGAAAAGGAGAACGAGGATGAGGGGGAGGGAGAAGGCGAGAAGGTAGGGCTTGCTGGACCACAACCGGAGGCCGACGCGGGGAGGTTCAGCGGGGGCGATCTCGAAATTGGAGGAGGGGGAAGAGCGGCGGAGAGGGAGGGGCTTGGCGTCATTCTGTGGGACGAGGTTCCGGCGTTCCTCCTCGTCCTCGTCGGAGGAGTGGGACGGGGATGAGGAGATGGCGGGTGATTCCGCCCTTGCCATAGGAGTGCCGCCGAGGAGAAAGAGAAGGGAATGCGATACCGGATCAAATGAAGAGGACGAGGAGCGGAGGAGAGCGGCGTTGAAGAGGAAGGCGAGAGAAAGCGATGCCACAGCCGATGCCGGGAAACAGCGGAGTAATTTATGTAAATAAATTACTAAACTTTCGAAATTATAAAAAATACCCCTACCTTTTAACCTGTATTATCCGAAGTTGGGGTGTGACAGTGACAGTGACAGTGGCAGCAGAATAGATCGCGCGAATTTAATTGTCTGAGAAGTAGGTGGATTCTTTCTTAAGTCATAACTCTTGTCTTTAAGAAATCCATTCAATTCTCTATTAATAAACTCTCACACCGTTTGCCGATCCAATCCCTTCACTGCTCAATGGCTTCAACTCCACTCCTCCTCCTCCTCTCTCTCACCCTCGTCTCCGCCGCCGTTCACCCGCTCGATCCCCTCACCCCCGCTGAAATCACCTCCGCCATCAACCTCATCCGCGCTTCGCTCCTCAACTCCTCCGCTCCCCTCACCTTCCACTACGTCGGCCTCGATGAGCCCCCCAAGCCAGCCATCCTCGCGTGGCCCCGCTCCGCCCCGCCGCGTCGCGCCTTCGTAATCGCCCGCGCTGGACGCGCCACCCACGAGCTCCGCGTCGACCTCGCCGACGGCGGCGGTCGCATCCTCTCCGACAAAGTCCGCCGCGGCGGGAGTTTCCCCACCTTCACCGCCGACGAGCAGGATGCGGCCTCCGCCCTGCCGTTCCAGTACCCGCCGTTCGCCGAGTCGGTGGCGAGGCGGGGGATTCCTCTGTCCGATGTTCTCTGCACGACCTTCTCGGCGGGGTGGTTCGGCCGCGCGGAGCGATGGCCCGGGCGGAGGGTGATCGTGGTCCAGTGCTTCGTGGCGGCGGGGACGGCGAACTTCTACGCGCGGCCGGTGGAGGGGGTGACGGCGGTGGTGGACCTGGACGCGATGGAGATCGTGGAGTACGAAGATAGGGTCGACCCGCCGGTGCCAAAGGCGGAGGGGACAGATTACCGGGCGGCGGCACAGAGACCGCCGTTCGGGCCGGAGACAAAACCGGTCACAGTGGTGCAGCCGGAGGGAAGGGGATTCGAAGTCGACGACCACATGATAAGGTTATCGATTCTTGCTTCATTTCCCATTGCAAAGTTAGAATATAAATAGAATTCAAAAACTTTCACTTCGCCACATAATTACTGTCTTTTCAGAAAATCTTAATTATAAAGTTGCATGTGATTTATAAATTAAACTATCCTTAAAACTAGATTGATTTGCAAAATATAATATTTAAAAACTAGATTGTTTATGCTCTACTGTATAAATTTAAAAAATTTAGTATTTTTGAACTTACAGACTTATAAAAAAAATCAATTTCCACTTTGGAGATAATGAAAATGTAACATTCAGTTAGAATTTAACGAAGTTGAGTATATTATAGCAGCGACCAGCAACTAAAAATGATAGGGATAAAATAATAAATCAAAAAAGATCTAAATGAAGGAAAACGAACGAACGAACAAGGCCCAAAGTGATTTTTGTAAATGACTTTATTTCAACATTCTGAGAAAAAGGAAGAATGGTTTTATTTCTAACATTTCTAAATCCAATTTGTAAATGATTTTTAGTGGATCCAGTCGACCATGTCAATGAGTAGAACTCCGAGTATATCTGCCGTTGACTTGACCAAATGGTCGGGTCAAGATTTTGACCATTCCAGTTTTAAATCAAGTTAGTTTTATCCTTTAGATTTAATTATAGAAATTGATTTACAATATACTTGTTGTAGGTGGGCGAACTGGGAGTTCCACTTGAGCTTCGACGCCCGCGCCGGCTCCGTCATTTCTTTGGCGTCCGTTAAAGATTCCGACGAGGGTACGTACCGGCTCGTCCTCTACCGTGGCCACGTCTCCGAGCTCTTCGTGCCGTACATGGACCCGTCGGTGGAGTGGTACTTCAAGACCTTCTTCGACGCCGGCGAGTTCGGCTTCGGCCTCTGCACCGCTCCGCTCGAGCCCTTCGCCGACTGCCCTGCCAACGCCGAGTTCATGGACGCGGACGTCTCCGCCGGGGACGGGTCGCCGGTGAGGATCCCCAATGCGATGTGTGTGTTCGAGCGCTACGCCGGCGACGTCGCGTGGAGGCACACAGAATTTGGGTTCCCCGGGGAAATGGTAATTAATCGATTGATAAAGTTGGTTTGTGAAAAATAATCGAACGAGGAATAATTAATGTTTCGAGTTGATGTAGATAACAGAGGTGAGGCCGGAGGTGAGCTTGGTGGTGCGGTGGGCGGCGGTGGTCGGCAACTACGACTACGTCATTGACTGGGAATTCAAAACCAGTGGATCCATCAAAATTGGGGTAAAATAAATGCACGCTTTCATCCTAATTCCAACTACAAATCCTAGCATTTAATTCGATGCGATTAATTAACAGGTGGCGCTGAGCGGAATCCTTGAAGTCAAAGGCACATACTCCACCCACGCCGACGAACTCTCCGGCGACGCACACGGCTCGCTAGTCGCCATAAACACCCTCGGCGTCTACCACGACCACTTCTTCACCTTCCGGCTCGACCTCGACGTCGACGGCCCCAACAACTCGTTCGTAAAGTCCCGGATGAAGCCGGCGAGGGCGGCCGGCGGCCCGAGAAGGAGCTACTGGACGGTGGAGAAGGAGACGGCGAGGACGGAGACCGATGGCCGCGTGGTTCTTGGCTCGTCGACGGAGCTGGTGGTGGTGAACCCGAACAGGAAGACGAGGATTGGGAATGAAGTTGGGTACAGGATTATTAGCCACGGCGGCGCGGCGACGTCGCTGCTGGACGACGACGACTACCCGCAGCGGCGGGCAGGGTACACAAAGAAGCAAGTGTGGGTGACGCCGTACGACGAGGCGGAGAAGTGGGCGGCGGGTCTCTATGCGGACGAGAGCAGAGGAGACGATAACTTGGCGAAGTGGAGTCAAAGGTATACATTACTACTTTTTAAAAAATAAAAATACAAATACAAAAACAAATTTCACTCTATTAAAATACACGAACTAAAATTTCCAACGTAATTTTTTTAAAAAAATATGAATAATGCAGGAATCGGGAGATTGAGAACAGAGATATAGTATTATGGTACACGGTGGGGATTCATCACTTGCCGTGCCAAGAAGACTTTCCGGTGATGCCTCTGCTGACCGCCGGCTTCGAGCTGCGGCCCACCAACTTCTTCGAGAGCAATCCGTTGATCAGGACGAGGCCCAAGAAGCCGGCGACTGGGCTCAATTGCTCCTTCATTGACAGAGAAGACTGACTGCTTTGAGATTCGTGATCATCTTGATCGTTTTGCCGTGAGAACGAACAATGCAACGATAGCAAAGAAGAACATACATTAAACGGGCGTTACATTTTTCACAGACGCCATCAAAATACTTTTTAATTATCGTCAAGGTCCTGTGCGGCTCTATAGAATGACACTGGACAATGGTCCGAAAGAAATGGAAAGACAAAGGAACTGGATAAAGCGAGGACTAAGAGAATTGGATAAAGAAAGACAGGCTAAACGAGTCTAGTAAACTAAGTAGCTTGTAAGGCAAGCTAATGTGGCAATTAGATTAGATAAATCTAGCAAACCACACGTACTAACCAGGTGAGACCAAGGAGGGCATGCTAGGGACAGAGGGATCAAGTGAGCAACATAACTGGTAGAGGAAGTCATACAGTGATACAGACTGAGCAAATGAGACAATGCAGGGCAGACTAGCAGTCCAATGAATAGACCTAGCAAGCCACTATCTTGAGGAAACAATATAGGTGAATTGGGTGGCTTGAACAAACCTAACAAGCCAAGTGAATATTTCATTATTGAGAATTACTTATAAATTCTTACGATTCAAGCAAAAATACTTTCCTTTTTTTTTTATCTATTTCATGCAGTAACCAAATTTTAAAAACCATTTTCATTTTATTCTCTACCAAATTCATTTCCAAGATTTAACTATTTTATTTTATTAAAGTTGTATACTAAGTCAGCCAGTGAATACCATAGAAGTCTTAGGTTCAAAATCCGAAGTCAGGAAAATGAGGGCTCGAAGACTTCCATGTATACTATAAAAAAAAAATAGTAATTTCATACCTTAGGTAAACTGGATTTGTTCCCACCACTTTATCATCAGGGAATTATATTTTGTGCTTCAAAAAATTACAAGCTTTGCAGAGAAATTATATGGGTGTGCATAATTTGAAATTATAATGAAAACCACACAAAAGCTGAGAAATCTCAACACACTCTAAATTCAGCATTATACTTGCTACTAATACAATAATTATTGCAGATTATAACCAATTCTGACAGCAACATGCCTTGTGTATTTACAATCATTCCTTACATAGGTGATTTAGACTAAGTTCAATACTGTGGACTTGCTATACTTCAAATATTATGCAACTTACAGGCAAGATACCTTAAAATGGGCGATGAAACTGAATTCATCCTCCAAGAAGTTGAATTAGCAGTATCATCCCTCCGACAATACAATCACTGGACAATTGGAATGAAAATGTTGCATCAGAATTCAGATGTCACAGGCAGATTAAGTCCTCAACTCTTAAAAAAACAAACTACAATCCGGTGCACGAAGCTCCCGTCATGCGGGATACCGAAGAAGGAATCCATTGTACGCAGTCTTACCTTACTTTTTTTTTTCTTTTTTTTTTTACAGGAGACTGTTTTCAGGATTTGAACCTGTGACCTCTTGATCACAAGACAACAACCTTACTGTTGTGTCAAGGCTCCCTTCTGGTTCCTCAACTCTTGAAAGAAAAAAAAAATACTATAATGATACCAATTAAATGATATATACCTGGAGGTAGCAATCTTGATGAATGACTTTCTGGGTGTTTGGATTAACCATCACAGCGCATGAAACTCTTCCCTGAGAAAATGCAGGCAGCAAGAAGGGATATTATTATGCAGATACAGATCAGAAGGGGGGGAAAAAACAGAGTGAAGAATCAATATAGATATGAGCCAACATTTCATAGAAGAGTGGCTCAACGCCACTAGACATTATTTTCGCATTCAATATATTTCAGAGTTGAATATCTATCAGAAAGGATGTGAGGAAAGTTTCATGGACCAGCTATCAACATTAGCAAGGATTTATTGTTTGATAATTGATTTTCTAGTTCCAAGCAAAACCAAGTAAATGCATCAGCCAAGCCAACTATTAGTAGGCATAATTGTCTGAACACCTACAGACCACGATTATGGCAATAAGTGAGTCACAAGTGATAACACTAACAACAGTCTATGACTGAAAATCATGTAATAGCTCACACATGTGAAATATTAAAACAAAACTAATGCCTATCACCAATAATGAATATTTTCAGAAATGACTTCAACATATGACATTTTGTATAAATTCAAATCCCAAAACATTAAAAAAAACAAGTATGCCCTTTTCTTCAAGATGGGAAAAATAAGATTCATCAAAAAACTGATGCTAATTTGGAACTCATATCAGATTTCCAATCTAAACTTTTTACCTTTCAGGTAAATATATAGGCATGCCTCCATTACTTAAAAATTATCCTATTACATGTTGAGTTTGCATACACACACACACACACATGTTGTATTGAGTTTGTATAGCCAACTCCAAGAAGACAATTTTACAACCAACTTTTCGCAATCAATCAATTGGTTCGTCACTAGTTAGTGCAAATAGAAGGATATTGTATGCTTGAGTATGCCACTATATGGATATAAGGATAAGTAGTTACCATCGCTATTAGGTTTTCAGATTCCTTCAATCAATAAGTCAAAATAACAGCGACATAAAGAAATATAGATTTTGGAGGGTAACTTTTTTGCCAATTGAAAGAATGCTTTAGAGTTTAGGAGCCTCAAGTCGATAAGATGAACAAAACCAAGCATATGTACACTTTAAAAACTTGAATATAAAACAACTAAGATGTATGAAGTTGCGAAGTGCATAGTTGTAGCTAGATAGTAGATAGTATTAGTCTTCCAGTCCACAATATGTATAATGAAAGAATATGCATAGTCAATAGTAAAAGAAGTGACATTGTCCAAATGAAGGCTGTATTTGATTTCAATTTGTGACAGTGAAACAAAGACAACAGTTAACTAGTCACTGGTCAGTCTCAATCGAGAATCATATGGTTGTTATTTGTTAGGAGAACGACCTTATCACAATGGATAAAAGTGAGTCCTTCTTAATGAAACCTCTCAGGAATCCTTCCTCAATATAACTTTAGGGGTTAAAAGTCGAGAACGACTGATCATGCTGAATTGCACGTGAGTAGAAGAGCAAGTAAACACAAACATTTAATTATTTTGAACTGATCTAGAGTAGAGATGAAAATAACCCTTTTTTGGAGAAATTAACAGTCAAATTTTGCCTTTCCCATTTTTAATTTCTCAACTTCCTATATTTAACTTGACAATGCTCTTCTTGATTGTCTTACTAACAAATAAATTTACGATTTCAAATCAAAAGGAACTAGATCTGTCTAGGTCATATTGGCACCATAATTCCCTACAAAATGGAACCGAGAAGAAAAAACACAACCAATTCGAGGTGCAATAGAGATGAGAAAAACAAGATCATGCCTTCACAGAAATTTACCTCAACGGGAACATCGAAGAAGAAGAGCCGCATCCTGCCCTCAACCTCGGTTACCGTGTCCAAAGGCAACGATCCCCTAGCAATATCCTCGATCAAATAGATGGCATCACTCAACACCCGGATCCCGTCGAGCTTGAGCTTGGCATGAACATAGGAAACCCCCCGAGCCCTAATATGGCCACCGCCGAAAGTGACGAAGCCGAGCTGCCTCCCCCGGTACCCTAGGGAGACTACGATGGAGCGGTAATTGAGGGCGAAGAAGGCTGGGTTACGAATCCTGAGCTCCACCCCCATGGAGATGTATATAGAGGCCTCAGGCATAACGTTGACACGGATATCATCTAGATCAAGGCGGGTTACGGTGAGATCAGGATCAGAGGGCCAGAGGAAGAAGGCAGCGGATAGGAGGAGGGCGAGGAAGAAGGCAAAAGAGAGGAGAGTAGAAGAGGAAAGGAGAGAACCAACACATCGAAAGTATGCGCAGCATCGGGGACGCCGGCGACGGCGGGGATAGACAGGGAGGAGGACGTACGCCGGGGTTTCGGGGAAGTAGGGGTCCTGGAAAACAGAGATGGAGGAGGTAGCAGCCGGGACGCCGTAGCAGGTCTGCGGCGACAGCTGGGGAGGAGGAGGTGGCTGGGGGAGGAGCGGCGCTGCCTGCTCTCCTGCTTTCTCGGTGACCGTCATGTGTGATCGATGCCTCTCTCTCCGATCTTCGCCTCTGCGTTCCGATTTATCCGTATTTCCACTAATTATTTATTGAGAGATATGCAAAAGTTTGCCAAAGTTTCATTTCTCCCTGCAGACATTCAAGTATATCAATTTACTCCCTAAACTTTCCAAAAAACACCCCTTATTCTAGTTATCAAATTACTTCCTAGTGACAACGAACCACCATATGGCGGCCTCCTCCATGGACCATGAACCCCTCCTCCGTGGCGCATCCCCTAAACGTTCCCACAGTGTTGAATCCCATCGCCACCTAGTCCAGACTCTCCTTCACCGCTTGGTCCACGTCCACCCCCTACGGCAGGGGAGGGGGAGCCCCTTGCACTCCCCATCAGCGCCGCCACGTCCCTCGCCAGCTAGCGTACTGCGGATCTGATCGCCTCCCCCTCCACCGTGCACGACACCGCGCAAGCCTGGCACCCGTACGTCCCCGACCACATCAGCGGCGAGTTCCCGATGCGTCCGTTCGTCTTGCTCATCAGTCCCCCGGTGGATGTCGCAACCGCGCACCGCCACTCACCCCACCGTCTCCGGGAAGTAGATGCTGATTTGGAGGCTGCTCATGATTGCAGGCCGCCGCCGCCGGCCTTCGCGGCAAAGAGTCCATCGCTGGAGTTCCAGGTGTCCACGCCGGGGAGATGGACTCTGTACTCGAACTGCATGTTCCGCGCACAAATACATCATCGGACGTTTCGTAGGCATCATTTTTTGTGACAAAAAAGAACAGAATCAAGATTAATCATGCTGTTGGCTTCATTGGCCAGCTTTAGCATTCTAAATTCTCTTCTGTGATGAAACAGCTATTATCCACAATCTCAACTCCCTGCAAGTGCAATGCAATTCCTCTGAATCATAAAGCACATGACGAGAGCTCAAAATTTAAAAGGAAAAATATTTTGACGTGACTGTTATTCATGAAACAGAGTCTCAATGTGGTTGTCTCTTCAATTATTATACGAGAATATTTAAAGTAAAAAAACAGAGAGGATATTGGCACCAGAAAGGATTCTATCAGAAAAAGAAATGATTCCTAGTTCTATTGTAGTAGTATTTTTGGGCCACTTTAATTTGGGATCTCATTTGATGAATAATTACTTTCAATATTCCTCAAGCCAAATCCAATCTGTAGATGTAGATTTAACAGTGTATACTGAATTAATGATACTGAGAAATAGATGTATGGATTCCATATTTTTTGTTGACGAAAGTTTCATCTGTGTTTGAAATCTAATGGATGAGGGAGATGAAGGGAAAGGACCTGTTCGCGGGCGAAGTCTTCGGCGCCATCGAAGGCGAGGTAGGAATTGGGGGAGCGCTCCATGACGAGGCGGGCGAGGGAGACGGGATTCTTGACTGTAGATAAGCCGGAGACGCGCCGCAACGGCGACCTAGGCCGTCCATGATAACTCCATCTCCACCGTGCCTTTCCTCTTGAGCGCCGCCCCGCGGCCGGAGTTGAACACGGAGTCGGTCTCCAGCTCGCGCACCACCATCTCCACCACGTCCAAGGCTGTGGCACCGGCCCGGAGCGCAGCCAATCCGGCGCTCAGGCAGCGGGCCAGCACCGGGCAAATTTTGACCAAAATTTTTACAAAATTATTTTCAAATTATTTGATTTCTTAAAAAAAAAAAATAGGAATGGGCTTCGAGAATAGTTAAAATTAATATAAAAAAATCAGTTTCCATTTGAACTATTATATAATTATTTTTTTAATCTAAAATATATCTATTTATTTAGATTAAAAACAACTAAAAAGAAATCATATAAAAATTTGGGCAAAATTAATATATGATCATTTTAAAAGTAGGCTAATACATTTCTCTCTCTCTCTCTCTCTCTTTTAACAGTAGTTAGATTTAAAAATCATTAAAATGATAATGAAGCAGTTAACTATTTAAAATATGAGTAAACTTTAATCGTAGCAAGCCTCTATCAATTCAAATTTAAAATATAAATTAAAAAATAATCCACAATTTTAGTCAAAATGTATATATAATAATTTTTAATTTATTTACTCCCGTTGAAAATATAGGCAAACTCCGTAATGTTACCCAATATTTGCGTAATTTATATAATTTTTTTTCAAAAATAATTGTCACGCCCCAAGAATGTCAGTTCGTTACCCCGCTCGGTGATTGTATGAATAAAGAGATCTAAGGGTCATATAATACAAGTAACTCCAAAAAATCCATAAAATGTCTATATTAATGAAGATAGATTTTTCTACCTAAGCTGTAAATGCATCTAAATAGAAAATCGATAAAACAAAATAAAATACATAAAACAGAAATCAAATCGGAAAGATAGTAGGTCGATATCTCTGAGCGATTCTATGTACAGCAAAATCAGTGAAATATCAAAAGAGTACTCGAGCATGCAAAACTGGAAGCCAAAGAAAACATGCATTAGCACAAATTACTAAGTGGGTAATAAGAAAAGATGTGCATGAATTTAATCTTGTTTAAGAGACTAAAGGAGCTTATAAAATTTCAATTTCTTCTTTTCTTTCTATTTCAAGTCTTTTAATTTGTTCCAAATTCTTATACATACATATATACGTATATATCATCTTTATAAACATTATCAATAATATGAATCTGACAAATCAACTACAATCTGATAGATCAATAATAATCTAATAAATCAACTAAACAGTGAATAACTGGAGCTAATATCATCAGAGTGTATATAACGTCATCTGATGTATGAGCTAAAAGTCATATCACCAATAGAATGCAACAAGAAATAACAATAAGGCACCGAAGAGTAAACAAAATCTGACCGCACACAACTCATGCTACCACTACTCAAGTGGAGGTCAGGTACTCTAGTATAAAGTCAGGTTCAGAGTTTTCACTTTTAGTTTTCTCATTCATTTCTTTAATATTCAACTTTAATTCTTTTTCATTCTTGTTCAATTATATGTGTACATCTTATGATAAATCTGAATAATCAACTTAGTTCAAATTATTTAAGCACTAACATAAAATTTATATGTACATGTTGTATTATTAAAAGGTACAAATATCAACAGATGAAATAATCATGAGTAAGGAAGATCAAGCAATATAAACATACAAGTATTAACGGCAGAGTAGATCAGAGTATCCATTTAAATTTTTAAAATAATCCATCCCATGTTCACCTCATATAAAATTCACATATAAATAAGAAGTAATATCAATTATTTACCCTCCATCAGTTTAATTATTTATTATCCATTTCATTATTTTTAAATATTTTTTTTATCTCTAATTTTGAAAACGCTTATACAAATATAAATAAATCAATTATCTCATTTATTCATTCATAAAGAATATATAGAGTCTAAGGATTGAATGTACCCACCTCAATATACAATAAAATCGTCGAATCTCGACCGATCACCGAGCTCGGCTCAAACTAGTATCTACAAAAATAATTGTACATGACTTGGAAACTTATGATCATATCAACATTGATATTAATACAAGTTCCAGAAATTAATCAAATTTTTATATTGGGAGGGAGGATAAAATTATTTTTCTCTCCGATGGTTGCTACCAAGAGGCAAGAACAGTAAGGAAAGGTAAAACAAATATGTTCTTGTTATACAATCAAAACCCTAGAAATCAAAGAGAAAAAGGAAAGAGGAGAGGGCTGTCGTGGCAGAAATAAAGTCCTAGGAAAGAAGGCAATTGCTCTGGATTACACTTGATCATAAGAAATAAAAGGATGAGGAAAACTATTTCTGTGAATGAGAGACAAGAAAAAAAAAACAACATACATTCCACTACTGAAAACAAAAAAGAGAAGAAAAGAAAAAGAGGAGCACTTACACAATGACTAGGGGTTACTGCGATTGTTGTTAGCCAGAACAGAACAACAAGGTGATGCTCTTGTTGTTGGGAGCTACAACTACAGTTGGTCGCCGGAAGGAGGAAAGAGAGATTAGGAAAACTGCTAGGAAAAACAATTAAAAGGAGAATGCGAGTAAAGATCTTGCCCTCTTCTTAGTCGACCTCGCTCCGTCCCGAAAAATCCAATGACAGCGACAGGGAAAAGCTATTGTGTTTGGGAAGTAAAATCGGGTTGTCGCTCCTCGCTCCGTCCCGAAAAATCCAATGACAGCGACAGGGAAAAGCTATTGTATTTGGGAAGTAAAATCGGATTGTCGCTCCTCGCTACACTTGAGAAGAGGAGCTGGGCAGCTGAAAACAACGAGAGAAGAGAAGAAGAAAAGAAAAGAGACGGTAGGTGAGTTGTGCTTGTGCGAAGAGGAGAAATGAAGAAAAGGAGAGGAAGAAGCACGTGCGAGGGATAGGAGGGCTGCCTCGTGGGATGATAAAGAAAGGAAAAGAAAAAGTTTTATTTTATTTTCAAACTTAACCATAATAATTTACTTCTAAATTTTTATTAATCTCTATTATTTTCTTTTTCTTTTTTTAAAATTCATATTATATATTTTTTTTAAATTTTCTTTATCATTAGAATTGAGCATTGAATATCGATGACGTGTTTGTTATTTTTGATTGACCTTTTTAACTTTTATTATTAAGTTATTATTATTTAACTTAATAAGCCGTATAGTTAACTCATTCCGATTCCATTTTTTTTTTTTGTAAATGCATAATAATAAAGAAAAAGAACCAAAGGCCAACCTTCTTTCTTTCTCCACCTCTTTCACACCTCCCTTCCTCGCCATCGTCGCCGCCGTGAAAATGGCCGGAGATCCACCTCGCGATTGCACATTGGACCTACCCGAAGACTGCCTGGCGATTGTATTCCACCTCCTGGGAGCCGACGACCGCAAATTCTGTTCCCTCGTCTGTCGCCGCTGGCTCAAGGTTGAGGCCCACAACCGCCGCCGCCTAGCCCTCGATGCCCAATCTTCCCTCATCGAAGTCCTTCCTTCTCTTCTCTCTCGATTCGATTCCGTTTCGAGTCTCTCCCTACGCTGCGACCGCCTATCCGATAGCATCGGCGATGACGCCCTCGGACTCATCGCCCGCAGCTGGCCTTCCCTTGACCGGATCAAGCTCCGCGCCTGTCGCCGCGTCACCGACCTAGGCATGGCTGCCCTCGCCTCCGGCTGCCATTCTCTCCGGCGTCTCTCTTGTACCTCCTGCTCCTTCGGCGCCGCCGGCCTCGACGCGGTCCTTCAGGGGTGCCCCTGCCTAGAAAATCTATCGATCAGGGGCCTTCGAGGCCTTTCCAACCCTCCCCACCAGGTCGTACGCCTCGCAACCGCGTCATCCGCCCTCCGCTCCATCTGCCTTAACGAACTCTACAATGGCCAGTGCTTTACCCCGCTCATCGCCGGCTCTCCAAACCTCAGAACCCTCAAAATCATCCGCTGCTCCGGCGAGTGGGATTCCCTCCTCGAGGTGATCGCCGAAAAGGTTCGACAAATCGTTGAGATCCACCTCGAGAAGATCCAGGTCAGCGACCAAGGTCTTTTTGCCCTCTCCTCCTGCCTGGACCTGGAGGTGCTCCGCCTCATCAAAACCCCTGAATGCACCGACGTCGGTGTCATTGCGATTGCCGGGAAGTGCCACCTCATACGCAAGATCCACATCGATGGCTGGAGGATGAACCTGATCGGCGACTACGGCCTCATGGCCATTGCCAAAGGCTGCCCGGAGTTGCAGGAGCTCGTCCTGATCGGTATCAACCCGACAGCGCAGAGCATGGAGGCCATTGCGAGCAGCTGCCGGGGCCTTGAGCGCCTCGCGCTATGTGGCTGTGAAACCATTGGCGATGCGGAGGTCGCTTGCATCGCCACCAAGTGCACGGCCATGAGGAAGCTTTGCATCAAAGGCTGCCCGGTGACAGACTGGGGGTTGGAGACCCTCGTGGAGGGGTGCCCCAATTTGATAAAGATCAAGCTGAAGAGGTGCAGCAGAGTGACTCGGCAGGGCTTGGATTGGTTAATGTCGGCCCGGGGTACGCCTCTCGCTGTCATCTTGGACGCAATTGAGTTGCAGGAGTCTGATGTGGGCACGAGCGAAAACGGGATGCTGGAAAGTGGAAACGAAGAAGTTTCTTCTCTCGCAGACTAAACGGTGATCTTGGATCATCGTCGAAGTAGCACTGATAGATCGATCTTCACTGATAAATTCAACAACGAGGAGGTGATGATTCTCATCCTTGGCGAAACTGGAGCATAATTTGTTGTTTGTTAAGTCAATGATCGACCTTCGATTCACTGATAATTTGTTGTTTCTGCTGCTCTATCTCGTATCTATGCTGGATAAACTACTCGCTGCTGATGTTTATTTATCTGTACACATTTCTGATAAGTGATTTATAACCACATTCCTGCTAAAATTTACTACCGCAATGTGACTTCGATCCGGTTAATATGCATTTGCCAGCAACTTCTTTGTTCTTTCTGATGATCAGTGCCTGTGCAATTAAAAACAATACTAGCGCTCTTTCACTTGCAGATCGTTATTAAACATATTTGCCATCCATAGGGCTTTAGACCGAAACTTGTTTTACCACATCCTCTCTTTAACTTTGATTATTTTAATTAAATAGGCCTGTGGGCTTGTGGGCTCGTGTTAGGCTATTTTATCATCTGTTTTAAGATCCATAGAAATTGAATCTCTTTTCAAAAATTAATTTGAACAATTTAATGATAAAGAAGAAATATTCACTCATATTGTCTAAATATATAACTGGCAAATATGACGTTTCGATTATAGTTTAGATAACATGACTAATTAATATATCCAGCTGTATTTTTTAAAAATATTGATTACGTACATAACTGTGGTTAAGAGTTAAGAAGGTCCAATCTAAGTTGATGTGAGTGACTTGGACTTCCCCAAGATCAAAGCTTTGCATCAGCATCCTGGACCAGCAATTGCTCTTTCCTAGGCAGACCTCTGAATGAATTAAAAGCATTTATTTGTTTTAGTTGTTGAATTGCTTGCTCCTCCTCAGTCACCGCTGGCTCCAAACCACATCGCTGTAGCGGTATGCAGACGCACTTACCAATAAATTATTAAAGACTCCATCTGTGTGGACACTTTGACGTAGAAGCTGACGGTGAAGGTCCTTACCGGGTCGGGTCCAACATTTAATTCATTGCGACATCTTAGTCATTGACTTAATAACGCTCTAGCTTTTGAATTCTAGCAATCTGTTTCAGCGTTCCGGGCCACTTGATTGGGTCCTAATAATAATAATAATTAATAATAAAACAGACAGATTCTTCGACTTGTTTGGGTCCTATCAATGTACGTGCACCGCATGCAACAATTCATGCCCACTTAATTTGACTTTTTGACCCAAAATGCTTAAATTCGGTCTGGAATTGATTGATTTTGACTACCGGTTTGGCGGTTTCCGATTTTCTATCGATTAAACTCGAAACCTTTCCCCTTGATTCTCGGATCCAGTGCGACTCGTTGCCCGTCGTTGACTTTTGTTTAGCTATTGTTTGGAAAACGAAGAAAGATCCAAGGCTGGATGCCGTGCTTCCGGACTATTTAAACATTTCATGTTTCGTTTCCATTTGTTACTTTTAACCGCGCTTTCAAATGATGATTACATTGCAGTTAGTTAGACAGGAAAGGAGATTAGAGAATGTCTCTCTGAAGGTTGTTACGAAGGCAGGGACCCAAGTCTTTAGCTTTTCCACAATCACAAGAATTCTTGTTGGGTGTCTCGATCACAAAATATGAATGATTAAGTTTTACTCAATGTTCAATTTATAATATAATTTAGGAAGATGATAGAGTTACAATTTTTTTTTAAAAAAATAGTAATGTAAAAAAAAATTATACGTTGTCAATTTGCATATTTGAAGCGATGATATTAACTCTGTTCAAAAATTTAAAATAAAATCATAATAATTTCTGTGGCTAAAACTAAATTTATATTTTTATTCATTTTCATTCGGCAGCTAAAAAAAAAAAAACAATCATAAATTTGCTTGAGCCTTGAAGGATGAGGAAGAGAGAATCCATCTCACGTCTACTGGCCAAATCTGGGCAGTGTAGCAAATAATAGGCTTCCATTTCAGCGCCATCCTCTCTTCTCCTTTCTCCACCAAATATAATCGATGATTTCACCTTCCCTCTGCTTCTACTGCTGTTAACCATGGCCTCACTTCGATCGCAAGCATTCCTCTCCTTGCTCCTCCTCCTCCGCCTCTTCCTAGCTCATTGATTGCTCCGCCGCCAATCTTCTAAATCTAGATCTTCCGATTCCGTTTCTGTCTGACCAGCAAGCGTTGCTGAAGCAGCAAGAGGGATCGAGGAGAAGAAAGAAGAGTAATAAGGAGATCAAGGCGAATATATGAAGTCCTCTTTGCTCCCTAGCCAGCCAAGCCGGCGCGGCAGTCACCGCCACGTGGATTCTGGCTTCGGAGGAGGAGGCGGCGCTGCTTCCGCTGCCGAGAGCGTCCTCCGTTCCCCTACCGCCGCGTTCTGGATCGTCCTCCACGGGGTCTGCTGTGTTATCAGTCTCTTCCTTGGTTTCCGTTTCTCCCGTGTCGTGTTCGTGCTCCTCTTTTCTCCTTCCTCCACAACGACAATTTCCTCTGTTTACACATCCGCCCCCGTCCTCCACGCCGCCGTGACCAACACCACGACAACGACGACCCAGACGCGAGCTTTCGTTCTAGCCTCCTCTCCGCCTCCGGTGGCGGAGGCGGAGCAGAACGCGACGAAGAGCCGAGTCATGGTAGGGCGGCATGGGATTCGCATCCGGCCGTGGACACGCCCGGACGCCGAGGAGACCATGCGGGCGCACTGGATCATCGAGCGCGTGCAGCGGGAGCAGCAGCTGCAGCACGGCGTACGTAATCCACGGCCGCTCATCGTCGTCACGCCCACCTACGTCCGCACCTTCCAAACGCTCCACCTCACCGGCCTCCTCCACTCCCTCCTCCTCGTACCCTTCCCCCTCACTTGGCTCGTTGTCGAGGCCGCTGGCAGCCCATCCAATGACACCGCCGACTTCCTCGCCCGCTCCGGTCTCCACTTCCTCCACGTCCCCTTCCCCGATCCCATGCCTGAAGACTCACGCTACCGGCGCATCACCGAATCCCGCATGCGCCTCCAAGCTCTCAGGTGAGTTTAACTCTCCCTCTAAATAATTAACCAAAATTGGATCTCGATCGGAACTCGGTATAAAACTTGGATCTTTACTGCCTTTTCCATAATCCAGAGTGGTGAGAGACAAGGGAATGGACGGGATCGTGGTATTTGCCGACGACAGCAATGTGCACAGCATGGAGCTGTTCGACGAGGCGCAGAGAGTGAAATGGATGGGCGCCATCTCCATGGGAATCCTCACCCACAGTACCGGGCTATCAGATTCGATGGGCGAGGATCACAAGTCCCCTGTGCCAATCCAAGGCCCAGCTTGCAACTCCTCGGGTCACTTGGTCGGCTGGCACACCTACGACCCCCTGCCCAACACCGGCGCCACCTTCATCGGCGCCGGCAAGACCGTGCTGCCGGCGAAGATGGAGTGGGCGGGGTTCGTGCTGAACTCGAGGTTGCTGTCGAGGGAGGCCAAGGAGAAGCCGGATTGGGTGAGGGACCTCGACGAGGTGGGAAAGGAGGGCGACGATATCGACAGCCCACTGTGTCTGTTGGAGGATGCCTCGTTCGTCGAACCACTGGGAAATTGCGGGAAGAAGGTACTGCTGTGGTGGCTCCGCGCCGAGGCCCGCTACGACAGCAAGTTCCCGACAGGGTGGGTATCCTTCAGTCCTCTTGTTTAGAGCTGAACTGAAGGTTTCTGATAATGTTGAAGGTGTTTATCGTGGTTTCAGAATCTCAACTGATAAACTTGCTTCTCCTTCATATAGATGGACATTAGAGCCTGTTCGCGAAGCAGCTGCTGCAAAGCACAGCGCATGGATCGATGCATCACCTGAGCTTCCATCTAAGCCGATGGTCGGCAACCAAGATTCAAGAAACAATATGCCAATGTGGACGAGACACAACTCTCAAGATCAAAACTAATGAGGAAAGAAAAAGTGACCTAAAGATTTTGGTAAGTCAACACGATTAGTTGAGACAGCTCCCTGCATCTTCTTTTGCTTCATGAAAATAGCTAACATGAGTTGTAGGATTTGCAGATTCAAGCGGGATTTGCTTTTCTTCTCTGTATTAGTTGCTTAGTAGTATAACTGCATTTTGATTATGCTACCGCCACGGAAAAGCCTGAAGCGGGGAGGGGAGTTATATATATATATATATATATAAACATGTTTGTTTAAGTGTCAATTAGTCGCATAGTTCAACCAAAGCTGATGCTGATAATTTTGTAGTTATCATTTCAGGAATTGTCTATGGAATTCAGATTTGTGGCGTGTAAAATTATTATAATAATAAAATGCATTTTGCATTTCATAATGCATATCTTTTCAGTTTGGTAAAAGGGAATGAAGTCAGAATGGGATGGTAACTAATAATAATTTTCCGTTCGCTCCATCTTCGCACAACGTCTGCATTTGCACTAGATTTATATAATTTAAAATTATAATTTGATCAGTAGTGTTCTATTCTAGTTAATAGAGATGGGATTTAGCAATCTTCATTTTCTCACTAGTAGATCATTCTAAAATAAGTTAGAACGCTCTAATTAGTAGGTCTCTTTACGATTTTATAGTGATTAGTAGCCAACAATCTCCGTTGTTCACCAAATCTACTCAACTGAACGTTAACAAAGTCGCTACAATCTCTAACCCGTTTAATTTATTTTTTGATGGGTTATTTTCTTTAACAAATATCTGGTTTATGCTGTCTTGTTGTCAATCTTACATAAAATTTTTTGCCATGTAACTCGTGTACAATGATGAAGTTTCTAGTTCCAAGAGGTTTAATAAAACCTTCTCATCTAAAGGATGGTTTCTCAAAAATGAAAACAGAGATCAAGAAACATCATATACAAAGAGTGAAAAAAAAACACCTATTGCAGCGTATTAGACAAACAAGTTCGATATAGAAAATGAATCAATTGAGAAGCGGTAGGATTTGTGTTTCTAAAGAACAAGGAGAGTGCCCATGTGTGTAGGTGTGAGAACAGCATCATGGCGCTTACCATTTCATGCGTTCCTTATAGCAGCAAGTCGTGAAGCCAACTGAGAGTAATCTGGCATGTTGGGATGCACTCGACCACCATTGAGATTCGATAGATCAGGCTGCATTGAAGTAGCCCGGGCAGGTGCATTGTCTTCAGGTGTGCTTACTGGTTCTGTTGGTAGTGAAGTGGTTCTTTGCCATGGAGCAATTGTCCTCCTTGAGGTCGAATAAGTTTCACCAGTACGGGGGTACTCAACTCTATCTTGATCAACGCTACTGGTTGTACGAGCTGTCGTCCTTGTGCTTTCCCTGTTGGGTGTTTTAGCTGTCCCTTTCCTTGAGTAGTGCCACAGGAGCTTATCCATGCCTATTTCTTCCTCATCGTAGGTTGCACCAGAAGGCCTACTGCCATGTCTTCTTTGTCTGTTTAATGACCGAGGCAACAGATTGCCATAGTCTATTGCACGTTCCATCTCATTATGGATTGGTACTCTTGGCTCTCTAATTGTGATCTTTTCTTCAAAATACTTGTGATCTTTATCAGTCTTTTGCCGGCCTTCATAAGCTCTTTGGTCGTCCAGGACATTGTCTGTGGGCTTATTGTCATCGATGACACTCTTGTCAGTGTCCACAATGGGTGGCTTCTGGATTTTCCTCCTCACGGATGCTGGCCTGGGCTTCTCGACATAAGAAACCCCATTGCTCAAATGACCTGTAACTCTGCTACCATCAAACTTGTCATTAGCTGAAGCAAGTAAGTTTTGAGTTGGTTGGTCTCTCTCGGATGAAGCATCAGTCACAGTCGGAGCCTTATTGATCTTTGGCTTGACATAAGGTGGAATCACATAACCATTGATTTTTGTTGGTTTGATAGAATGTTTGTCTAACTTTTCTTGTGCTGACAATCTATCATCGCCAGGGAGATTATGATGTTTTTCTTCCGCATGGTGATCATTCTTGATATCATTCAAATTAGGGAATGGAGAAGCCATGCTGTTACCTTCCTTCTTGCGCACGAAGTATCCATCATCAGTTGTTTTAGCATCTACAGAAGCCACATCAATTGGCTTTACGTTCAAGGATATCCCTGAACCAGCTTCTGCAGGAGCCACATTAACTGGTTTTGCATTCTGAGATTTTGCTGAACCAACTTCTGCAGGAGCTACACTAGCTAGTTTTGCATTCCTAGATTTCAACGAGACGACTTCTCGTTTGTCTAGACTGAAATCCACCTCATTCTGCATAGTCCTTTTCGATCGAAGGTTATCTTTAGACCCATCATCCTTGCGGTTTTCATAATTGTATCTCCTTGGTTCAATGTATGGTGGAACTGCACCGCTGCTCTGATTTGTTTCTGATTTCCCAATGTTCACATGATCATTGAATGTACCAATTTTGGTTGTTGAAACGACATGAATGTCTTTGGGCTCCGCTTCTATTTGCTCTTTTCGTGCAACAATTGCAGGATTTGAACGATGTTTTTCCATGGATGAAACCTCTTTTTTGGTTCCAACCTGAGCTGGTAAAGCTTCATTGTTTCTAGTATCTGGAGCAGTAGTAGCTTTTCTCAGTTTAGCCTGCATAAATAGTTAGGGTTTCTTAAACACAACTTCTCAAGCGACATTGTTACTGTATAATGCACAACAGATTACATAATAGGCAGACAGAAAAATCAATAGGCTCAGAAAATCTTACAGGTGCAGGTTTAGCATTGCTGCTTGATAGGTGCTCGAATCTTTTACAATCCCATCTCACAGAGAACTCTTCAGCAATACTTTGCATTAGCTGCAACTTCATTTCTCGTGAAAATGACTTCTTTTGAATTTTGTCGACAAACTGGACAAAAAATTAACAAAGATTGGATGAAGAAAGAAATTGACAATTTTTCTTTACAATATGATGAAGGATTAACACCTCAGCATTTATTGATAAGTCCAAGGAACTCCCGTATCGCTCGGTAAACGCATGCCTGAGATCACATAATTCAGGTAAATCTGAAAATCTCGCAGCAGCAAAAATTAGAGTTGCTATTGCTTCCATGGCTTCTGGAGGGCATTCCCTAGAAGAAGAAACACAAAAAGTGCATTTAGTAATCTAATCAACGAAAAAGGTAAGCGAGAACAGATAGCTAACTATCAGAAGTTAAAAAAGCATGAAGATTAGCAATCCTTTCTGGTGGTTGCAAAATCAACGTCAGTATATCACCAAAAGATGATCAAATTTCTGAATTAGTATTTCAATTTGGCTTGCAAGTTGACTAAACCAGCCAATAAATTTTTTTTGTTCAACAGAGCAAAACTCCTAACAACTATGAATCTGACAAAGGGAGGGAAAATCAAATGCAAATTCATCTAGTAGATATGTCTTTTAGAAGCAAGGGTCGGTTTAAATTCTGCAACAAAATACAGACACCTACAAGTTCTCAGTGCATAGTTTCAGTTTTCTACAAGAAAAAGAAAACTAGAATTCTTAGTGAGATCTCAAGGTCCTTGGCTTAAATAGATAGAATAAGGACAAAAGTTGTGTGGTTAAGGTAATAAGTCATTGTTTATGTACTATTAGAAGACATGAAGTATCATATCACAATCTTTGGATAGGTATACCGTATACAGCTATATGTATGAAAGCTCTATACCTCTGCTTCTGCAGATCTGGAAGATGGCTCAAGATGTGCTCGCAGAACTGATCTATCATGTGGTAGCACGATGTGTGGTTTATGTCAACCAAGAGAGCATCAATCTGTGACAAGAAGCAAAGGAAGAAACAATATGAACAATTTGTTTCAGAGCTCGTAAAAGTGTTAGAAAATAAAATGCAGTATAAATCATTATAAATTGGACATTGGAACAATATCAGTAATTATTGACGTTGCTTAAAGATTTATGAATATAAGATGAACTACACCATAGACACTTACAAAGAGAGATCATTTCATCAATGATGTCAAATACCTGATGGCAACAGTTTTTTGTTGTCTATAAATCACGATGGAAGTCAATACACATTCATAGAAAAGTGGTTAAACAAAGCCCAAATAAAGTTTAACTGGTAGGAGGACCTAACTTGATGAACTAAACCTAAACCCAAAAGGTCAAACTAAAACCTAACAATTTCCTATCAGCACATGAAAATTGAAAGATAACACCGCCTCAATCATGATGATAGATTGCATGAAAGAAAAATAGTCAAGATATTTTTAACAATAAAATATGATAAGAAAACCATCTGTCCAAAGCATTCCGACACTTGGCATGTAACCCAAAATTTGCTCTAAGCAAAATTGATTTATTGTGGCAATTATCTTCCCTCTATGCTGACTGATTTACAACAAATAAACAAAAATCTTATTGCACGTCGAGGAGAAAACTGCTAAGACCAAAAGTAAATATATAATATTTAAAAGAAAGCTAGAAGAAATAAAAAAGCCAAGCAAATTAAGAACAGAAGTATCAGATAGAGAATGGCGAAAAGCAATTCTTTTTAGCATCGAAACATGAAGGGCGAAGCCAAACAATCGAGAACAGAAGCACAATATGCAGAAATGTTAAAAACAAGTTTTTTTATCCTCTCATTTTTTAACAGGGAATTGAACAAATGTCCTGGACGCAAATCCTCCAATTTGTACATGCTTAGAAACCAGCCCTTTACTCACTCTCTTAATTCTTAAACATAAAACACAGGAACTACAGTCGCGACAGATCTTTCAAGGAAGCATACACCAAAATGAGCTCGAGGAAAGGGGGAACTTTAGCATTCGTTCAATTTCCTTCTCTTTTTTTCCTTTTTCTTTTTTGCAAGAAAAAAACTTCATTTTAAGCGATTTATTGTAGGTGAAAAGAAAACTATTACCCTTCCGTACGCGTTATCTTCGTGACCGGCGGCGATGAGGTCAGCGACGTCCTGCTTGAGCCACCGCACCGCGGCCTGCTTCTTACTTCGGATCGGTCCAATCCTCGCCCTTATGCTCTTCGCCGAGTGTTTGCTGCCGCCCAGTCCATCCATCGTGAATCTCCACCACCAAGAACAAAAGCTCGAAACTTTACCAAGAAACAGAAATTCTTACCATTTGTTGAAGAATTTCCCACCTAGAATTCCACCCAGCATCGTTCTTCTCCCCCTTCTACGCCTTGCTCCCCCTGTTCTCTGTTTCGCAACTCCTGCGGCGAAATGCGAAAGTAATCGGTGGTCAGAAGAGCAGAGAAAAAGCAGGAAGCAGATAACAACGAGACGAAAAAAGGTTACTTGTGCACCCACAGTACAAGCAAAGATGGTAATGGGGGTGGCGGTGAGCTGTGAAACACGAGAAGACGGAGGAGAAAGCAGGGAAGAACACAAACAACAAGCTTCGATCAATAATGCGATCTTTGAAGAAAGTTGCCTCAAAGCCGAAGTTTTTCGATATTTTAATTTAATTTAATTAATTTGCCAACTAGCAATCCACTAATAAAGCGGACTCGACTCCAAAAGTAAAGCGGGAGGGGGATGGTACTTATTTCTGCAAACCCCCAAACGTTTTTGATATTTCCTTAAAAGAAAAATATTTTTAAAAAAAAAAAACATCCTACTTTTAATTATATCCACTCCATAATTAATCAAAATCTATTTTTATGTTGTAAACGACCACCTAAGCTAAGATGATAATCCAAATTTACTTTCTTCATTCGAGGGGTTTGTGGCTAATGCGACCACATAATTATATCGACAAAAAAAGATAATTTACTCTCTTGTCGTATTAATTCTGAATTAAATAATATATTTTTTATGATTTATTTCTTTCATGTTAACTATGAAATTGATTGATAAAAATATTAAAGACTTACGAATTATTTTGTTTACCAATAATTCAAATTTACTCTTCCATATTTTTTGAAAAAGAAAAATAAAAAATTTATCTGATGTAAAAATACATTTTTATAATTGTCAAATTGATTTCTTAAATTAATTAGGATTGTGAGTTGGATACAACCAACGAGGCATCACATGCCATGCGAAAGCTCAAAACATTACTTTACACTTAACTTAAGAAAGGAACCCCCAATCGTTGCAAGAATTTTTGGGATTCATAATCATTAAATTTCCTTTTTACGTGGCCGAAGTTAAAGTGTTTTTTTTTTTTGGTGAAACATATTTTACTTATAATTTTTCTTGAAAAATATTTTCACAAGTATAATATTTACGCGTTGACAAGTATGCCTTTAAAATACGTTTCTAAAACTCGGAAAGTCATTTATTAAAATTTAACGTAATTTATCAGTTTAATTATTTGACTAGGTCATATAAGTAATTGCATAATTGAAGCTCTCAGCAAAGCTAGCGCTGGCTTATTAATATTATTTTAATTTAAAATATCATTTCTACAAATTGCTGCTTTGTTGCTTTTATTTGATCGATGCACGTCAAATGGAAACATTTGCGGCTATTGTGGACTTTGGACGGTCCAAAACAACGTACAAGATAACATTAAGACTAATCAATGTATTAAAAGAGAATTAATCTATCTATGTTTTAACTATTGCACTTTATAATACCATAAAATTTGGGATAACGACATTTGTAGATTAATGAAATCCACTGCCCACCAATTAAATGACTACCTGTCATAGATAATAAATGGGGTGACCAAGACTTTGTATGTGTATACATAATGTATAATTATACTGATCTGAAAGGATAGTGCTTAAGTGAAGATCGATTCCGAGAGGTCGTGGCTACGGCGACCATCGACGATCCTCTCCTTCAGACTTACCACTAGTCCCCGATTTATTTCCTCCACCGATAGAGGCAATCGGAGGAGGCCACTAATATTTCCACATTTATACTGAGAAAGAGATTATATTGAACAAAAATATCTCTGGTGTCTTTTAATAAAGTATACGTGTATTTGATACGTAGAGAGTTAGTACACAAACAAAAAGAAAAAAAAAAAAAAAAAAAGGAACAGAATTGATTTAATTATTTTACTTAATTAAGCCATCCGACAGCCCATGTTACTGCTATGTGTTTGGTAATTTAATAATTTTTATTTTAAATTAAAAGGATATTTTTCAAAATTTAAAAATATTTTTAAAACGTTTTACTTTCGTTTTTAATTAAAAGAGCACTTATATCTGATTTTTTTTGTATAATTATTTAAAAATAAATAAATTTAATAAAAAAACAAATTTTTTGGATGTAATTTATTTAAAATCACTTAATCTAAATCAATATTAATTTAAAAATCAAAGACATTTCTTTTTATTTTTTCCCTGATGTGCAAGACATTAATTGTTGTTGACTAAGAGATATAGATTAAGCCTCCCTTCATTTTTTTTTTTTTTGTGAAGCACTAGTTTTCTTATTTATTTCTATATTTTTTAAGTTATTAATTCATATATTAAAAAATATAATATGGCCGGCTAAATGATTTCGGACTTATCGTATATATTAATTGTCAGAAGATACTAATTAAGATTTAAAAACTTAAACATGTACGAAAGACTGCTTAATTCCTTATATTAATTACTTTACTCCAATTCTAATATTTAAATCTAGCTTCTTTATTATCACACTAATATCTTATGCGATTTTAAACATTTATTATTATTACTATTATATGATCCCATGAAATTGAAGATGCTTCCTTCCCCTCGTGAATTCATTTCTTGTTCTTTTACCGAAACAGTAGCAGGATCACAATGGACAGCGAGTACTGAGCGACGACAGAAACAAAGACAAACAAAAACGAAAGAGAAGGAAAAGAAAAAAGAAAAAGAAATCAAAGAAGGCAAATAATGGAGAAGTACAACAGAAGTAAATTAAACACAGGCTGATATACAGTCGAGCCAAAGAAAACAACCGAAGCCCCACAAGCCACACTTGAGTGAACAAAAAAAAAACAAAAAGGAGAGAATTGACCAGTAATTCTCAACTTTGTGGTGCTCAGTTTGGAGTACGAAACAGATTGTTCTTTTCTCTCTTTGTTTCTCATTTCATTTTTTTTCCTCACCTAATCATTGAATTGCCCCAGAAGAAAGTGCCAAGTTTTTCTTTTCCCTTCGATTTTCAATTATATATTAAAGGTTCATTAATCTTTTATTACGTGGAGGCATGCCCAGCGACATGTACCTCGCAGTTTATGCAATTACTTCTCGTGCACTGCTAATTTTGTTATGCAATAGTAGAATCAATTGGAAGTATTTCACAATTACAGTAAACGTACATGTAAGAGATAAAGCAGAGTAGGAGTTAAATAACTCTATTAATTACTTTCTTTTTTTCCTGCCCTCCAATTGTAAACATAACATTATCGACAAGATGACAATACTCACAAATTGAATGTATGCAGTATAGAGAGTGAGGCCTTACATGCTCAATCTGATAAGAGTCATGCCCCTCCATAGATTTTATGCCCATAATTTTTACATCCATTAAATTAAAATGATCAGCTCTTAACTGGCCATCAAGTGCTAAGAATTCGTCTTCTGCATGCATACCTGATCCATTATTCTGGAACTCAAGTCGTAAGATTAGTAAATTGAATTGATCTTTCACCGGAAGATCTTCTCTTGTATCAGATGGCACAGGCGACAGTATCTAATTATAAAAATTTTGTTTCCTATTGTGGCTTAAAATCTCTGTTGTTTCTTGAAGAATTTACTTCCCTCTTTTGTCCTCAAACTAGTTATTATAATTCCACAAGCAATTTCATGGAGCAGTCGGGTCCTGTGCATGCATGAGTACGAACCAAGTTACCTTCTTTTTTTTTTCTTTTCTTTTTCTTTTCCTTGTTAAATATATCCCTTGGAATGTTCTACGTATATAAGTTTAGTGAGTGCGTGTTGGCCAGAGAAGGATACCGGAGGAGCTTTTTCATGGGTCATCACTGCTGCACGAAGCTGAAGGTCAAGAGAGGCCTCTGGTCTCCTGAGGAAGATGAGAAGCTCATCGACCATATCACCAAGCACGGGCACAGCTGCTGGAGCACTGTCCCCAAAGAAGCAGGTTTATCTCTCTCTCTCTCCCTCGTTAAGATCTCTGCTGTTTGATCTGATCTCTGATTGCATACATATGTTGGAATTGATGTTTGCAGGGTTACAGAGATGCGGAAAGAGTTGCAGACTGAGGTGGATCAACTACTTGAGGCCTGACCTGAAAAGAGGCTCCTTCTCAGAAGAAGAAGAGAGAACCATAATTGATGTCCATAGAATTCTAGGCAACAGGTAAGTCAATATACTTAATTCAAAGAAAAAACAAACTTTTATGCATAGGAATTATGGATCATCAATATCAACTCAGATGGGCTCAGATCGCAAAGCATCTCCCTGGAAGAACAGACAACGAAGTGAAGAATTTTTGGAACTCCTGCATCAAGAAGAAGCTGTTAGCCCAGGGCCTGGATCCAAAGACACACAACTTGTTGACTTCTTCTCGATCCATTAACACCGTGAATAATATTTCCGATGAGTTTTCTCAGTTCGGCTATGCGCAATCCGCTCATCCTGCACCTTTCACCATTAGTCCTCCTATCAAAGGCCTTGACAAGATGAAGCAGTACACCGACTCTTTGGATCACTGCAGCTTCAACTCATCGCTCCCTAACGTGGAGGTGATTTTGCCACCATTAATTAACTCTACTGCTCTTCCCAGCATGCACGATCAGACTGCAGCAGCTGGTGCAATTTCTTTGCCCAACTTCCAATACCAGCAAGAGAACATGATCAGTGATCATCAACTCCTGATGGAGTTCAAGGATCAGGTGATCAACAATTCACAAGCTCCGATTGACTTTACCGCCAATGGTGGATCTTCTTCTTCTTCCCTGGATTACACAAGCATGTCCTCCACTTCCTTTGGGCATCAACCAGCTTCAGGTTTCAGCTGCTTGGGTGACAACGCTTGGGATGGTGGCGCAATGGAAGCGCTAAATTTAAAGCAGCTGGGTCAGATAGAACACAACGAGCAATCAGGGCAAGGTCATCAAATGGAGGCAATATCGTATGCAACCCTTGACTTCGACATGATAGAGAGTGCATTTTTGGCTGCAGGAGATGAGTTTTGCAATGGTACTGCATCCATGGAGAATCTGCAATGGCACTGTTAATTAATCAGGTGTAATTTAATTAATTTCATCTCCTAATGCCAGTCTTCTTAAATTCGGCTGCAAAGCAGCAAAGTTAAACTGCATGAGGAAGGTGCATGTAACCTTGTCTTCCACCCCTGAATGCTATCTCCTGACATCATTGACACCCAATTCCATGCAATAAATTTTGGTGCAATTCAATTACAAATTATTTCCTGTTTTGCTTTCAGAAATCTGTTTCAGTTGGAAGAATGCCTTTAATTTGTTTGAGAAAAAAGTTTTCTTCTGTTGTAGTTTGTCAGGGAAATTGTCTGTGCATGCATATAATGCCAAGCATGCAGAACTAAATTTCATGCTTTCCGCATGCACAAAGCTTGAACATCGTATACGGTTCGTCTTTAATAAACAAATAATGAAGCCACTTTCATCAAAGTTAATAGTACTTTAATTATCTAAATAATGCAGTTTGGCCTTAAAGAAACTAGAAAAATAAAATAAAAGTTATAATATTTAAATGATTTTGAATATATAAAAAAAAATGCATGATAAAGAAAAAACTTTGGACTAATATAAATTTTAGGTTTGAAAATTGGATTGGGGAACAAGTGTTTGGCTCTCGTGATTTTTCTCGATCGAATTAAACAAAAGAAAAAAATCAGATTCATTTTCCAGATCCATAAGTCGAATATTATTTATTTGATTTATTCGTAGCGGCGACTTTGACTAGTCACGATATCCTCCTCACCGACACTACGTATTTGTTTCCACTTGGACGCTGGAAAAAAAGACGCGCCCGCTGAGAGTCTCGGAAAGCCGAATTCGAAGGAGAGGAAGAGAATGGCACTCGCGACGATGGCCCGAGTCCTCCGTCTCGTGGACTCATCGGCAGCCTCCATTCCGCCATCGAGGACCCTGCCGGCGTTCCTCTCGGACCTGAGCAAACACATGGTGGCGCTGAAGCAGAACCTGACGCGCATCCAGGCCGCCATCCACAGCGCGGAGGAGCGTCAGGCGAGCGACCCTTCGGCCAAGATCTGGCTCGCTGAGATCACTTCCTTGGCTTACGACGCCGAGGATGTCCTCTTGGACTTCGACGACGTGTTCCTCCGCCCCCAGACCAGCTCTGCACTCGACCACTCCGACAGCGGACTCCTTCCCAATTCTATGGGTCGGAGGATAAAGCAACTGGGAGAGAGATTAGTGGAGCTGCATGGGAAAAGTGAAGCCCTTCAACTGGGAGAGAAAGGCGGTGCGGAGGGTGCTGCTGATATCCGACGCTGGCGGCCGAGTGGTAGCCTCATGGATGGGGAATCCGCTATATTTGGCAGGGAAAAGGACAAAGGAAAGATTTTGGAACTCCTGCGGCCATCGGGGGATGAAGGGTCCATTCCCAACAAGCTATTGGTACTCCCTATCGTTGGGATGGGGGGCTTGGGGAAGACGACGCTTGCCCAGCAGGTATACGCTGATGACCAAATTAAGTATTTTTTTGATCTGAGGATATGGATCCATGTGTCCCAAGACTCCAACTTGATCAAGCTGACCAAAGCAATGGTGGAAAGTGTCACCGGGAATCCCTGTTCCCTCTCGGAGTTGCATCCTCTCCAGTCCGAATTGGGGAAGATACTGGAAGGGAAGCGCTTCTTTCTGGTGTTGGATGATGTGTGGGATGAGAGTAGTAACCATTGGGCGAGCCTGCAAATGCCTTTGCTTTCTGCAACCTTGGACAGTAAGGTTCTATTGACTACTAGGAGTCATGGGGTTGCGAGGTCAATTGGCACAATGCCCTCCTTCAATTTGGAGCCTCTCCAAGATTATGACGCTTGGTTGTTGTTCTCTGAAAATGCATTCCACGGCCGAGCACCAGGCAAAAGCCTAATCGAAATTGGCAAGAAGATCGTCAATAAGTGCAATGGTTTACCTCTTACATTGAAAGCCCTTGCATTGCATCTATGCAACGAAGAACGTGAAGATAAATGGTCTGCCATCTCGGAGAGTAATATCTGGCATCTCGGTGACTCTCAACAAACCATCTTGCCAATCCTCATGCTGAGTTACCTACAATTACCAGCACCAGTTAAACAATGCTTTTCATACTGCTCACTGTTTGGCAAAGGGCATCTCTTTTTCAGGCACAAAATTGTCCAACTTTGGATTGCACAAGGTTTTGTCGAGACAGATGGAGAAAGGAAGGTCGAGGATGTTGGCAGTGAATACTTTGACATTCTGCTCTCGCGGTCATTCTTCCAGCAGCGTGCAGGCAATCAGAATTTCATCATGCATGATCTTATCCATGATCTTGCAGAGTATGTTTCTGGTGCTGAGTGCTTTAAGATAGATGTTCTTCAGGATGAAGAATGCCGTAGGATGGAAGTAGAAAGGACATACAATTTTCCTGAAGGGGTTCGTCATACTTCATTAACTTTTGATTATAATTCCACTGAAACAGACTTGCAGCCCCTTGAAACAGACTTACAGCCCCTTTTAGAAGCTAATTCCTTGAGGTCTTTGATGGTGACCTGTATTTCCGTGCCTCAAATGTCTCATCCTCATGCTAATGTCCTGAATGATTTGTTTGTCAAACTGAGATATCTACGTGTTTTGTTGTTGGATTACACTTGTGCCCCCAGCCTTCCAGATTCTATCAGCAACCTAAAATATCTCCACTACCTTAGAATTGGATGTTTGAGTTTTCAAGGCTTCCCCGAATCAGTCTGTTCTCTCAAGAACCTCCAGACATTAGAGTGGTACGGTGAAACAAGCATTGAGCTACCCCGGGGTATATCAAACTTGATTAACCTAAGGCATCTTCACAGTGAACCTTCATATGAACCATTCCCAGAGGGAATTGGAAGGTTAACTAAACTGCAAGAATTGCCAGAATTTCACACGTCCAAGGAGCGTGGGTGTGCACGGATTGCAGAACTGAAGGACCTAGTGAATCTCCAAGGAGAACTTGAGCTGTTGAATTTGGAGAATGTTATTGATGTCAAGGACGCAATGGACGCCGATTTGAAAAGCAAGCCAGGTCTGACTACTCTGACGCTGCAATGGGGTAACTGTAATGGATCTCCCAAAGATTCACCTTTGGTCCTCCAGTATCTCCAGCCTCACACTAATATCCAGGAACTAAGGATTGTCAACTATAAGCACAGTCAATTATCAGAGTGGATCTATCATCCTTCTTACTCCAAATTAGTCACAATTACAATTCAGGGTTGTTTTCTTTCGACTGTACCAGCATTTGGGCAATTATTATCCCTTAAGCATCTATTTTTTTTTAGTATTGAAGGCTTGGAATATATTGGCCCTGTATTTTTTCATGGGGGATTTCCATCACTTAAGAAGCTTCAACTCAGTTCGATTTACGAAATGGTGGAATGGTCTGGTGCTGAACATGGTCATTTCCCTCATCTAAAGGAGCTTACAGTTATTTCTTGTCCATCTTTGAAGTGTCTCCCATTGGACAACTTTACTTCTCTGAAAGGACTTTACATTTCATACTGTTACAACCTCCAAACGTTGTATTCCGAGATTTCCCCTCCTGTCGGCATCCGACAGCATTCTTCTCTTAACAATCTTGAGGTCGTCGAATGCCCCAAGCTCAAATTCTTGCCGGAGTACCAAGCACCAGAAAGCCTTAAAGTGCTTGACATCACCGAGTCCGCCTTACTAATAAACTGGTACCGCAGAATTGCTGGCAAGTTGGCCCATGTCCAAAATATACGAGGTATATTAAGATACCATATTCTCACTTCAATCTCATTTTATAGCTTTCAAATTGCTTGTGGTTCTATTTTGATTCATGCCCTCTTCAGCCTAATTTTTTTGATCCACATGCATTGGCTCAAATGTAGCATGGACAATCGGCTTTTGCTAAAATCAGTGTAGTTTAGAAAGCTAAAGTATAACTGCCGCTGCTTCAATATCTTCTATATATGTTTATGATATCAGCAACTGGTTCTTTGCATGGTAACATATAAGACAATGGGACTTCCCCCCCTATATTTGGTTCTCTTTGCTTAATACTCCTCTAGAATTAACACACACACACACACAAAGAAAAAAGAAAAATTTCATCTGCATTTCAAGAAAAGTCTCTGAAATGTTCTGATCCTCTGTTTCTTGTCTCTAGGAGTTGATTCAAAAGAAGCGAAGCTCAATGATATCTTAAGTGTCGAAGAGGCAAGAAATGCTTGCTTGACTAAACAACGCATATACATGTTGCATTTGGAGTGGGAAACATCTTCTCTCAGACCTGTAGACGATACAAATTATGAGGCTGATGAAGTGCTTGAGTACCTTCAACCTAATGCTAGCCTGATCAAGCTGGTTATAAGAGGTTATAGAGGCATGAAATTAGCTGAATGGCTTTGCAATCCTCTATACTCTAATCTAACAAGCATAAAGCTAGACTTGTGCCCCAACTGCAAATTTCTTCCTGCTCTAGGTCAATTGCCACATCTCACGGAACTTCACTTAGAAAGACTGAATGGCATAACATCCATCGACCTTTCATTTTATGCAAACGGTTCACAGAAGGGGTTTCAGTCTCTGAGAAAGCTCAATTTGATGAACATGGAAGGTCTGGAGGAATGGAAGGGAGCATCCGATGGTGGATTTCCTATCCTAAGGCAGCTTAACGTACAAGATTGTAAGAGGTTAAGGGGCTTGCCATGTCTTTCACCCTCTGTCCAGGAAATAAAAGTTGAAGATTGTCCTGCATTGACCTTGGACATGCCATCCTCACTCGCCGCACTTCTTAGCTTGCATGTCTCCAATGTTGCAGTGATGAACGAACTGCGCAACCTCTCTTACCTGTCAGTGCTGGCTGTAGAAAATTGCTCGGGTTGCAGACTCATTGAGCTTCCATCCTTGCGAGCTCTGATGATAAATGGATGGAGCGAGAGGCTGTTGCTTGATTCACTACCAGGGCTAACTGCTCTCACCACTTTGAAGATTTCCAGCCTTGCAAATTTAAGAGCCCTTCCACTGCACAACTTTAGGATACTCGAAGAACTTGTTGTTTCGGATTGTCCGAAGCTCGTATCTATCGAGTGTTTCTCGACTTCAACATACGAGCCTTACTATGTTGAGGGTCTACAATCTCTTTCAGCCTTGAAGTGCATGGTCCTTAGTAGTTGCCCAGAGCTCCATTTCTCTGCAAGTGAACAGCTGCCGCCTTCGCTTCAATCTTTAACAATCTTGAGATGTCCCACACTAAGAATATGGTATGAACGATATTCTAGCAAATTCAGAACGAGCATCGTTCGGTTTGCTGATTAGCACTCCCAGATCAAGGAAACTACAGTGTATATCCTTCATTACGGATTTATCGTATGAACTTTCTGAACTTAATCTACTGCAAATAAACCATTGGAAAAAAATAAAAGATTAAAACTTTGCTGCTTGCTCTCTTGAGTATTCATTCAGTTGCTGTATGTGCCACTGAGCTGTGAGAGTGTGAAGGAAAGGATAAGCTTGGGAAGGGAAACTGATATGGCCAATATAGGTAAAGAGGTAAACTGATACTTTTCATTATGCTAATTGCTGATCAGTCTAATATATAGTAAGATCATTAACTCTAATTATTGTTTCTTTAATTTGTTGTGTCAGGTTTTTCTTTCAATTTTGAGATCTGAAAACTTTGGAACAGGACGTGAGGAATCATTTGAATGTTATAATTAATTGGGCAACAAGTAACCTTAGTCGCTTCAATTTTCTGCTCATTGTAATCTCTGCGTATCTGCATAATAATTTGACTTGGTCTTAAATTGTTTGAATAGTGATTTCGTGAGAATAATTTATGCGTAGTTATTGTTTCTAGGTTTTATAGAGCATAATAATGGGAATGAGAATGAAAATCATATACAGTGTTTGGTTAATAGTTTTAGGAAGGAGGGTTTGGGAATCAAGAAAATTCATCTCACATAGGGGGTTTGGGTTTCATTCCCGTTCGCCGTCACCCGTCGCTCGCTCGCCGATCTTTGGTATCATCGGTTGATCTGCCATTGTCGTCGTCGATCGTCTTTGCCGCCGTCGATCGCCGATCGCCTCGATCGCCGATTCGTCGCCGGCCGCGTCGTCGACATTGTCGATCGTAAGCCATTGTCGATCGCCGACCGTCGGCCACGGCCGTCGTCGTCGCCGGCCGTTGATCGCTATTCTAATTTACTTATAAAAACAACATTATTGGAATAATAAATTCTCATTTCGTCATCATCGATTCTCATTCCTATTCCACCTTCCAACCAAACGCCGCTTTATATTCATTTCAGTTTCACGAACTAAATATATTTAGAGAGAAAAAAACATTTAATCACACATAAATTAGCTAAATTAAAATTCATCAAATAGAAACACAAATATTTATTAAGCATCGTGGGCTGCCAAGAAGGCGTTGAACTCCTCCCTGGCTTTCCTCAACCTGGGCGTGATGCACGCAGCCGCCGGCGAGGGCGGGCACGACGATACCGCCCCCGAGGACGTAGAGAACCGCACGTGCCGGTTCAACTGCAGCGACGACTTCCTCGCTGACCCAGCCTTCCTCAACGACCCCCTCTTCACTAGCTCCTTCTCGAACACGAACGCCATCCGCACCGGCGACTCAGTCTCGTCGCCGCCGCTCCGGATCAGCTCCAGAGGCAGATCGAAGTAGGAGTTCCGTCCGTCGCTTTCGTCGCTCCCCAGCAGCGCTGAAGACGACCACGAGCCGCACGAGAACTTCTCCAGCGACGCCGCCTTCGACGCCGTGCTCATCCTGCTCGACGGCCGCGCAGCCCCACCAGCCGTCTCCTGAACTGAGCTTTCTAACGATCTCGCTTTATCGAGTTGCAGCATCGGTTCTTCAAGTTTTGTTCGCACTATTTCTTCTTCACGTTGTCGTCGTCGTGGAGATTGAGATCGATCGTCTAGATGCTGGCCAAAGGCGCTTGGTTTGCGATCCAACACTACAGGTTTCTTCTTGTGAGTGAGGCCGGGCAGGAACAAGCACCCACACTTGAACTTATCGTCGGTGCCGACGCCCTGATTGCTCGACGAAGGGAGAGGAATGGCGGGTTTGGGTTGCTTGAAGCTGTTGCCGTCGTGGTTGGCTTCGTTATTAGTGAAGCGACGAGAGCCAGCGATGTCGCCGAAAGATTGCTTCTTCGGATCAATAACCTGTAACATCTTTAATTTCGATATCGAAACGAGCAAAAATTAAGAAGATTCTAGGATTCCAAATATATATATTATACTTTTGGCGAAGCGATGCTGGGTCTCCTAGAGGCAATGTCGATGAACTCCGCTGACGCCGTCGACATCCTTCCCTCGCCGCAGGACTTGCTCCGGCGGAGCGACGCGTTGCTTTCCCACGCAAACCGGGAGCGGTAATAATCGCGCTGCTGCTGCTCTGGCTTATTGGGGCTCCTAACTGGCGAGGAGAAGGCGGAGCCCGGGAGGCTACAGCTCACGAACTTGGGCCGCGAGAGCACCGGCGGCGGTAGAGCTGGGCCGCCGGCAGACTGCAAAGTGTTGGCTTGCCTCAGCGACACAGGATCCACCGATATCTGCTTCTCCTTCTCCTGCGTATCGGCTTCCTCTTGGCTGCAGTCGGAGAGGTATCCGATGGCTAACTGTTCTCGGTAGCCTGGCATTGCGTCGTGCTTGGAGGAGGAGGGAAGAGTCCACAAATTAGATGGCGTGGAGCGGAGATTCGTTCGACATCTATTTAAAGATCTAGGTAGGCGTTGACTTGTTAGGGTGGAGTTGACTATTGATAATTGGAAGCACGACCCGAGGAAGTGTAACGCACGTACGTTTGATTCGGATCTACTTGTTTATTGTTCGTGGCTCCTTATTTTACTTATCCGGACGCGTTCATATGCTGTTTAATTTCCAACTTATAAGATAATTCTTGTTGTTGTCGCTTTATATTTGTATTACTAAAAATAAAATTAGGTATACAAAAAATGGTCGACAATCATGCCAATAAAAATACAAATACAAATTTAAATTCATGCAGAAATTAATTTGTTTTTTTTTTGTAAAATATTTAACACAATAAAAAAATAATTACAAATATAAAAGCAAAAAATTTTAAATCTAAATTTATAAACAAAATAAGCATTCAATTAGTAGATGGAACTTTAAATTTATAAAAGAATAATTGCATCATAAAGTTTAAATTTAAATTTATAAAATATTTTCTATTTAATTTTATAAAATATTTAATAAAACTAAAAAAAAATATTTTTGCATTACATGAACAATAATGATTGAAGCACGGATGGGATGGGGCAATGGAACGGTACAGTGGTGACGAACTAACGATGGGTTATTTTGGTTAGGTTGACTTTTGTGGTCAATTGATTCCCATTTATCTTAGATCGACTCGCAATAATATTAGCAACCATGTTCCTTTTAAAGAAAGAAATCTAAACGCTAATTTAGCCTAAATAGTAGGTATAAACACGACAAAGATGAAGATACGGTACAGCGAGAAGAATGGCAATCTTATCCACAATAATATTCATCGCATTGAATGACTGAATCCATCGCCTTCCGAATCAGGAATCATTCGCCGTGATCTTCTTCTTCACCGTCCCTTCCCCTCACATTCCGGATCCCATCGCCTTAAAAATCCCATCTTTTCCCGTCTTTACCTCCGGCGCCGGGAGAAGATAGATTGAGGGAGACAATAGTCATTCATGGCTTCGATTCCTTGCAGTTTCTACTTCCAAGTCCCCTCCTCCGTCACCTGCCCGCCTCCTGCTCCTCCTTCCGACGAGAATTTGAGCTCTCCGTTCGACGTCCTGCGCCGGCGGCTCTGCTGCTTCGGCGCCAAGGTCACGCCGGACGAGGGATCCAGTGCCTTTTTCTGGCTCCGCCTCCGGAACCGCGGCGTCACCGCCGACCCAAAGACGCGGGCTGATTTCGATCGGGACGATGTTCAGCGCGTAAAATCCTAACCCTATTTCAGTGGTTTACTTTCTGCTATTTCAGACTTGATTCGTAGATCATGATTTGGAATTGGAAATCTCAATGGGATTGATAGAGACCTCTCTGTTCGCCTTTGCAGTACTTCAACAGCATGAGAATGGCTGATGTGGAGGGATCTTATGAGAAAATACAAGCTCTGCTAAACCTAGGCACTCATCCTGTGGATATCTTGCTGATGCTAGCTGCCTCTGAAGGTGACATGCGTAAGATTGAGGAGCTGATGAGAGCAGGTGCCAGGCACGACGTGAGAGATGCAGATGGAAGGACAGCTTTGGATAGGGCAGCCACCAACGGCGATATCAAAGAGCTAATCTTAGGTTTTTCTGTTTAAAATGTCGGAGCAAGGATTTGACTGACCGTGCTGTTGTTTTCTTTCTTTTCCTGTATTGTTGAATGTAATAAATCTCTAGTTTTTGAAAACAGTACATATTGCATATTTTTGCTTGAATGACAAATAAAGAGAGAAGCTGAGGTTGCTCTTTCGCTACGGTAGAAGCTTCATCCTTTACAAAGGGGTATGAAATATCTAGTCAATTTTGAAGCTAAGTTCCAACAGGTTTTGTGATCACTTGTATATTATCTAGTCAATTTATTTAGGTACTGCATATGAAAGTAAACTTCCATTTTGAGATATGACTGAAAAGTTAAAAGTCTCAGATGTTGATTTATTTAGATTCAATTTGCTTAGAGAATATCTCAGTTGGCGATTCATTTAGACTCAATGTGGGTATACATGATTTAAGCTATGTTTAAAAAAAGTTTAAAGATGTCTTTAAGGACCTTTTTAGCCAGCAAAAGCAAGAAATGAGAAGCATTTATGAGCCATCTAAAGCCAACTACTGTAACAATACACAATCAAATAATTCGAAATGTCATATAAATGTGTCGAAACATCACCATAAAAATTACATTTAATTCAGTTTGCAAACAAATTAACGTAGCAATTCAGCATCCGCCTTTCTTTTGGTTGGCCTTATCTCAAAGCCAGCGAAAACAAGGCCTTTCTTCCAATGGAGTTCTTCAGTGTCAGTAAACTTCATCTCAATCTCTCCTTCATCGCCTTCATTGTTATAAATCTCGCCGAGCTTCATCTCTAACCATCCATCCTCTCTCAATTGTATTAGCTTATCTTCTTCTTCCTCCTCTTCGTCATCTGGTTCCAAAGAGACACGATTGTCTTGTGAATGAGTTCCTAATCTGATGAAAACCTTTTGGGAATTGGAATCAAGACCGAATGAATCGGGATTTAACTTGTAGATCATGTATGCTGTATACATTGTCTTTTGGGAGAGTAATCTACTATCTATTGAGCCCTTGATCTCAAGCCAGCAAACAGATATAAGCTCTGCCTGCTTACTAAACCTGAATAAAATTGTAGTGAATGAAACACCATGTTGAACTATATATATATATATATATATATAAAAGATGGATAGGACAAGATTGACAAGCTTGGTATTAATTCGATATGATAAATTCTTATTTATGTTCGTTTAACAAGTAAAAATCCAATTAAATAAATAAGTTTGAATAACTCATTAAACTAATTTGATGAGTAATCTTGAATATACATGTGCTCAACTCACTAGTATTCATGAGTTATTTGTGAATAATGTTTATGAATAATATCTATAGAGAAAGCTTGTGAATCATTTTTATCAATAAGACTCTTGTTAAATTTATAAATAAATAAAGAAGCTCTAAAAAAAACCCTTGTCATATCAAGTTCACTAAATCAACCATACAACCTTAAACATATAAAGTTTCAAATAACCAAACTAGCTAGAATTAAAAGCTCAATACCATCTATATAGACCAAGCTTAGGTCAAGCTCGAATTAAGTTTAAGCTTGAAAAAAAAAATTAAACCAAGCTTGAATAATTGATTCAGCAATTTGATTTATTCTATGCTCGACTTGGCTTAAATCAATTATTTTATTAAATAAGTTTGAACAACACAAAATTTGATTCTAACTGATCACTTTAAACTCTTAAGATGGAAAGGAATAAATTCAAATTTTTAAGTATCAGCAACCACACCATCCGTCCACAAGGCAGTGACTGAGCGGGAAGATAAACGAGCATAACACGAGTGGTGAAAATTCACATTTTGTTGTTGAATAATTGAAAATAAGAAAACTCATGATAATGATTTGGTGGGTGTGTTAAGTCTGCACCATGTCAATTTTTCATCAAGTAAACTGAAGCTATAAATGGTTACTGGGTGAAATAATAATAGTTTGAAAAGAAAAGGAGATGTTTAAACGATTTTAAAACTATGCGAACATTTTGAAAAGAGGGTAAAAGAGCGACCATGTTTTTCCTTAAAAATAGTTGAAATAGAAGGTAAAACAATTTTTTTTTAATAAAAAAAACTAGGATTTACCTGGAGTGTGGAAGAGAAATCCATCTCCAATGCTGAGGATTAGGGATCCAGGGTATATACATGGTTTCCGGAGATAGCATGTAAGTCTTCTTCCCTGTCGACCTTTCCAATTGGAAGCTCTGTACATCGAACAAGAAGTCAACTGCAGCGTTACTGATATATTGTGCACATGACATGAATCTACTTACCAGTTTGCCGTCGTCGACGAGGAGGGGATGGCAGAGGCGGAAGTACAGCTCCTTCCTGGAGGAGTAGTCTACCGGATCGGTGGCGCGTGATAGTATCTCAGCGACGTCCGGAGGCAGGAAGGAGCCCCACAAGAGATCAATTTGTGCCACGGCGAGGAAAGACTTGCAAACCAGCGACAACCTGCAGACGTCACGAGGCGAAGTGAAGGAGAACAGGTAGCTGACGCACTCCTCCGGTAGGTTGGAGAAGCAGCAAGTGGATGACCCTCTTTTCTCTGTTGCCATCGCCTGATTCAACTGATCGACGATGGCACTTGTTTCCTTCGATCGCAATTAAGGGGGAAGACAGGTTAAGTCCTCTAAAGACTAAGCAGAAGTCATGGCATTAATTTTGAACTTCGAAGATTTGTTTCTTGGAAATTTCAGTTGCTCAAAAAAAAATATGCACCGAATCAAACGCAGAGTCCAATTTCGACGAGCTTAGTCAAAGTATTTTCCACCATTAATCAAATTGGAATCTTGAGCCTTTGCCGTGCTGTAGAAAAAATTAGACATGTTGACCTATTCAAATCTTCGGACTTGGTGCTACAGCAAGAATAAGTCGACGGTCCTGGTGCTGGAATATCATAATACAGGACCTATCAAAAAAAAAAATACTAATGTGATATACTAAAAAAAAACTGATCAGCAGACAGTTATTCAAGTTCCTATTTTTATAATGGCTGCCACAGGAAAGGTTGCAAAGAGCTGATCAGGTGAGGTGAGATAAAAGGCAAAACCCCTGTTTCCATCCACTCGTCGTCTCACATCTAGTGCCATTGATCTCATTGTTGGGTTGGACCAAATCTGTCATGCTACTCTTGTGATATGGCAACTTCAGAAAACATAATACTCCATGCTTTACAGAGTATGCATGTAGGACACCAGTTAAGCATCCCGAATATTTAACTAAGTTAATGGCAAATGCAAAGTAACTGTATCTTTACTAACATGATAATTAAATTAAACCTGCACATGTTTGCTTTGGTTGCCTTCTATATATACCTTCAGCCTTCATGAAATTTAATATGCTTAACGCAAACTTTGATTAAAAACTCAGCTCAAATTGATTGATCCTGATTTGTGTAGTTTTACCTTTAGAAAAACAACTCCCAACTTTACTGAGGCCTTCCTCCATGCTATGAATTTTGCTCCCTATTTGAATCCATTCTGCACTGTAAATTAAACATATTATTGATACTTTTGCAAATTAATGAATCGCTGCAATTACTATGAGAATGCTGTCTGAGAAAATGAATTTCTATGATGATCTACACGTGTTCATGCATGATCTTAGCATTTGCTTTGGACCATCTTAACCATTTGTTAATATACGACAATCAAGCTTTAGTTTCTGCACACAAAGTATCTAAGCAATCTGACATTGCTGCTGAGTATAAAAAAGGACGAGCAAACGAGAAGGATCTCATTATAGCAAACTCCTCTTGCAACTTGCTTTTGCAATCATTTATCAAGCTTAGGAAGCCAATAAGCGAGGGTTTCAAGGGAAAAGAACATTTAATAGACATGAACGAAAAGTAAATAACAACAACAAAGGAATGTTCTTTTATAAAAAGGAATATGATAGATCCAGAAAAAATTATACAAAAAAAATACAAATTTAGTTTTAATTATTATTATCCTTTCATTTTTTTAATTCTATCTTCTAATTATGCCTATTATCAATTCTAACCTAATCTAATTCTTATTTATTATGAGATGATTTCTCAACTAAGCTGTTCCATCTCCTTTTATGTGTCTTTAATGGAATTTAGAAAGTTAAAAAGCATCAAGTGATCTCTATATATTAACTCCTACCCCATACAACTTCTCTAAAGCCATCCTCTCTCAATCTCCACCATTTCTCTCTACTCTCCCAATTTCTCTTCGTACCCTTCCTTGGACCATACCTCAAGTCCTCAATTCAATGTATAGGATTTAAAAGGTATTTGAAAATATTTTCTTTTAGCAGTAGTATATACCCGTATCCAAAAAATGGATCTATTATGATAATTCTACACAAGTGAAAGTGGAAGAATATATGGAGTATCCTTATCTTTTATGTTATAAGAATGTGATCATGAGTCATTGCAGGCCAACCGACTTGATATATAAATACATGACGTTTCTACATTATTAGCTACAAGTGTCTTTCAATTGTTTATCCACGATGTAAATATTTGTTTGTGATAAAATATTTTCATCATCTAATTACAACAATGTATTTTCTCAAAGTTCTATGAGTCTACTTGAGTATTAACAAACTTTTCCAAAAACATTGTGTCCTATTTTTTAAAAAATATTAGTCATTGATGATAGTTATGCATGAAGGCAAATTTGCAATTGCAATTGTGCTATTTCCGTTTTTCATATAATTTATCTAGTGTAATTTGCTTGAAGGGGCAGTCATATTACAGGATTGCTTATTATTATGCTAATATATATTATGTTTATTGATAAATCCCAGAACCATTTTTTATTTCATCATTCGAAAACTTAATTACACTAAGTTCCTTTTTTTACTTTATGTGATTAACTTTAAACTAACTTTATTAATTCTATCAGTATCTAAATGGGTATAATAAACTATTTAATAAAATAAAAATAAATACCTAAGAACTTCAAAGAAATGCATATATAATGAGAAAGCTTACCTAAACCAACTCCAGTCTCTTTGGTATTGTTGTTATTTCTCCTGTATTATTTCACCATCTTGTAGCAAAAGTGATTCCGCTCGCCTTCAGCACTGTATTATTTCACCATCAATGTTAATGTTGGGGATATTTGAAATAAGTGGCCAATCTGCCCCATCATCCTTCCTGCACCGGTCTTTCAATATAGGGCATCCCTTCATTACCAGTTTTTGAAGCAGCAACGGCAAACCATTATCTGACAGTGACTCAATATTTGGGCAACCGACAATGCTTAAAATCTCAATGGAGGTGGCAATTTGTAAGGAAGAAGGAAGCTTTTGTAGTTTTGGACAGTCCTCGAACTCAAGGAGACTTAGAGCAGTCAGTTGCTGAAACCACTCCTCTTGCTCGGGGTCAAAGTGAGAAAGATCATTACAACCAAGGATTTTGAGCACCTGAATACATGGGGTCCTTCCTAGTATTGCCCAAACATGTTTGAGAACATTATCATCAATACAAACATGGCAGAGAGATCTCAATTCTTCCTGTTCCACAGAGGGTTGCGCTGTCATCTGTGCAGATTCAATTAACTTTGGGCATTTATCAATAATTATGTCTTTCAGATGCGCAAGAGACTGTAATCCACCAATTAAGCTCAACTCCGGGCACCCTCTTAGTCTTAAGTACTCAAGGAATCTAAGGTTGTTTAGAGAGACAGATGCTTTTTGCGCACAATTATTCAACTCCAAATAAGTTAGAGGGGTTAAAGTTAGCAGATACTCAGGTAGGGCATTGCCAATATCACCAGAATTCCAAATATCAAGCTGTTGAATTGATTTCAAAGGTAGAACAGGAATTCTTCTTAGCTTAAGGCAATTTAATATTACCATTTTCCTAAGGCAAGGAAAAATTGGTCTGCTGTCTGGTTCTGACAACTCCTCCCATTCAGTCAAGGTACGAAATTGTAGTTCTTGCAGTGAAGGGAAGATCTGATCAGCATCCCCATAAAATTTGGCACCGATTCTTCTTATTGGAAGTTGCCAAATAGATATGTCCTTCAGAAATGGTAGATGACCCAATGGTGGAAGATCTTCCCACCTGGCACAGCAATTAAGATGAACTGATTCCAAATTTGTAAGATAATTCTTCTCCAACCAATACGGGGAACTCAATCCTCCATAGTTCTGAATCAAAAGTTTCTTTAGATTACAATGAGGTTCAAGGCCTTCTATTATATCCTTCTCGATATCTCCCTGGCTCCTTATATCATGTTTGAAGAAGAGCTCAAGATGATCAAGGTGTTCTTTGTCCTTTAGTTTTGCCTCCAAGGCCTCCTCCTGAGATTCGACACACTCAAGATTCTGTATGACTAATTTCCTTCGAATATTTCGTAATTCCTTGAGTTCTCCTATCCGGTGCCCTCTCTTCCTGGTAATACGGAATTCATCTAGTTCTTGAAGGTCAGTCAATCTCCCGATCCCATCTACTAGAGAAATTGTGTCTGCATCAGCATGTAAATGTCGCATTTTGATAAGCCTATTCATTCCTTCTGGTAGTTTCCTAATATAACACCGCTTTAAATTCAGCACTTGCAAATGATAAATCTTCGAGAATGATCCAGGAAGCAGCCGAATCCTAGTGCCGGAAATGTCCAAATATCGGAGATGTGAAAGATCACAGGTAGCATCCGGTAGCTTCTTTAAGTCTATGCGCATGTACGATAAATCCAATATTCTTAAATTCTTCAGATTTTTCAAGATTCCTTCCAGTGATTCATAAAATTTTCTAGAACCATTTTCTTCCAAGGACAAAAAATCTTCAGGGTGATAATCACGATAGAATACAAGTGTGCGCAATTTATGATGCTTTGATAATTCTGCCAGTGAATCAAGTTTACCTGTCTTTATTACTGTCAAGTGACGAGCAGTTGGTGGAATTTTGGAAGGTTCATCATCAATCACAAAACACTCATCCCTTGAAATATACACTGCCAACTCTCTTATCAGATCATGAATCACATGTGTTTCATCTAAAGTATATAGGAAGAAGTATCTGCAAGTTAGTTCATCAAAAATCTGATTCCCAATATCTTCCAGTGTCATCCTTCCATGCTGAGGTTCTGGTCTGACAAAACCTTGAGCTATCCACATCTCGACTAGCTGTTCTTTATCGAACCTGTGGCCCTTTGGGAACATGGCAGTGAAAGCAAAGCACTGTTTCACATTTGAACTGAGGTGCTGGTAACTGAGACCTAGAGAAGGAAGGATATTTTCCAAGACAAAATCATTTTCCCACCATTCACTTTCTTGGATCAATTTCCAATACTGCTCTTCCAATCTTGTATGTAACAAACTTCCAATTACCCTCCCTGCTAATGGTAAACCATTTAGCTTTTTTGCAATTTGTCGACCAATTAATTCCAATTTTCTTCTTAGATATGAATCAAGTGCTCTTGAACCGAATGAGCAATGCTCAAAGAGCCTCCAATAATCACTTTCCTCTAAAGGCTCTAACTTGATCGTGTCCATCGTTGCCATAACTTCAGCAACTAATGGACTTTGAGTTGTTATCAGAACAGTGCTTCCTCTGTCCCCATAGGTCAAGGCACTTCTAAGCTGCATCCACTTTCGTCCGGTTTCATCCCATACGTCATCGAGTACAAACAAAAATCTTTTACTCCCAGTAGCATGGCGAAGTTTAGTTAGCTGTTCATCTAAACTGATATGAACAGGGCGAGAATCGGAAGCCACATTACCTTCCAACTCTCTTGCAATCCTTTTCACATCGAAATCATTAGATACATAAACCCACTTTCTGAGCTCAAAATGGTCAGCAACCCTTGGATGGGTGTAAATAAGCTGTGCTAGGGTTGTCTTCCCAACTCCCCCAATGCCAACAATTGGAAGAACACCAAGACTTGCATGGGTGCTGCTGCCAGGTTGCTTGAGGAAATCAGGATCATTTCCTGAAGTCAACAACATCTCAAGTATCTTTTCCTGCTCTTTATTTCTCCCAAACACCGATACGTCAATGAAGGAGCTCGTCTCCCTTAATGATGTGTGGTGCTTTGCATTATACTCGTCCAGTTCAACTTTTTTGCGGTCGATTTCGGAGTAAATTTTATCCACATCCCCCAACAGATTCTTCAGCCTCTTGAGTTCATCATCCGAAACAAACAGGTTCTTGAAAAATCTAAGAGCCGATGCCGCTAAAGCACTCACCTTGCCCCTGTCTTGAACCTGATCCTCCAGTTGTCTGTACTCTATCTCGTCCAGTAGGTCGTCGGCTTCGTAGGCCGCCTCTTTGAGTTGCCGCAGCCAGTCGACCAAGGTCGGGTCCCTGATAGGCCTGCCCTCTGCTGCACGGATCACGGCTTGGATGCGAGGAAGTCGATCTTGTATCTCTTTGAGCTTCTTCTCCACGTCAGTGAGCAGATCCCAGTGGTCAGAAACATGGGACTCGACGAAGGTGACCAGCTTATCGATGATGTAGCCCGCAAACCATTCTCCGACGCCGGCTGCATCCATATTTGCGATATCAGCGGGAAAGGAGGAGAAAGGCGAGGAAGTTAAGAATTGACGCTCCAGTCGACAACTAGAAGTCTTTTGAAGCTTGATATCTGCCTTTTAGTTTCTTCTTCTTCTTCTTTTTATAAATTTTTATTTAAAAAAAAAAGATAAATATATTTATTTTGTGTCTGTTGTCAACTTCGAAGAAGATTCTACTGTCTGGACACTTTTTGACTTTTATGATCCACATTATGTACCGTGACATACAAATTTATGAGAGATTAGACGCAACAACTTTTTGCCTTTGGACCAACGAATCCAGCTGTCGTAGTAGTTAGCACCCTCCAGACTCCCGTTGAATGCAAATCCACAGGATCTGATCAACTTAAGTATTAATTTCTCTATACAAAATTTAATTGATCCGCACTTAATCTTTTTAGTGTAACGGATCTGAAAATGTTTTGTTTTTTATTTTCCTGTAAAAGTCCCCTTTATAAAAATTACCCTTTACTTGGAGTTCTCCCGACACATCAATCAACCTCTCGAGCTCATCGTCTTATTATTTTTTTTTTTTATTAATGCATGATAAATTTGGTAGTTGCTCCTAGTGAATGATAATTGTTATCGACTCTTAGTTTAGGATAATCATTTTATTTTTAAAACGGTTGAATTATAATTTTGCAAGGTTCTAAATTGAATGATCATAATTATTTGCAAAAAGTATGTTTTTATTGATGCGGTAGAATCTGTTGCATCATTTGAGATTGTCCACCAAGCTTTTCCTTGCAATATGAGGAGTTTCTCTATGAGACCTTTCCGATGTCTTCCATTAAAAAAATGAAATGAAATGAATTAACGATGAAAAATAAGGAACCTTCTTTGCATCCTAACCGTAATATTACAGTGAGACATACTGTAGCAGATTATCAGACCTAGGAGTCGTGGATTATTGATGGTATATGAATATTATTCCAATATACCTTAATAGTAATTGGGCCTAGATATTTATTATTGACGATTTCAATCTTTTATACAAAGATATCTATGGTATCATTCATCATTGAACAAAATTATAATTTATCAAAGGGTACATTTAAAGTTTGATATTTCTCAAAAAGAGTATCATAGTTTAAGAATTATCAAAGGACATACTTATTTTCTGTATTTAAGTCTAAAATTCGGAGATGTTGATTTTCAAAAATTAGTACCACATTAATATTGAATTTCGAAAGTTGATACTGATTTTAAAAATCAGCATCATAGTAGTATTGATTTTAAAAAATCAATGTCATAGTCAGTGTCATTATAATTTCAAACTTTTGATTCGATAGAAGACTTAGAAATAGAGTTGCAGACTTTCTTTATATTTTCAAAACTCCCTTTTAAACTTTTGAATACCATAGGTCCTCGAAGTTTAAATATCTTCGGTGAAACAATAAAAATTGAGCCCTTTTATAGTTTTTTTTTTTTTTGATAAAAATTAGGTCATTTTTCATCATTCCATGTATTGTTTTGAAGATTAACTTTTAGATCCTAGACGGAGTTGTCTCTGATAGGAGGCTCAGAAATATAGTTGCAAACCTTCTTTATATTTTCAAGACTCTTTTTCAACTTTATATTTTGGTTTTAGAATTTTAAATTTTACAGATCCATCAATGAGTTTTGATCAAAAATTCATTAATGATGTCAGCCAGCTACGATTGAACCCAATTCAAATCCGATTAGTTTCTACAATGAATCTGAGTTCAATTGTGCTCTATAATTTCATCCTCAAGATTTTCCTTGCACTGCACAATCTTATTTTAAAATTTAGTTGTCATGTCAATTAGTACGCACTCATAATTTCACGTTGGAGACTCATAACTTAGTTTGTTTACCATATAAATATTCTATATACTTTCTTCTTCCATTCCATACACAGGATTCATAATTTTAGCTTCTCTAGATTCATCAATAAATTTTAACTAAAACTCATTAATAGACTTAACCAGCTCTTATTGAACTCAACCTAAGTTCTATAAGTTTCTGGAATAACCCTGTGTACAACCATGTGCTAAACTCTCATCCTCAAGATTTTCTTAGTCTTACACAGCCTGATTTTAAAATTTAGCCTTCATATCAATTAGCACGTACTCATAACTTCACATGGGATGCTCATAACCAAGTTTGTCCACTATATAAATATTCTATATACTTTCTTCTCTCACTCTATGTCAAAGATACATAATTTCAACTCCTCTAGTAGTTAAAACTCATTGATGAGCTTAATCAACTCTTATTGAACTCAATCCAAGTCTCGTCCATTTCTAAAGTGATTATGTATGCGACTGTATCTTAAACTCTCATCCAACAAATTTCTCTAGCCTTACACGATCTATTTCAAAATTCAACCTATATACAAATTGACATATATTCATAACTTCTCTAAGAGATTTAGAACTAATTAAGTTTGCTCATCATATAAATTTTCTATACATCTTTTCTTCCATTCCAGGTTAAGGATATATAATTTCAACTTTTTTTAGCTCTATCAATCAATGAGTTACGATTAAAATCCATTGAGAGATTTTTTAAAATCAGCATTATTTTAGTGTTGATTTTTCAAAATCAATATTATTATGGTGTTGATTTTCGAAAAATCAGTACCACTATGATATGATTTTTTAAAATCAACATGATTGCGGTGCTAATTTTTTAAAATTAACATCACCTGACATTGATTTTCAAAACTCAGTATTAATGTGATTTTCGAAAATCAGTATCATATAATTTATAATTTTAGTGGAAAGATAATATAAAAAACAAGTGCACCTTTTATAATTCTCAAACCATAATATATTTCTTTATAAAATATCAAATTTGGAAGGCACCTTTTGGTAAATTACCGTTGAATAATATTTAAAAATTTTAAATTTAGGTATTGATAAGGTTTGGGCCCTGACTTAGGCTTCGCTTTTCGTTAAGAAACGTTTAGGTTTATTGGGCCCACGTTACGGTCAGAGTGGGCCTGACTGACGTTTCGAATAATTATTAAATTACCAATGATTAATTAAGGGGTCATTAACTTACCCATTACATCTGCCACTTAATTTTATTATATAAAACATTTTATTCTGAAGCACACAGTATTCTTGCTAGAGTCAGCACGACAATTCTTTTGGCCATAATTTTCATTATTTTTTAAATTTTAAATTTATTTTTTACGTTCCTGCTACAATTAATCTTAAACACCACCTTTTATCCTTTTTTTTTTTGTTAATTATTATTCCATCTCCTAAGCTAGCTAACTCGTAACATTATTCGTTTAGGTTTTCTGGGGCCTACAAACAAAGAAAACAAGTCAAATTTGTGGGAAATGCCACACAGAATGGCTGACATATATATTGAAATTGATTCACTGACCACTAAAAACACACACAAAAAAAAAACACTTTTACTTGCAGTAACATTAAATAAGATCCTGTTTAAGACATTTTCCGACAAACAGTTCTCCGAGTTACCATTTTAATAGGGCCTGCTCCAGAAGAGGTCGCAAAGAACTGAAAAGGTAAAGTCCCTCTGTCCATTCCACTCTTCTTCTCAAATCTCATACCATTGATCTCATTATAGAGTAAGGCTTTATCCGTCATGCTCCTCATGTGATTAGCAACTCCAGAAAACAGAATTCTCAATGCTTCACAGAGTATGCATGCAGATCACGAGTTAAGCATCCCAAATATTAAAAAAAGTTAATAGCAAATGCAAAGTGAGTGTATTTTTACTTGTATGATTGTTCTGGCCCGAGACGGAGAGATGAGAGATGGATTCATAAGCGCTAATGACTCGGCTAGGTGCAGATGATATGGCCGCTGGAGCCATAGGAAGCTGACACTGGTGACTTAGTTGGATGCTGATGTTGCGGTCGTCGGAGTCGTAGGAACGATGGGCCTGAAAAAGAGCTAACAAAAGAGTGAGGGAAGGCGTCGAGGTGTGTCTCGGCAATACCTCTCCGACACTCAAATCAGGGTCAGAGATAGAAGGTTGTGAAGAAGAACCAAGAGGAGGCCCTTCTCAAGGGCATGGAGTCTTACTTTTATATAGTGAAGGCTGTGGATATAAGTTCCCAAGAGTCAGTACGGAAGACATGACTTTATCATTATGTGACATGACCACCTGTGGAGAATGATAGGAGACCCTATCAACATGCATTGATTATGAAAGAGCTTAATTAATGCAATCTGCGTGGTTGATAGGAGACAAGACTCTATTAATCCAACAGGACGGTTGTACGGAGAAGACTTTAATGTGGCTTCATTAAAGAGAATGGCGTGGTGATGCAGGGAAAACAGAGGGGGGCATGTTTCCATTAATGAGTAGGCTACGTCTAATCAACAGAAGTATGTTGTCGTGTCTCCTTGACAGAGATATATTGACATGTCTCTTCCCCTATTCTCTGATGATTTAGAATTGACAGAGATATATTGTCGTGTTCCCTATATTGACGTGCCTTGATAAGACACTATCCTTGATATGCCCTGGACACTCCGTCGAGACACGAACAAATAGATTCTGAATAAGACAGAGATATGAACATATTTGTCAAGACATGAATATGCAAGATAGACATATCTGCTGAGACGTGAATATGTAAGATAAGCATGTCTGTTGAGAAATGAATATATAAACTCTCGCCAAGACAATATGTAAGATAAGCATGTATGCTGAGACATTAATATATAGACTCCCGCCGATGCAATATGTAAGATAAGCATGTTTGTCGAGACATGAAGAGAGAGTCATCTTTGCCTGGGTCTCTCGTTTGGTCCTCACTTAACTTGGCTCGACTATGGGCTTGGCAACTTGGCTATTTCCATCCACATCATAACTTGACTATTTCCTTTCACATCATAGGCATCCTCCTTTGATCTAGTCAAAGGATATACCTCATATGACTAACTAGACGCACTGTCAAACCTGCTCCTTGGCCCGATGCACGTTGCCTTCCAAGCCTATTAAGCCCCCTTCGACGCCTACACATGTTCTCAAATATGTGCCTCGGGAATCTACGAGATATGGAGCATTATTACCTTTTAATGGTGAGATATTGTTCATTAATGTCGCGATTTAGAGTGAGGGCTTCGGTCTGGAGGATAGGCTAGCCTTTAGAATGGCCTTTGAGATTCCACATTCCTATCGACTGCGAGTGTCAAAACCTGACCAACGGCCTCGTACCCCTCTTTAAGATTTCGTAACCTTCTTCCATGGCTAGTTAGGAGCGGTCCTTCACTTTCCCATACCTTTTATCTTCAACGATCTTTCTTCCTATTTTCGTATTCCCATACAACAACTACCGCCTAATTCTATAAGTCTAATCCGCGACTTCTTCATCATCTTTCATTTTTATTATCTCCCTGTGAGCGTCGGGGCATTCCATTACCTCTTTATCTCTCAGAAAAAAGAACTCGGGGTATTTTATTTTACCTCCCGACGTGATACTAGATTTTTGACCAAGTTCACCACCTCCCACAAGCATTGGAAGTCTCGATACATTTACATGCGACCTGTCCCTTCCTTCACTTGGCCCACAGAATGGCAGATGGATCTGCCTCCCCCTCCAAAGATGAGTCGCTTCAAGGAGTCCACTTTTTACTAAGAGATGATCAAGGTACTTTCCGACCTAGATTTCAACTTCAATGTACTCTTAGAAGAGTGACTCTTTTATCACTTCGGCTTAAGCCCGATAGAAGTCGAATTGAGTGATTCTCTTGGTAAGAAATCTTATGTCTTTCCTTTTATTTGAACTTGCTTAGAGCTATTTGTTTCCTATTGTGCAATCAAAGTCATGTTGTGAGCATCCTGCAACAAGCATCTAAAGTGGCAACGGACCCAAGTAGATGCTCCTCGAAAGACTTAAACCGGGACTCCTATGTTGGGAGAAGCTGGATCTGAATAGGCACCTTCACCTCTACCTTCCATGGTGCTCGAAATTGTGAGCTTGGGAGAGTCTGAAGAGCGAAATTGGCCCCAGAAGAGGGGTTGTATCGAAGATACTTCGACCGATCATATCGAAGATACTTCGGCCGATCTGAGCTTGTCTCAGCGATCTCCCAACCCTGCTCCATAGATTCTAGCTCCGATAGCAATCAATTCAACTCCAGAGGCCTCGCTCCCGCTCCTCTCCTCCCCCCCTAAGAGGCCTCCTTCCATACCTCGGGAACCTAGCCCTAGCTCACCTTCCTTATTGGGAAGGTCGAGCCCCGAGGTACCCCCAGGTTCAGGCGAACCTCAAAGCTATCTGAGGCAGATCCATGACACAGAGGGGGCTGAAGCGCAAGGGAAGTCTATACCATCTCTTTGTGACTCCATGAACCTTTATCTAGCTAAGGTAATTTATTTTACTCTTTGACTCACCATTTCCCCTTGGTTCTAACTAGTTATGCTTTCCAGTAGGCTCATCACTAGGAGCTATCGACTCGCCTTCCCTCCGATGAACACTTTCCAAGGGATAAGGGCTCAGGTTGTTGAGGGTGTGACCCTCCTCCAAGAGAGAGAGAATGAACTCCGGGCTAAAGAAAAATAATTGGAAATATCACAAGTTGAGTTGCCCATCTACAAATCAAGGGCTCTCCAATCTGAGGCAGAGGTAACTGAGCTATAAAGCCAAGTCCGAGAGCTGAGTGAACTTTGGGCAAAAGCATTGGAGGCAGTCGAGCATCGAGCCAAGTTGCGAGAGTTGGAGGGGGCTCGCTAGGCCCAGACGACCGAGGAAGCATCTCATCGAGAGGAACTGACCACCAAGATAGAGTCAGTTGAAGCTAGGCTAGATTCATACAAAGAAAGAGAAGAGGGTTGTTAGGAGGTTCGAAAGAAGGCTTTCCTAGCTTCAGAGGAGTTCGTCGACATGCTGGGTGAGAAAACCGTGAAGATGTTGGATATAGGATACTCCGGAGCCATCCGCCACTTCAAGGAGGCCGACTATCCTCCCAAGGGAACTCCCTTGGACTTTTTGGACCTGCAGCGTTGCCTTGACAAGATACCCCATGATGTTCTCAGGGACTAGCTAGTATATCAAGTGTCTTTGTAACGAACTTTCTACAAGCATTAATGTAACACAAGTACTAGGGTAATGACTTCTAGGGCAAGCAAAGTGTACCTTTGGCGAGATGTCGATATAATCTCTATGGATTTGCAGGATTGTTTCCATAAAGATGCCGAAACAAAACTCACTGTGACATAGCTAAAATAAAGAGCCATAGTCAATGATCATCAAGATTAAAGATAAAGAGTGTGACGGTTGGGCGACTTCCATAATAGACGCCCCTAAAATTTGAGAGATAGATGATGCCGAGACAGGAGATTTTGCTGATAAACACCTCAGTCTGAGACTGGAGAGAATAGACAGTATCGAGACAGGCGACTTTATTGATGGACGTCTCGATCCGAGACCAGAGGGAATAGACATCACCGAGATAGGTGATTTTGCTGATGGACGTCTTGGTCCGAGACCAGAGCGAATAAACGGTGCTGAGATAGGCGACTTTGTTGATGGATGTCTCAATCCGAGACCAGAGGGAATATATGACACCGAGATAGGCGACTTTGCTGATGGACGCCTCAATCCGATACCATTGGGAATAAACGACGTCGAGATAGGCGACTTCGCTGATGGATGTCTCGGTCTGATACTAGAGGGAATAGACAACGCTGAGATAGGTGACTTTATTGATGGACGTCTCAGTTCGAGACCAGAGAAAATAGACAGCGCCGAGATAGGTGACTTTGCTGATGTCAGAACAACTATATTTCATTACTAAGAGAAAAATGGTTGGTTACATACCGACTCGTCGAATTTACACACAATAAGGCCGAAGATGGAAAGCGTTCCACGGTCATGCGAGTTTCTTTCCATTATCATCCTGTAGGTAGTAGGCTCCTGAGCTAAGTTTTTTGATGATTGATGGTCTCTTTTTCTTCGACCTACTTAGATCTCTTCCCTCTTCCTCAAGAACTCCTTCTAAGTGCCTTGGATCTCTAAGCTAAGCGCTAGATCTGTCACTTTATAACAGAGTGTTAGAGGTGGGCCAGCTTCCCCGCGTGACCCCTCTGACTCTCAAGTCAGAAATTGAAGAATAGAGAAATATAATATAGAAGAAGAAGTGAGAAGAGATCTTTGAGGTACCGAATAGCGAAGAGAAAAATCAACCCCTTTCTCCTTCCACCTCTGCTCCTTTTATATGAGATTTATCCCGCCTCCTCTTAAAGTGAATTTACTTTAATGCTCCTGCCAACCTGTCACGATGTAACCGTTTCTCTTGCTTCTTTTCAAAATAGCTCTTCGTGTGCTCTCCACATGTCCCTTATTTTTTCTATCAATCATTAATCAAATGAATAAACAAATAAATAACATAATATTTCATGTCAACAATATTCTTTATTTAAGAACTCCCCATCACTTCTTGTACCCAAAAATACTCATTTCCCCTTCTTTGCTTAATTTAGAAAATGCTCAAGGTCCACATGTACATCATTCGGGAAATCAATATATTGCTCGGGAAATATACTACCTGCTCAGGAAACATACACGCTGCTTGGGAAACATACCCACTGCTCAGGGAATACATAGACTGACCAGAAAAAACCCAACTTACCAATGTGCTATGAACTATCGGCACTGCTCTTCCTACTTGGCATGTGAAATACCTATACCACTCAGGAAACACACTGACTGCTCGGGAAAATATATACATTGCTCGGGAATTGCATATATCAATCAGGAAATGTCTGCACTGCTCTATCAACACAACACTTAGCCCTTAGTACAACTATTCTGCTTACCCTTACTCAACTCGGGAATTATATACACAGCTCGGGAATTGCATATACTACTCGGAATTTGTGTATATCAATCAGGAAATGCCTACATTGCTCTGTCAGCACAACACTTAGCTCTAAGCACCACTATTCTGCTCACCCTTACTCAACTCGAAAATTACATATACTGCTCGGGAAACATACTAACTGGTCGAGAATTACAGATATCAATCGGAAAATACATATACTGCCCTGCCAATATAATACTTAACTCTGAGCGTGACTAATCTGCTCACCCCTACTCAACTCGAGAATTGCATATACTGCCCGGGAAACATACTAATTGATCGAAAATTACAGATATGAATCGGAAAACACATATACTGCCTTGCCAATACAATACGTAGCTCTGAATGTGACTAATCTGCTCACCCCTACTCAACTCGGAAAATACATAAATTGCTCGGGATTCACATTTCTGCTCACAACATTCAGCTCTGAGGCTCACTACTATTCTTACTCCTTACATAGCTCTGGAATTATATATACTACTTGGGAATTGCATAAACTGCTCAGAAATTACAAAATTTGCTCTGCCAACACTACACCACTCTGAACACCACTACTCCACCTGTGCCTACACGACTCGGGACTTACATATACCACTCGAAAAACATACCGACTGGTCGAGAATTACACTTGATACCTTCTGAAAAACATGTTAAGTATCTGACTGAAAAATTTTACCCCATAATAAGTTTCCCCTCTTTACTAAAACTGAAGAGCGAAGTCAAGTGAAGTTTTACAAGTATTTACTGAAACTACCCTCACTGAAAAACAAAAATTTCTCTGCCTTAACCAAAAACACTTGCACCCATCATAAGTTCTCCCTCTTTAATAAAATTGAAAAGCAAAGTCGAGTGAAGTTTTACAAGCATTTACTGAAACTGCCCTCACTGAAAAACAACAATTTCTCTGTCTTAACTAAAACCCCCTGCACCCATCAATGACTTTATAAGGTCCTTCCCATATGGGACCTAATTCTCAGACCTTTCTTGTAGGTTGGGCTTTCTTTCATACAAAGTCCCCTGGTTGAAATGAGCGAGACATGACTTTCTAGTTGTAAGCTTGAGTCATTCGCTGTCGATAGGCCCTCATCTGAGCAACTCCATTATCTATCGCTTCACTTACTATGTCTAGTTCGGTTAGCCGCCTTTCTGCATGTTAAGCATTGTCTGGATCATAAATAGAAATCCGAGGTGAGCTCACGCCGATTTCCACAGGAACCACTGCTTACGAGCCATAAACCAGGTGAAAAGGTGTCAACACAGTACTGCCTTTCGGGGTTGTCTGATATGCCCAGAGGATACTTGGCAATTCTTCGATCCAGCTCCCGGATACGAGGTCAAGCTTAATCTTCATTCCTCAAACTAATTCTCGGTTAACCATTTTAGCCTGCCCATTACCCTGGGAATAAGCAACTGAGGTGAAGACCTGTTGAATCTTCAATTGCTGGCATCATTCTCTGATCTTTCGGCCTTGGAACTTTTGGCCATTGTCCGAGACAATCCTTCGAGGGATGTCGAATCTACAAACAATATTCTTCTAGAGGAATTTAAACACGACTTCTTTGGTAATTTTGGTCAACGGCTCGGCATCTACCCATTTGGAAAAATAGTCCATCACCGCCAATAAGAACTTTTTCTGATTCGGTTCTGCTAGCATCAACCCCATAATGTCCATCCCCCATTAATCAAAGAGACATGATATCACATAGGCTTTCAGGAGCTCTGTAGGCTGTTGAGAGAACTTCTGATGCTTCTATAACTGAGGCATGTGTTGACACAGTGGGTGACATCCTTCTGAAGAGTCGGCCAAAAATACCTGGCCAGTAGAATTTTTGGGCCAAGACCCTACTGCCTAGGTGAGTGCCACAGCATCCTTCGTGCATCTCCCATAGCACGTAGTAAGCTTCCTCCAAGCCGAGGCACTTAAGCAGAGGGCGAGCTAAGACACGTTTATATAAACTATTTCCAATTAAGGTGAAACATGCATGTCTTTTTCTTATGAGCCGAGCTTTCTCGATGACGTCCGGCAATGTCCCCCCTTTCAAATAGGCAATCAAGGGAGCTCTCTAGTCAGTAATGGGTTCCGAGGTATTCTAATCTACCAAAGAAATAAACTGGATGTCTACCAGGGGACCATCCAGGGTCCATGTCACCAACGCACTGACCATTCGAGCTAACTCGTCAACCTTCTGATTCTCACTTCGGGGGATCTTATGGAGGACCACCTCTTGAAACTCAGTTACTAGTTTCTCATGGCTTTTCATGTATAACCGAAGTCGATTATTGTTGATTCAAAAATATCTTTTGATCTGCTCCACGGCTAGCCGGGAGTCCAAATAAAGGATGACAGCAGCCTAGAGACCCACCAATAAAGCTTCATATTCGACTTCGTTGTTCGAGGCACCAAAATTGAGTTACAGGGTTATCTGAATCATCTCTTCTCGTGGAGATACCAACAAAATTCCTATGCCGCTCCCCTGCTTAATCGCAGAGCCATCAACATAGATTTTCCATACCTTATTATTCTCCGACCTCGAAGCTTTGCCAAGAAGTCGGCTAGCACCTGCCCCTTTATAGTTGTCTGAGGATGATATTGGATGTCATACTTAGTCAACTCCATGGTCCATTTAATCAAACGACCTGAGGCTTTAGGGTTGATTAGAACTCTTCCAAGGTCGCTGTTGGTCAGGATGGTAATCGGATGAGATAAGAAATACGGTTGAATCTTTCGAGCCATTGTGAGGAGGCCCAGGGTCATCTTTTCTAGTGTGGTGTATCAGCTCTCTACCTCCTTTAAAAAGTGGCTAACAAAATAGATAGGGTGTTTCTTGCCTTCCTCTTGCCGAATTAGGACGGATCCCACTGCTTCCTCGATTGCAGCTAGGTATAATCATAGTATTTCTCTGACCACTGGCTTAGACAAAGTGGGTAATTATGTCAGATACTGCTTTAAATCCATGAAAGCATATTCCCACTTCTCTTTCCATGAAAATCGAGCCATTCTGCGAAGTGTCTTAAAGAAAGACAAACTTCGCTCGGGCAACTTAAGAATGAAACACGAGAGAGTTGTGATTCTCCCCACCAATCTTTGAACCTCCTTTAGACTGCCAGGTGAGGCCATGTTTTGTAGGGCCTGGACCTTCTTCGAGTTGACCTCAATTCCTCTCTCGGTCACAATATATCCAACGAAACGACCACCTCAGATGCCAAATAGACATTTGTCCGGGTTAAGCTTGATCCCATATCTCCGCAGAGTGTGGAAGGTCTCTGTCATATCCTTTATGATATCTTCCGCTTGAATGGACTTGATGAGGATGTTGTCCACATACACTTCAATGTTTCGACCGATCTGCTGCTTGAAAACCTTGTTTATCAGCCTCTGATAGGTGGCTCCCATATTTTTGAGTCCAAATGGCACGACTCGATAGCAGAAAGTGTCGTCTGAGGTAATAAAATTGACTCTCTCTTGATCTCCCTGAGCTAGTGAGATTTGATGGTATTCTTAATAGGCATCGAGCATGCAGATGAGCTCATATCCCGAGGTTGAGTCAACTAATTGATCAATCCGAGGTAAATGGTAGCAATCTTTTGGACACGTTTTATTAAGATCTTGGAAGTCTATACATTCCCTCCATTTACCATCAGATTTGGGTACCAACACTACATTGGTGAGCCATGAAGGAAATTAGATCTCTCGGATGTGTACATCTTGCATTAGCTTTTGCACCTCAATTCATATGATCTGGTCTTTTTCAGGGCCAAAATACCTTCGCTTTTGCTTCATAGTGCGGGCTCCTGGTAGGATATTTAGCTTGTGTTCAATTACTTCCCAAGAGATTCCTTTGCCTTCTTCCCCTGGCCAAGTGAAGACATCACGGTTGGTTGAGAGGCAGCTAATCACCCTTTGTCTCAGCTCAGGAGATAAGTCAACCGCTATTTGGACAGTTTCTTGGGATGGTCATGCTAGACTTGTATCTTCTCATCTTTTCCCAAAGGTTCTTCCCGGAGAGTATAGACCTCGTTGGTTCTGTCCATTGACTCTTCTTGGAGCTAGTCTGCACTCCCTCTACATAACATCTTTTGGTTGTCTTTTGATCTCCTCTCGCTTCTCCGACTTGGTCAACCGATGAGAATTTTATCTTTTGATGGTACATGGAGACAACTGCTTGGAAGGAATGTAAAGTCGATCTTCCAAAGATGACGTTGTAAGCCGAGGCAACGTCTACTACGGTGAAAGTGGTGACCCTGGTTCGACAAAGATGCTCCTCTCCTAAGGACAAAGCTAAGGCAAGTCGATTTGGTCGAGTGGTGAGACTTCGTGTCCCGAGAAACTAAAAAGGGCGGTATTCATTGTTTAGAGTCCGACTTGGTCGATCTGCATTCAGTCAAAAGCTTCTTTAAACAAAATGTTGATCGAACTATTTGTGTTAATGAATATCCGAGCTACATCATAATTGGCTATGGTAGCTCAGATCACCAAGGTATCTTCATGGGGAGTGGAGATTCCTCACAAATCCTTGGGCCCAAAACTGATCAAAAGCCCCTCGGTTGATCCCCACCTCCATGTTCTCCAAGCATCGATCGTGGGCTTTTCTCGCTCGGTCGGAATCTTCATTCGTCATCCCTCCTGCAATCATGTTAATTGTACCTTGGTGAGGGGTGTCTATATGTTTGGGTGGGAGTTTTTGCGTCGGGAGTCATGCTGCCTCGGTGGTAACTTAGAAGACCTCCAAGGCATCTTGGCTGATCGCTCAGGTTCTTGAGACCCGGGTTGTCGGGTATATCTCAGAGGCTTGAGTTTGGATTTAATTCTCAACGGCTTTGGTTTGGCTTCAAGTCACGGAAGCTCAACTTTAGTTCCTAGGACGCATTGCTACTCTCGGACTACTTGCCGAATTTCATCTGCCAATTTGTGGCACTCTTGCATGAAATGCCTATATACCTTATGGAAGGCGCAAAATCGTTGAGCTTGTCGTGGGATGACCGACGACCCAGAAACCTCTTGCACATCCTGGATAATTTTGTCCTTGGCTTGATGGGGTGCGTATCTGTGGAGCATGTAAAGGGGTCGGGCTTGAGTAGGGAAAGGAGCTTTCTTGTTGGGTCAAGGTGGATGAGACTTTTCGGGGTCGTGTGCATCCGTAACTTTCTCGGTCTCCTCCAGATTGATGTATCTCTCGGCCCGACCTAGTAAAACTTCAAAATTATCTGGGGGTTTCTTCATCAAGGACTTGGAGAAATTGCCCTGTCTCAACCCCTGAGAGAAAGCGTTGACTAATGTTTCGGCCAAGGCAGAAGGTACGCCCATAGCTATCCAATTGAAGTGATGAATATACTCTCTCAGAGACTCCTGGCTCCTTTGTTTCATAGACAAGAGACTGAGAGTGGTTCTGCGATACCTCTTGCTGCTGGCGAAGTACCATAGAAATAGGGTTCAGAGGTCCTCAAAAGAGTGGATGGAGTCGCTTGACAGTCGATCAAACCACCTCTGAGCAGGTCTGACTAGGGTGATGGAGAAAACTTTACACTTTACTCCCTCCGTGTAATTATGTACGACAATTTACCAAACACAACTTCTAAAGTTCGGAATTGCTCAAAAAGCGCAGCATGGTTTCAGATTTACTAAATCGCGCACCTAATTCCCCTTTTACCCCTCCTGCCAAACAGATCTGCAATTTAATGATGAGAGAGAATTTTCATGCATCCGAGCCACTACTGGAAATTCCGAACCATCTAAACGTGGTGCTGGGAATTCAAATCCCAGCACCACCTTTTTTTTTATTTGATTTCTAATTTATATCGGTCTGATTTCTGAAATATTGCTGTGAATACTTAATAAAACCTCGAATATCAAAAATTTTAGCCACGGATACACAGAGGGACACTACTCAAACTCAATGGACTTATATTAGATCGAAAAAGAGGTGAATAAGATCATCAATGGGTTTTGACCGAAACCCATTGATAGACTTAGAAAAGTCCAAATTTTGAAATCTTGACATAGACTGAAAGATCTTACAACATGAATTTTTGATATGTCAAGGAAACTTAGTTTTAATCCTCCTATCTCCCAATTTTAACTTGTGTTGAAAAAAAATGGTACTGGAAGTTGAGAAACTGGTGGAAGATAGTGGTAGTGGTGCTGGGATTGAAATTTCCAGCACCACAGTGGTGTTGGGATCCCTGCAACACCACTGTGGTGCTGGGAATTCCAATCCTAGCACCACAGTGGTGTTGGAATTGATAATCACAACCCTATAAAGCTAACTAACAATCTAACATGAATAAATGATAAATATGAAGATAATAAAAATGAAGATTTCAGATCATATGCAGGAGGTATGCAAGTAAGCTATTTCATAATGCATAAGCAGCACACAAATACATACGTGGATGCACTTGAGGTTCATATTTTTCAAATAGTATTGTTCAACATATTGAAGATAATATATGACATCATGTGTCAACACAAGAAAATAAATCAAATTAATCAACCTAAGCAATCAATATAAACAATCACTTAATGATTAAATCAATAAGTGTAACAAATCAGTAACTTCAAATAAACATTTTGCATATCAATCTAAGTGATATGTATGATTAAAAACACAACATTATTGCCGTAGATGTAAACCAATTGTTGCAAACAATATAGCAGCAGTAGGAGTTAGTTCAATGGTATAGCCCATAGAATCCTTATGCAGCCATATGTTGATGGCACACCTTCCTGACTACACAAGCTTATGTAGCTACATCAGCAACTTGTGTGGGTGAAATTTTTTTAAAACAATGACTAAAACGCAAATTTACTAGAAAACAAACGATGATAATTTCCAGGGCAATGTAACCATGGAAGAGAATTTTAGCCAAGAAAAACAGCAAGGAAACAGAGATTAACATATCAAAAATCAAAAAATTCAAGGTGCTGATGAACGTCAAGGAATATAATTGGAAGTAGAAGTTAATGAGAAATTTCAGCAAACTAAATCACAAATAACTATAGATTTCGCAAAACGACACTAAGTTGCCTCCACTGTTCAACCTAGCCCAACAAGTGAATTGGATCGAAAAAGAGGTGAATAATTAAGACCATCAATGGGTTTTGACCGAAACTCATTGATGGACTTAGAGGAGTCCAAATTTCGAAATCTTAACATACACTGAAAGATCTTACAATATGAATTTTTGATATGTCGAGGAAACTTAGTTTTAATCCTCCTATCTCCCAATTTTAACTTGTGTCGAAAAAAAAATGGTACTGAAAGTTGAGAAACTGGTAGAAGATAGTGGTAGTGGTGCTGGAATTCGCAATTTCAGCACCACTGTGGTGCTGGAATTGGAATTTCCAGCACCACTATGGTGCTGGAAATTGGAATTCCCAGCACCACAGTGGTATTGGAATCCTGCACACCCGAGAATTAATAGATCTTCCTCATGAATCAGTGAATCCTTTTGATTCTGAATACATGCTCTGGTATTGAATGAGAAACTTTGTTGTACCATGGGAAATTGAGAGTGAAAAATATTACTATAAACTTTTTGATATTCAGGGCTCTTCATCTACCTCATCCATACCCATATTGGATACCCTACACTTAGATATATCCACTCCAAGTGGACATTTAACATTTCTATCAATTACTTGTTAAAAATTCTAAAAATAGCCATGTCATACATTCAAATCCATACCCATATCAATACTCATACTCGAGTCCAAGTAAAACAGATTATATATACAGATAGATATAGATATCCTGGTTCCCCTATCTATGGGAAATTAAGAGTGAAGAATGTTGTATGAAAAAAGAGTAAATGGTAAAGTAAAATATTGAAAAATAGATAAGTGAGCTTACATCAGAACCATCTAAGATTTCTCGAATTCTAGAGCAATGGGCACCTTCAGTGGCAAAAGCATGCAAAACCTGGGTCAAATCACACAAATTAAACTTCAATTAGAGGTCAGTTCTCTTGTATTGCTAAAGTATTTGTTATTAACACTTGGAATCTACAAAAGCAAGTGGCATGTTAAATCAGTGTACAACTTATATTGTTTCCCTGACATATAAATAGAACCATGAAATGATTTGGGTAAAATAGGCTAGTATTAATGCGTGAGAATGTTCTATGGACATTCTTTGCCAATTACAACCTCCCAGTATATTTGTTTTTTTCTGTTCAAATGCTTGTTGAAGTTTTGAACATTTGAATTTTCACCAATGGAAAAGGCAATCATATGAAACTCCCGCCAATGCGAGGTCTCAGGGAAAGATCTATTATACCTACTTTGCAAGAGGCTGAATTTTCATCAGTGGAAGCTGATACAAAATATAAGTGGGATTTGATGACTCTCAATGACCCTTTAGTTAAAAGATTACAGAGGCAAAGCTAAACCTTAAGCTTAGAACTCAAACCTAAGTTATAGTGGTTTCAGCTGCATCCAAATTATTACAAGGTCAAAAAACTGAAACTTCCAGAGCATTTGATTGCCTGTAACTGGTTATGTATGCAATCAGCAACAGTAAATAAATGGCGTATGAAGCTAAGCTGTCTGATTTTCTGCAAATGCCATTGCGATTTTGAATAACAATTTTTAAAATAACACAGCTGCAAGTCCATTATAACTGTTTTAGGTGCATGATATATATATATATATATATATATATATATATATATATATATATATATATATATATATACACACATTTTTTTCTATTTATTTTTCGTTATATTTTATCCTTGACATATATAGTTGTCGATTGCAAATGGAATCTGCTACCATTTTGAATTGCCACATTTGTAGCTAACAGGGTAGAAATAGGTCATTTGATGCAAACGCTATTTGCAGGCGTCCTAATGGCCCCTTCCTGCAGAGGAACAACTATATTAGTCACTTCCTATCGTTATCAGAGGAATATACTTCAAAACTATAAACTAAGACGATGATTCTTCTTTTTATTCTCATTGTAGTCATGCACGATGATCTACGACTTATCCATACGGATCTAAAGTCTGAAAAACATTCTCTTGGTGTCCTCGGACTTCCTCTCAGTTTCTGATTACAAGATTAGTTTTTATCTCTAATTTGTATTAAGAATACAGTGTAGTTTCTTTTCTTCGGATCGAGTTGTTTCTTGCTAATTAAAATTTGATGAAAAATTAATGATGAAAAATATATTCATCACCACAGAGGTGCTGGAATTGCGAATTCGGCAAGATTATAGTCTTGAGATCGAATTCTCACACGGTGGTGCGAGGATCCTAACACCACCGTGATGTTGAAAATTCCAATCTCAAGACACGTGATGTCTTTGAAATTCAATTCCAAAGATTGATAATATCTTCCATTAGTTTCTCAACTTTCAGTACCATTTTTTTTCGACACAAGTTAAAATTGGGAGATAGAAGGATTAATACTAAGTTTCCTCGACATATCAAAAATTCATATTATAAGATCTTTCAGTGTATGTCAAGATTTCGAAATTTGGACTCCTCTAAGTCCATCAATGGGTTTCGGCCAAAACTCATTGATGGTCTTATTCACCTCTTTTTCGATCCAATCCAAGTCCATTGAGTTTGAGTAGTGTCCCTCTGTATATCCGTGGACAAAATTTCTGATATTCGAGGTTTTATTAGGTATTCACAGCAATATTTCAGAAATCAGACCGATATAAATTAGAAATCAGATAAAAAAAAGATGGTGCTGGGATTTGAATTCTCGGCACCACGTTTAGATGGTTTGGAATTTCCAGTAGTAGCTTTGATGCATGAAAATTCTCTCTCATCATTAAATTGCAGGTCTGTTTGACGAGAGGGGTAAAAAGGGAATTAGGTGCGCGATTTGGTAAATCTGAAACCATGTTGCGCTTTTTGGACAATTCCGAACTTTAGGAGCTGTGTTTGGTAAATTGCCAAATTATGTAGCAAAGTTGTCTTTTCAAACCGACCGAGATGATCTTCCAGGTAAGAAGAGTCGTTGTACTCTCCTATTTGTAGCGACTTGAAGTGCTTAGGTAGCCTCTCAACCACGATATTGGAAGAAAAGGGAGTGTCTCGACTATTCACTGGAGTCTTTCCCTTCTTGGGGTCCCTTGGAGGTGATCTCCAAGCGACTCCTTCTCAGGAGTGTTCCCTTTGGCATGCGACTTAGGATGATTCGACCAGAGTTGGAATGGCTGGAATCAAAGTGAAGGGTGTCAAGGCCAGAGCAACAGGTGCGGGAGCGAGAGTTGGAGTCGCCGGAACAGGAATCAGATTTTGGGAAAAATGTCTTCACAGAATTTCCTCCATGGTAATGGTGACCAAGGTAATGACATTCTCCCTTATCAAAGCTTCTTTCTCCTTGGAACCCTGGTTCTCAGAGTCTTCTATGTGGTCTTTCATCTCTACGCCTCAGCTCAAAGTGAAAGTGATTCCCACAAACAACGCAATTATGTTTCGGCCTGAGACGGAGAGATAAGAGATGGACCCATGGCGCTGATGACTCAGCTAGGTGCAGATGACATGGCCGCTAGAGTCGTAGGAAGTTGATACTGGTGACTCAACTGAATGCAGATGTTGTGGTCGCTGAAGCCGTAGGAATTATGGGCTTCAAAAAGAGCTAACAAAAGATTGAGGGAAGGCGCCAAGGTGTGTCTCAACAATGCCTCTCTGACGCTCAAGTCAAAGTTAGAGATAGAAGGTTGTAAAGAAAAGTGCAAAGAAGAACCAAGAAGAGGCAGCCCCTCAAGAGTCAAGAGTCTTACCTTTATATAGAGCGGGCAACAGGTGTAGGTTCCCAAGAGTTAGTACGAAAGACATGACTTTATCATTATGTGACATGACCACCTGAGGAGAATGATAGGAGACCCTAGCGGCAAACATTGATTATGAAGGAGCTTAATTAATGCAGTTCACGTGGTTGGTAGGAGATAAAACTCTATTAATTCAGTAGGACGGATGCATGGAGAAGACCTTGATGTGGCTTCATTAAAGAGAACGACGTGATGATGCAGGAAAAACACAAGGGGATGTGTTTCCATTAATGAGTAGGCTACGTCTAATCAACAGAAGTATACTGCCATGTCTCCTTGATAGAGATATGCTGATGTGTCTGTTCCCCTATTCTCTGATGGTTTAGAACGATTGCCTTGTTAAGACAAATTATCCTTGATAAGCCCCGGACACTCCGCTGAGACACTAACAAATAGGCTCTAGATGAGACAGAGATACAAACATATCTACCGAGACGTGAATATGCAAGATAGGCATATCTGCCGAGACATGAATATGTAAGATAAGTATATTTGCCGAGGTAATATGTAAGATAAGCATATATGAATATTTAGACTCCCATCAAGACAATATGTAAGATAAGTATGTCCGTCGATACATGAATATATAGACTCCCGCCGAGACAATATGTAAGATAAACATATCTGCCAAGACATGAATAAAGAATTATTTGGTCCTCACTTAACCTAGCTTGACTATGGGTTTGACAACTTGGTTATTTCTGTCCACATCGTAATTATTTCCTTCCGCATCAATGATAATTAAATAACGTCTGCACATGTTTACTTTGACTGCCCTTATATAACTTTCAGTGGTCATCAAATTTAAAAAATGTCTAATGCAACCTCTGATCAGATAAACTCAGCGCGAATTGATTGGTTCTGATATGTGTATTTACCTTCAGCTAGCAAACAACTTCCAATTTTACTAAGGCCTTCCTTCATGCTTTGAATTTTGCTCCCTAGTTGAATCCATTCTGCATTGTGAATTAAACATATTATTGACAGTTTTGCAAACTGATGACTGGCCGCAATTATTGTGAGAATGCTGGCTGAGAAAATGAATTTCTATAATGATCTACACATATCCATGCATGTTCTTCACATTTTTCTGAACTATCTGAACCGTTTGATAATACATGACAATCAAGCTTTGTTTCTTCAAAAGACATAGTATCTGACAAATCTTAGATTGCTGCTGATTATAAAAAAGAGCTAGCAAGCGTTCCAAGTGCTAATCTTACGTTTTTCTTTTCAAAATGATTGAGCAAAAATTTTACTGATCGTGCTTTTGTTTTATTAGATTATACTACTGTTTTTTCTTTTCTTGCATTGTCAAATGTAATAAATCTCTAGTTTTGAAAACAGTACTTGTTGCTCATTTTTGCTTGCATGATAAAGAGAGAGCTGATCAGTTTGCTCTTTTGCTACAGTGAAAGCTTCATCCTTCACATAGGGATTTGAAATATCTAGTCAATTTTGAAGCAAAGTTCCAGGAGGTCTTCTGATCGCTTGTATATCCAGTCAATTTATTTAGATAATGCATATGAAAGTGAGTTTTCATTTTTGAGATATGACTGAAAGTGAACGTCTCAGATGTTGATTTATTTAGATTCAATTTGCTTGAAGAATATCTCAGTTGTTGATTCATTTAGACTCAATTTGCCTAGAGAAGCATGACACATTTCACATAGATGTGTTGTTTTATATTCTTCAGTCTACATATGAGAAGGAATTTGATATCATTAAATCAGACTCAAAACATGATTTAAGTTTTGTTTAATTTTGGAAGAAAAAAAGTTTAAAGATGTCTTTCAAGGACCTCTTTAGCCAGAAAAAGCAAGAAACGAGAAGCATTTGATCAGTCATCTAAAGTCAAATATTGTAACAATACACGATCAGATAGTTGAAATGTCATATAAATGTATCAGAACACTATGAAACTGCATTTAATTGAGTTTACAAACAAATTAACGTAGCAATTCAGCATCCACCTTTCTTTTAGTCAGCCTTATCTCAAAGCCAGCGAAAACAAGGCCTTTCTTCCAATGGAGTTCTTCGATGTCAAGAAACTTTATCTCAATCTCTCCTTCATTGTCTTGATCATTATAAATCTCTCCTAGCTTCATTTCCAACCATCCATCCTCTCTCAATTGTATTTGCTTATCTTCTTCTTCCTCCTCTTCATCGTCTGGTTCCAATGAGACACGATTGTTTTGTGAACGAGCTCCTAATCTGATGAAAACCTTTTGGGAATTGGAATCAAGACCGTATGAATCGGGATTTAACTTGTAGATCATGTATGCTGTATACATTGTCTTTTGGGAGAGTAATCTACTGTCTATTGAGCCATTGATCTCTAGCCAGCAAATAGATACAAGCTCTGCCTGCTTACTAAACCTGAATAATATTGTAGTGAATGAAACATCATGCTGAACAATCAACTATATATATATATATATAATAGTTAGATGGAAAGGCAAAAAATCAACTATATATGTGAATAGTTAGATGGATAGGGCAAAATTAACCAATCAATTAAATATTTATGAGCAAACTTGATATTTGATTTGATAAATGCTTATTTATGTTCATTTAATAAGGAACAAGACTAATTAAATAAACAAATTTGAATAACTCATTAAATTAGTTGTTGAGTAATCTTGAACACACGTGTTCAACTCACTAATATTTGTGAATAAGATTGGGAATTATTTGCGAATAATGTTTATGAATAACATCTATGGACAAAACTTGTGAATCATTTTTATCAACAAGACTCTTGTTAAATTTTTAAATAAACAAAGAAGTTCTAAAAAAAATCTTGTGATATCAAACATACTAATCAACCATGCAATTTTAAAAACAGAAGTTTCAAATAACCAAACCAGCTAATTTAAAAACTCAATAACATCTATATAAACCAAGTTTAAGTGAGGCTCGAAAAAAAAAACAAATTTGAATAATCAATTCAGCAGATTAGTTCATTTTATGCTCCTCTTGGCTTAGAACAATTATTTTATTAAATAAGCTGGAACAATGCGAAGTTTGATTCTGTTTAACTCATTTTAAACTCTTGAGTTGGCAAGGAATAAGCACAAAGCTTTACGTATCAAGATGCAGCAACCACAGCATCCGTCCACAAGGTGGTGAGCAGGGCAAACAAGCATATCATGAGTGTTGAAAATTCACACTTTTCGTTGAACAATTGAAAAGAAGAAACTCGTGAAAACCTACCAGGTATGCACCGTGTCAATTTTTCATCAAGTAAACTCAAGCTATTAATGGTTACTGGGTGAAATAAGTATAGTTTGAAAAGAAAAGGAGATATTTAAACGATTTTAAACTATGCTAACATTTTGAAAAGTGGGTAACAGAGCGACCATATTTTTCCTTAAAAATAGTTGAAATAGAAGGTAAAACAAATTTTTTTAATAAAAAAACTAGGATTTACCTGGAGTGTGGAAGAGAAATCCATCTCCAATGCTGAGGATTAAGGATCCAGGGTATATACATGGTTTCCGGAGATAGCATGCAAGTCTTCTTCCCTGTTGACCTTTCCAATTGGAAGCTCTGTACATTGAACAGCAAGTCAACTGCAGCGTTACTTGTGCAATCAAATTCAGAATTATCAGTGCTCTGTAAATGATTCTACTTACCAGTTTGCCGTTGTCGACGAGGAGGGGTTGGCAGAGGCGGAAGTACAGCTCCTTCCTGGAGGAGTAGTCCACCGGATCCGTGGCACGTGATAGTATCTCATCGACGTCCGGAGGCAGGAAGGACTCCCACAAGAGATCAATTTGTGCCGCGGCGAGGAAAGACTTGCAAACCAGCGACAACCTGCAGACGTCACGAGGCGAAGTGAAGGAGAACAGGTAGCTGACGCACTTCTCCGGTAGCTTGGAGAAGCCGCAAGTCGATGGCCCTCTTTTCTCTGTTGTCATCGCCTGATTCAACCGAACAACTGATCGACGATGACACTTGTTCCCTTCATGCTATGAATTTTGCTCCCTATTTGAATCCATTATGCACTGTAAATTAAACATATTATTGATAGTTTTGCAAATTAATGAATTGCTGCAATTACTATGAGAATACTGTCTGAGAATAAATTTCTATGATGATCTACACGTGTTCATGCATGATCTTAGCATTAATTTTCTTTGAACCATCTTAACCGTTTGTTAATATATGACAATCAAGCTTTAGTTTCTGCACACATAATATATGTCAAACTCCTCTTGCAACTTGTTTTTGCAATCATTTACCAATCTTAGGTAAGTGAGGGTTTCAAGGGAAAAGGGCATTTAATAGACATGAATGAAAAGTAAATAACAACAACAAAGGAATGCTCTTTTAAAAAAGGAAAATGATAGATCCAGAAAAAATAAAAACAAAGAAATGCAATTTTAATTTTGATTATTATTATCCTTTTTTAAAATTCTATCTTCTAATTAATTATAGCTCTTATCAATTCTAACCTGCTCTAATTAGTATCTATTATGAGATGATTTCTCAAATAAGTTGTTTCATCTCCTTTTATCGTCTTTAGTTCTTTTAAAATTGAATTTAGAAAGTTAAGAAGTATCAAGTGATCTCTATATATTAACTCCTACTCCTTACAACCTCTCTAAAGCCATCCTTTCTCGACCTCCATCATTTTCTATCTACTCTCCCAATTTCTCTTCCTATGCAGTACCCTTCCTTGAGCCTTGGCACAACGGTAAGGTTGTTGCCTTGTGACCAAGAGGTCACAGGTTCAAATCCTGGAAACAGCCTCTTGCAAAAAAAGCAAGGTAAGACTGCGTACAATGGATTCCTTCTCCGGTACCCCGCGTGGCGGGAGCTTCGTGCACCGGGTTGTAGTTTTTTTTTTTTTTTTTTATGCAGTACCCTTCCTTGGACCATACCTCAAGTCCTCAATTCAATGTATAGGATTTAAAAAGTATTTGAAAATATTTCCTTTAACAGTAGTATATACTCCAAACAATGGATAACTCTGCACAAGTGAAAGTCGAAGAATATATGGAGTATCCTTATCTTTTATGTTATAAGAACGTGAGCTATTACAGGCCAACTGACGATATATAAATACATGATGTTTCTACATTATTAGCTACAAGTGTCTTTTGAATTGTTTATCTACGTTGTAAATATTTTCATCATCTAATTACAACAATGTTTTTTCTCGAAGTTCTACGAGTCCTACATGAGTATTAACAAACTTTTCCAAAGGAATTGTGTCCTATTGTTCCTAAAACATTAGTCATTGATGATAGTTATGCATGAAGGCAAATTTGCAATTGCAATTATACTATTTCTGTTTTTCATGAAATTTATCTAATATAATTTGTTTGAAGGTGCAGTCATATTACAGTATTGCTTATTATTATGCTTATATATATTATGTTTTATGATAAATCCCAGAACTATTTATTATTTCATCATTCAAAAACTTAATTACACTAAGTTCTTTTTTTTTTACTTTATGTGATTAACTTTAAACTAAGTTTATTAATTCTATTGTTGCAGTAGCTAAATGGGTATCATAAACTATTTAATAAAATAAAAATAAGTACCTAAGAACTTCAAAGAAATGCATAATGACAAAGCATACCTAAATCAACTCCAGTCTCTTTGGTATTGCTGTTATTTCATCCGTATTATTTCACCATCAATGTTAATGTAGGGAATATTTGAAATCAGTGACCAGTCTGCCCCATCATCCTTCCTGCACCGTTCTGTCAATTTAGTGCATCCTTCCACTTCCAGTTTTTTAAGCAGGAGCAGCAAACCATTATCTGGCAGTGACTCAATATTTGGGCAATGGTAAATGTTTAAAATCTCGATGGAGGGGGCAATTCCTAAGGAAGAAGGAAGCTTTTGTAGTTTTGGACAGAACTCGAACTCAAGGAAATTTAGGACAGTGAGTTGCTGAAACCACTCCTCTTGCTCAGGGTTGAAGTGAGAAAGATCATTACAATGTAGGATTTTGAGCACCTGAATACATGGGGTCCTTCCTAGTATTGCCCAAACATGTTTGAGAACATTATCATCGATCCAAACATGGCAGAGAGATCTCAATTCCTGTTCCACATAGGGTTGCGCTGGCATCTGTGCAGATTCAATTAACTTTGGGCATTTTTCAATAAATATGTCTTTCAGATGCGCAAGAGACTGTAATCCACCAATTAAGCTCAACTCCGGGCATCCTCTCAGTCTTAAGTACTCAAGGAATCTAAGGTTGTATAGAGACACAGATGCTCTTTGTGCACAATTAGTCAACTCCAAAAATGTTAGAGGGGTTAAAGTTAGCAAATAATTAGGTAGGGCATTGCCAATATCACCAGAATTCCAAATAACAAGCTGTTGAATTGATTTCAAAGGTAGAACAGGAATTCTTCTTAGGTTAAGGCAATTTCCTATTCTCATTTTCCTAAGGCAAGGAAAAATTGGTCTACTGTCTGGTTCTGACAACTCCTCCCATTCATTCAAGGTATGAAATTGTAGTTCTTGCAGTGAAGGGAAGATCTGATCAGCATCCCCATAAAATTTGTCACCAATTCTTTTTATTGGAAGTTGCCAAATAGATATGTCCTTCAGAAATGGTAGATGACCCAATGGTGGAAGATCTTCCCACCTGGCACAGCAATTAAGATGAACTGATTCCAAATTTGTAAGATAATTCTTCTCCAACCAATACGGGGAACTCAATCCTCCATAGTTCTGAATCAAAAGTTTCTTTAGATTACAATGAGGTTCAAGGCCTTCTATTATATCCTTCTCGATATCTCCCTGGCTCCTTATATCATGTTTGAAGAAGAGCTCAAGATGATCAAGGTGTTCTTTGTCCTTTAGTTTTGCCTCCAAGGCCTCCTCCTTAGATTCAACACACTCAAGATTCTTTATGTTTAATCGCCTTCGAATATTTCGTAATACCTTGAGTTCTCCTATCTGGTGCCCCCTCTTCCTGATAATACGGAATTCGTCTAGTTCTTGAAGGTCAGTCAACCTCCCAATCCCATCTACTAGAGCAATTGTGGCTCCATCAGCATGTAAATGTCGCATTTTGATAAGCCTATTCATTCCTGCTGGTAGTTTTTTAATCCAACACAACTTTAAATTCAGCACCTGCAAATGGTAAATCTTAGAAAAGGATTCAGGAAGCTGCCGAATCTTAGTGCCGGAAATGTCCAAATATCGTAGATGTGAAAGATAACAGATAGCATCTGGTAACTTCTTTATTTCTATGCGCATGTACGATAAATCCAATATTCGTAAATTCTTTAGATTTTTCAAAATTCCTTCCAGTGATTCATAAAATTTTCTAGAACCATTTTCTCCCGAGGATAAAAATTCTTCAAGGTGATAGTCACGATAGAATACAAGCGTTCGAACTTTATGAAGCTTTGATAATTCTGCCAGTTGGTCAAGTTTAGCTGTCCTTATTACTGTCAAGTGATGAACAGTTGGTGGAATTTTGAGAGGTTCACCATCAATCACAAAACACTCATCCCTTGAAATATACACTGCCAACTCTCTTATCAGATCATGAATCACATATCTTTTATTTACAGTGGGCAGGAAGAAGTATCTGCAAGTTAGCTCATCAAAAATCTGATTCCCAATATCCTCCAGTGTCATTCTTCCATGCTGAGTTCCCGGTCTGACAAAACCTTGAGCTATCCACATCTGGACTAGCTGTTCTTTATCAAATATGTGGCCCTTTGGGAACATGGCAGTGAAAGCAAAGCACTGTTTCACATTTGAGCTGAGATTTTGGTAACTCAGACCTAGAGATGGAAGGATATTTTCCAAGACAAAATCATTTTCCCACCATTCACTTTCTTGGATCATTTTCCAATACTGTTCTTCCAATTTGGTATGCAACAAACTTCCTATTACTTTCCCTGCTAATGGTAAACCAAGTAGCTTGTTTGCGATTTGTTGACCAATTAATTCCAACTTTCTTCTTAGATATGAATCAATCACTCTTGAACCAAATGAACAATGCTCAAAGAGCCTCCAATAATCACTTTCCTCTAAAAGCTTTAACTCGATTTGGTCCATTGTTGCCATAACCTCGGCAACTAATGGACTTTGAGTTGTTATCAGAATAGTGCTTCCTCTGTTCCCATAGGTCAAGGCACTTCTAAGCTCCATCCACTTTATTCCGGTTTCATCCCATATATCATCGAGTACAAACAAAAATTTTTTACCTGCAGTAGCACGACTGAGATTGCTGAGCTGCGTATCTAAACTAATATGATCCGGGCGAGAATCAGAAGCCATTTCTCCTTCCAATTCTCTTGCAATCCTTTTCACATTGAAATCATGAGATACATAAACCCACTTTCTGAGGTCAAAATGGTCGGCAACTCTTGGATCATTGTAAATAATCTGTGCTAGGGTTGTCTTCCCGACTCCCCCAATGCCAACAATTGGAAGGACACCGAGACTCGCATGGCTGCTGCTCCCAGCTCCCTTGTTGAGGAAATCAGCATCATTTCTTGAACTCAACAACATCTCAAGTATCCTTTCCCTCTCTTTATCTCTCCCAAACACCACTTGCTCAGTGACGAAGGAGCTCGTCTCCCTTATTGATGTGGCGTGCTTTGCATTGTCCTCATCCAGCTCGACTGTTTTGCGGTCGAATTCGGAGTAAATTTTATCCACATCCCCCAGCAGATTCTTCAACCTCTTGAATTCATCATCCGAAACAAATAGGTTCTTGAAAAATCTAAGAGCCGATGCGGCTAAAGCACTCACTTTGCCCCTGTCTTGTACCTGATTCTCCAGCTGTCTGTACTCTATCTCGTCCAGCAGGTCGTCCGTTTCGTAGGCCGCCTCTTTGAGTTGCCTTAGCCAGCCGACCAAGGCTGGGTCCCTGATCGGCCTGCCTTCTGCTGCATGGATCACGGCTTGGATGCGAGGAAGTCGATCTTGTATCTCCTTGACCTTCTCCTCCACGTCAGTGAGCAGATCCCAGTGGTCGGAAACATGGGACGTGACGAAGTTCACCAGCTTATCGATGATGTAGCCTGCAAAATATTCTCCGATCATCATCGCGAAGCCAGCTGTATCCATGTCTTCGATTTCAGCGGGAGAAGAGGAAGAAGGGGATCAGAGAACCAGAGGACTTGTAAGTTGTAAATTGTAAATTTGATACCTACTTTCCATTTTTTAAAAAAAAAAATCAAAAAGTTCAATTTCAAAGGAGATTGAGATTGAACGTGTCTGCGCTTTTGACTTTTATGAGCGATGATTTTGCACGGTGACGTCGGTGAGTGGTGAATTCACGAGAGATTGCGCCGCGCCGCCGCCTACCTATTTGTCTTTGGACAAACGTTAAGCATTAATTTCCCTACAAAAAAAATTAATTAAACCGCACTTAATCTTTTTAATTTGAAGTTAAAATTCCCTTTATAAAAAGTTACCTTTTACCTGAAGTTCTCCCCGCACATCGTTCCACGTTAATTTTTTGCTAATGCATGATAAACTTGGTAGTTCCTCCCAGTTTATGGCAATTTGTTTCATTTTAAAAACAATTGAAGTATCATTTTGGAAGGTCCTAAATTGAATCAGTCAAAATCAGTGCATTTAAATTAATCATTGTTCGTTTAGTTTTTTTGGGGTCTAAAAACAAAGAAAACAAGAGAAACACCACACGGACAGAATGACTGACATATATCATTGTTCGTAAGGCACTGGGTTACCTGCAAGTCCAACTATATAATGAAATTGATCCACTGACTACTAAAAACACAAAAAATACACTCTTCCAGTAGTCATCAATCTAATAACTTTTATAAATTTATTTTATGATTATTATTATTATGAGAAAAATAAATTATAATTTTTTTTATAAATTTTAACGTAGTAATCAAAATATATAAAAATCATCTAAATCTAAAAATAAAAATTAGATCTCCTTCCTATCCATATTAATATTAAATAAGATTCTGTCCAATCATCAATAATAACGTGATGATTATTCTATATTTTCTATTAAATAAGATCGTATTTTCCAACAAACAGTTCTCCGAGTTCCCATTTTAACAGTGGCTGCTACAGAAAAGGTCGCAGAGAACTGAAAAGGCAAAGACCCTCTTTCCATTCCACTATTTTTCTCATATCTCATACCATTGATCTCATTGTTGAGTCAGGCTTTATCTGTCATGCTGCTTGTGTGATTAGCAACTCCAGAAAACAGAATACTCAATGCTTCATGGAGTATGCATGCAGATCACGAGTTAAGCATCCCAAATATTAAAAAACAAATTTAATAGCAAATGCAAAGTAAATGTACTTTTACTTACATGATAATTAAATAACTTCTGCATACGTTTACTTTGACTGCCCTTATATAACGTTTAGTCATCGTCAAATTTAAAAATATGTTCAAGCCAACCTCTGAGATAAACTCAGTGCGAATTGATTGGTTTTGATCTGTGTAGTTTTACCTTCAGCAAAAAACTTCCAATTTTACTGAGGCCTTCCTTCGTGCTTTGAATTTTGCTCCCTAGTTGAATCCAGTCCGCACTGTGAATTAAATATATTATTGACCGTTTTGCAAACTGACTGGCCGTAATTACTGTGAAAATGCTGGCTGAGAAAATAAATTTCTATAATGATCTACACACATTCATGCATGACCTTCACATTTTTCTGAACTATCTTAACCGTTTGTTAATATATGGCAGTCAAGCTCTGTTTCTGCAAAAGACAAATCTTAGATTGCTGTTGATTATAAAAAAGAGCAAGCAAACGAGAGAAGGTCTTTCTAAGTGCTAATCTGACGTTTTTCTTTTTAAAATGTTTGAACAAAAATTTTACTGATCGTGCTTCTTTTTATTAGATTATACAATTTTTTCGTTTCTTGCATTGTCGAATGTAATAAATCTCTAGTTTAATTTGAAAACAGTAGCTGTTGCACATTTTTGCTTGCATGATAAAGAGAGAGCTGAGTTTGCTCTTTTGCTTCATCCTTCACAAAGGGATTTGAAATATCTAATCAATTTTGAAGCAAAGTTCCAGGAGGTCTTGTGATCACTTGTATATCCAGTCAATTTATTTAGATAATGCATATGAAAGTAAGCTTTCATTTTTGAGATAAGACTGAAAGTGAACGTCTCAGATGTTGATTTATTTAGATTCAATTTGCTTGGAGAATATGTCAATTGTTGATTCATTTAGACTCAATTTGCTTAGAGAAGCATTACACATTTCAGATAGATGTGTTGTTTATATTCGACAGTCTACATATGAGAAGGAATTTGATATCATTAAATCCGACTCAAAACATGATTTAAGCTTTGTTTAATTTTGGAAGAAAAAAAGTTTAAAGATGTCTTTCAAGGAACTCTTTAGCCAGCAAAAGTAAGAAATGAGAAACATTTGATCAGTCATCTAAAGCTAAATATTGTAACAATACTCGATCAGATAGTTGAAATGTCATATAAATGTATCAGAACACCATGAAAACTGCATTTAATTGAGTTTGAACACAATTTAACGTAGCAATTCAACATCCACCTTTCTTTTACTCCGCCTTATCTCAAAGCCAGCGAAAACAAGGCCTCCCTTCCAATGTAATTCTTCATTGTCAAGAAACCTCATCTCAATCTCTCCTTCATCGCCTTGATCGTTATAAATCTCGCCTATCTCCATTTCCAACCATGGATCCTCTCTCAAATGTATTTGCCTTTCTTCTTCCTCCTCGTCATCAACTGGTACCAGAGAGACACGATGTTCTTGTGAATGAGCTCCTAATTTGATGGAGGCCTTTTGGCAATTGGAATCAAAACCGTATGCATAATTTAACTTGTAGATCATGTATGCTGTATACATTGTCTTTTGGGAGAGCAATCGACTGTCCATAGAACAGACAATCTCAAACCGGCTAGTAGAGTGAACCTCGGACTGCTTCCTTATAAACCTGAATAAAATTGTAAGGAATCAAACATCATATTAAACAATCAAATATTTATATACAGTAGTAAGATGAAAAGGAATAAGCACAAAACTTTAAGCATCAAGATGCAGCAACCACACCATCCGTCCACAAGGTGGTGAGCAGCGTGAAAATTCACACTTGTTGAACAATTAAAAAGAAGAAACTCATGAAAACCTACCAGGGATGCACCATGTCAATTTTTTATCAAGTAAACTGAAGCTAATAATGGTTACTGGGTGAAATAAGAATAGTTCGAAAAGAAAAGAAGATATTTAAACGACTTTAAAACTATGCGAACGTTTTGAAAAGAGGGTAAAAGAGCGACCATGTTTTTCCTTAAAAATAGTTGAAATAGAAAGTAAAACAAATTTAAAAAAAAAACTAGGATTTACCTGGAGTGTGGAAGAAAAATCGATTTATAATACAGATGACCAGACCTCTTGGAGTTACACATGGTTTTCCGAGATAGCATGTAAAGCTTCTTCCCTGTCAACCTTTCCAATTGGAAACTCTGTACATTGAACAAGAAGTCAACTGCAGCGTTACTTGTGCAATCAAATTCATTATTATCAGTGCTCTGTACATGATTCTACTTACCAGTTTGCCCCTGTCAACGAGGAGGGGTTGGCAGAGGCCGAAGTACAGCTCCTTACTGGAGGAGTAGTCCACCGGCTCCGTGGCGCGTGATAGTATCTCATCGACGTCCGGAGGCAGGAAGGAGTCCCACAAGAGATCAATTTGTGCCGCGGCGAGGAAAGACTTGCAAACCAGCGACAACCTGCAGACGTCACGAGGCGAAGTGAAGGAGAACAGGTAGTTGAGCACTCCTCCGGTAGCTTGGAGAAGCAGCAAGCGAATGACCCTCTTTTCTCTGTTTCCATCGCCTGATTCAACTGAACAACTGATCGACGATGGCACTTGTTTCCTTCGATCGCAATTAACGCTCTGTTGGGATCGAGTGAGTGAGGGGAGGTTCGTTAATAGAAGGAGAAGGAAGAAGAAAACTTCATCTTCCATTCCCATTCCCATTCTTTTCTTATCTCTTCCAAAAAAAAAAAAGTTTAAAGTTTTTAATTCCCTTCCTTTATCTCCTCCCAAAGAAGAAAAATGAATTAGTTTCTGACTAAGCAGAAGTCATGGCATTAAATTTGAACTTCGAAGATTTGTTTCTTGGAAATTTCAGCTGCTCCAAACTAAATATGCACCGAATCAAACGCAGAGTCCAATTTGGAAGACCTTGGTCAAGGTATTGTCAACAATTATCAAATTGGAATCTAACTTTGCTACAGCAAGAATAAGTCGACGGTCCTGGTGCTGGAATATCATAATACAGGACCTATCAAAAAAAAAAATACTAATGTGATATACTAAAAAAAAACTGATCAGCAGACAGTTATTCAAGTTCCTATTTTTATAATGGCTGCCACAGGAAAGGTTGCAAAGAGCTGATCAGGTGAGGTGAGATAAAAGGCAAAACCCCTGTTTCCATCCACTCGTCGTCTCACATCTAGTGCCATTGATCTCATTGTTGGGTTGGACCAAATCTGCCATGCTACTCTTGTGATATGGCAACTTCAGAAAACATAATACTCCATGCTTTACAGAGTATGCATGTAGGACACCAGTTAAGCATCCCGAATATTTAACTAAGTTAATGGCAAATGCAAAGTAACTGTATCTTTACTAACATGATAATTAAATTAAACCTGCACATGTTTGCTTTGGTTGCCTTCTATATATACCTTCAGCCTTCATCAAATTTAATATGCTTAACGCAAACTTTGATTAAAAACTCAGCTCAAATTGATTGATCCTGATTTGTGTAGTTTTACCTTTAGCAAAACAACTCCCAACTTTACTGAGGCCTTCCTCCATGCTATGAATTTTGCTCCCTATTTGAATCCATTCTGCACTGTAAATTAAACATATTATTGATACTTTTGCAAATTAATGAATCGCTGCAATTACTATGAGAATGCTGTCTGAGAAAATGAATTTCTATGATGATCTACACGTGTTCATGCATGATCTTAGCATTTGCTTTGGACCATCTTAACCATTTGTTAATATACGACAATCAAGCTTTAGTTTCTGCACACAAAGTATCTAAGCAATCTGACATTGCTGCTGAGTATAAAAAAGGACGAGCAAACGAGAAGGATCTCATTATAGCAAACTCCTCTTGCAACTTGCTTTTGCAATCATTTATCAAGCTTAGGAAGCCAATAAGCGAGGGTTTCAAGGGAAAAGAACATTTAATAGACATGAACGAAAAGTAAATAACAACAACAAAGGAATGTTCTTTTATAAAAAGGAATATGATAGATCCAGAAAAAATTATACAAAAAAAATACAAATTTAGTTTTAATTATTATTATCCTTTCATTTTTTTAATTCTATCTTCTAATTATGCCTATTATCAATTCTAACCTAATCTAATTCTTATTTATTATGAGATGATTTCTCAACTAAGCTGTTTCATCTCCTTTTATGTGTCTTTAATGGAATTTAGAAAGTTAAAAAGCATCAAGTGATCTCTATATATTAACTCCTACCCCTTACAAGTTCTCTAGAGCCATCCTCTCTCAATCTCCACCATTTCTCTCTACTATCCCAATTTCTCTTCGTACCCTTCCTTGGACCATACCTCAAGTCCTCAATTCAATGTATAGAATTTAAAAGGTATTTGAAAATATTTTCTTTTAGCAGTAGTATATACTTGTATCCAAAAAATGGATCTATTATGATAATTCTACACAAGTGAAAGTGGAAGAATATATGGAGTATCCTTATCTTTTATGTTATAAGAATGTGATCGTGAGTCATTGCAGGCCAACCGACTTGATATATAAATACATGACGTTTCTACATTATTAGCTACAAGTGTCTTTCAATTGTTTATCCACGATGTAAATATTTGTTTGTTATTAAATATTTTCATCATCTAATTACAACAATGTATTTTCTCAAAGTTCTATGAGTCCTACTTGAGTATTAACAAACTTTTCCAAAAACATTGTGTCCTATTTTTTAAAAAATATTAGTCATTAATGATAGTTATGCATGAAGGCAAATTTGCAATTGCAATTGTGCTATTTCCGTTTTTCATATAATTTATCTAGTGTAATTTGCTTGAAGGGGCAGTCATATTACAGGATTGCTTATTATTAGGCTAATATATATTATGTTTATTGATAAATCCCAGAACCATTTTTTATTTCATCATTCTAAAATTTAATTACACTAAGTTCCTTTTTTTACTTTATGTGATTAACTTTAAACTAACTTTATTAATTCTATCAGTATCTAAATGGGTATAATAAACTATTTAATAAAATTAAAATAAATACCTAAGAACTTCAAAGAAATGCATATATAATGAGAAAGCTTACCTAAACCAACTCCAGTCTCTTTGGTATTGTGGTTATTTCTCCTGTATTATTTCATCATCTTGTAGCAAAAGTGATTCCGCTCGCGTTCAACGCTGTATTACTTCACCATCCATGTAAATGTAGGGAATATTTGAAATCAGTGACCAGTCTGCCCCATCATCCTTCCTGTACAGTTCTGTCAATTTAGTGCATCCTTCCACTTCCAATTTTTTAAGCAGGAACGGCAAACCATTATCTGGCAGTGACTCAATATTTGGGCAATGAAAAATGTATAACATCTCGATGGAGGAGGTAATTCCTAAGGAAGAAGGAAGCTTTTGTAGTTTTGGACAGAAATGGAACTCAAGGACATTTAGGACAGTGAGTTGCTGAAACCACTCCTCTTGCTCAGGGTTGAAGTGAGAAAGATCATTACAACCTAGGATTTTGAGCACCTGAATACATGGGGTCCTTCCTAGTATTGCCCAAACATGTTTGAGAACATTATCATCGATACAAACATGGCAGAGAGATCTCAATTCTTCCTGTTCCACATAGGGTTGCGCTGGCATCTGTGCAGATTCAATTAACTTTGGGCATTTATCAATAATTATGTCTTTCAGATGCGCAAGAGACTGTAATCCACCAATTATGCTCAACTCCGGGCATCCTCTTAGTCTTAAGTACTCAAGGAATCTAAGGTTGTTTAGAGACACAGATGCTTTTTGCGTACAATTATTCAACTCCAAATAAGTTAGAGGGGTTAAAGTTAGCAGATACTCAGGTAGGGCATTGCCAATATCACCAGAATTCCAAATATCAAGCTGTTGAATTGATTTCAAAGGTAGAACAGGAATTCTTCTTAGCTTAAGGCAATTTAATATTACCATTTTCCTAAGGCAAGGAAAAATTGGTCTGCTGTCTGCTTCTGACAACTCCTCCCATTCATTCAAGGTATGAAATTGTAGTTCTTGCAGTGAAGGGAAGATCTGATCAGCATCCCCATAAAATTTGGCATCAATTCTTCTTATTGGAAGTTGCCAAATAGATATGTCCTTCAGAAATGGTAGATGACCCAATGGTGGAAGATCTTCCCACCTGGCACAGCAATTAAGATGAACTGATTCCAAATTTGTAAGATAATTCTTCTCCAACCAATACGGGGAACTCAATCCTCCATAGTTCTGAATCAAAAGTTTCTTTAGATTACAATGAGGTTCAAGGCCTTCTATTATATCCTTCTCGATATCTCCCTGGCTCCTTATATCATGTTTGAAGAAGAGCTCAAGATGATCAAGGTGTTCTTTGTCCTTTAGTTTTGCCTCCAAGGCCTCCTCTTGAGATTCAACACACTCAAGATTCTGTATGACTAATCGCCTTCGAATATTTCGTAATTCCTTGAGTTCTCCTATCTGGTGCCCCCTCTTCCTGATAATACGGAATTCATCTAGTTCTTGAAGGTCAGTCAACCTCCCAATCCCATCTACTAGAGCAATTGTGGCTCCATCAGCATGTAAATGTCGCATTTTGATAAGCCTATTCATTCCTGCTGGTAGTTTTTTAATCCAACACAACTTTAAATTCAGCACCTGCAAATGGTAAATCTTAGAAAAGGATTCAGGAAGCTGCCGAATCTTAGTGCCGGAAATGTCCAAATATCGTAGATGTGAAAGATAACAGATAGCATCTGGTAACTTCTTTATTTCTATGCGCATGTACGATAAATCCAATATTCGTAAATTCTTTAGATTTTTCAAAATTCCTTCCAGTGATTCATAAAATTTTCTAGAACCATTTTCTCCCGAGGATAAAAATTCTTCAAGGTGATAGTCACGATAGAATACAAGCGTTCGAACTTTATGAAGCTTTGATAATTCTGCCAGTTGGTCAAGTTTAGCTGTCCTTATTACTGTCAAGTGATGAACAGTTGGTGGAATTTTGAGAGGTTCACCATCAATCACAAAACACTCATCCCTTGAAATATACACTGCCAACTCTCTTATCAGATCATGAATCACATATCTTTTATTTACAGTGGGCAGGAAGAAGTATCTGCAAGTTAGCTCATCAAAAATCTGATTCCCAATATCCTCCAGTGTCATTCTTCCATGCTGAGTTCCTGGTCTGACAAAACCTTGAGCTATCCACATCTGGACTAGCTGTTCTTTATCAAATATGTGGCCCTTTGGGAACATGGCAGTGAAAGCAAAGCACTGTTTGACATTTGAGCTGAGATTTTGGTAACTCAGACCTAGAGATGGAAGGATATTTTCCAAGATAAAATCATTTTCCCACCATTCACTTTCTTGGATCATTTTCCAATACTGTTCTTCCAATTTGGTATGCAACAAACTTCCTATTACTTTCCCTGCTAATGGTAAACCAAGTAGCTTGTTTGCGATTTGTTGACCAATTAATTCCAACTTTCTTCTTAGATATGAATCAATCACTCTTGAACCAAATGAACAATGCTCAAAGAGCCTCCAATAATCACTTCCCTCTAAAAGCTTTAACTCGATTTGGTCCATTGTTGCCATAACCTCGGCAACTAATGGACTTTGAGTTGTTATCAGAATAGTGCTTCCTCTGTTCCCATAGGTCAAGGCACTTCTAAGCTCCATCCACTTTCTTCCGGTTTCATCCCATATATCATCAAGTACAAACAAAAATCTTTTACCTGCAGTAGCACGACTGAGATTGCTGAGCTGTGTATCTAAACTAATATGATAAGGGCGAGAATCAGAAGCCATTTCTCCTTCCAATTCTCTTGCAATCCTTTTCACATTGAAATCATGAGATACATAAACCCACTTTCTGAGGTCAAAATGGTCGGCAACTCTTGGATCATTGTAAATAATCTGTGCTAGGGTTGTCTTCCCGACTCCCCCAATGCCAACAATTGGAAGGACACCGAGACTCGCATGGCTGCTGCTCCCAGCTCCCTTGTTGAGGTAATCAGCATCATTTCTTGAACTCAACAACATCTCAAGTATCCTTTCCCTCTCTTTATCTCTCCCAAACACCACTTCCTCAGTGACGAAGGAGCTCGTCTCCCTTATTGATGCGGCGTGCTTTGAATTGTCCTCATCCAGCTCGACTGTTTTGCGGTCGAATTCGGAGTAAATTTTATCCACATCCCCCAGCAGATTCTTCAACCTCTTGAATTCATCATCCGAAACAAATAGGTTCTTGAAAAATCTAAGAGCCGATGCGGCTAAAGCACTCACTTTGCTCCTGTCTTGTACCTGATTCTCCAGTTGTCTGTACTCTATCTCGTCCAGCAGGTCGTCCGCTTCGTAGGCCGCCTCTTTGAGTTGCCTTAGCCAGCCGACCAAGGCTGGGTCCCTGATCGGCCTGCCTTCTGCTGCATGGATCACGGCTTGGATGCGAGGAAGTCGATCTTGTATCTCCTTGACCTTCTCCTCCACGTCAGTGAGCAGATCCCAGTGGTCGGAAACATGGGACGTGACGAAGTTCACCAGCTTATCGATGATGTAGCCTGCAAAATATTCTCCGATCATCATCGTGACGCCAGCTGTATCCATGTCTTCGATTTCAGCGGGAGAAGAGGAAGAAGGGGATCAGAGAACCAGAGGACTTGTAAGTTTGATACCAAATAATTTAAAAAAAAATCAAAAAGTTTTTACTCTGTGCGTGTTTTTCAATTTCAAAGGAGATTGAGATTGAAAATGTCTGCGCTTTTGACTTTTATGAGCGACGATTTTGCACGGTGAGTGATGAATTCATGAGAGATTGCGACGCCTAACTATTTGTCTTTGGACAAACGTTAAACATTAATTTCCCTACAACAAAATTAATTAAACTGTTGAAAAAATGATTAATTTTTTTAATTATATAAATGAAAAATTAATATGGTTTAATTAGATTGTTGGATTAAGATGGATAAATCTAGTTCGTTCAAATGAAAGGGTATAAGTATTTTTTTTGGATGACTTAATCTTGGTCATTAAATTCAAAATGAAAGACTTAGATGTATCCAAATGAAGAGACATTGTATCTCTTGGAAAGGGATGCAATCTAGATCATCCATTTAAATTGAATGGATGAGATTTGATTGAACCAAGAGGTTCCTCTACCTCTTCACCTAGTATAAATAGGATCCCCTAGATGATGGAATTCACACACTCAAACTCAATCAAATCAAATCCTTGCATACATTTCATCTTCTGCATCCGAAATTCAAAAAAAAAAAAAATCTACGAAAAAGTTCGTCGATCTCGGAATTTGAAGTGCTACTATTCTGAGACATCGTCGTTGTATCTTGGAAACGAATTGCTGCTATTCATAAGTGTTGGTGCAATCGGTCCAGGTCACGATTGACCAGACTCGAGTTTGACTTGAGTGATGTTTTGATGTTTGACAAAGGTATTTAACAAGTGGTATCAGAGCTCGGGGCTCTTCTACGGACTAACCACCGGGAGCTAGGACAAAGAAGCTAGAGGGTGAAGATGGAAGAACAATTGGGATGGAACATTAATACACTGATCCCTTATTCCTTCTATGGACAAGAAGGGTTTAAGCAATGGAAGTTAAGAATTGAAGACTTCTTAATGATGAGGGACTTCGAAGAATGGTCTATCTTGATGGAGAGTTTTAGCTATCCAATAGGACCAAAGGGAGGATTCCTCAAGAAGAAGAAGTGGAGTGAAGATCAACTCCAAGCCTTCGAGAAAAACATGAAGGTAGTAAAATTTATTCTTGATTTGGTCCCTAATGAGATTGTGTGTATGGTAGGGGACTATATGGACGCTAAGGAGTTGTGGAGCCAAGTGGCAAAGCTCCATGAAAACTCATCATTGGTCCAAGAAGAAGAAGAAGAAGAAGAGTGCTCATCCTCTCAAGCTCAAAAAGAAGCAAGTACATCTTCATCCAAAGAGCTTGAGGATTCGGAGGTTGATAGGGAATCAACATCTGGATCGGAAGAGGTGGAGGAAGTGGAAGAAGCATCCACTTCCAGGATTGAGGAGGAGATTAGAGTTTCCTCAACACCGAAGCATCAAAAAGAAGCTTCTACATCCAGTCAAGATGAAAAAGTGTCAATTCCAAACTCCACCACTAACCTAGGTAATTCAAACACTCTAATTTCAAATAAAAATAATATTATGTGTTTTGAGTGTAGGGAATTTGGGCACTATAAGAGCAAGTGTCCAAAGAAGATTAAGAAAGCTCCACCGGTACCAAAAGTCAAGGATGTCGGTTTCCCAACACCTAAAGGCAAGGAGCACATCATATGCTTCAAGTGCAATTCAAAGAGGCATTATCGGAGTCAATGCCCTAGGGGGAAGAAGAAGGGGCAAGGAGGAGCATTACAAGTAGGGGGAGCTTCTATAGCTAACCCTAAGGTATATTTAAATAATGCACCTTCTAAATTTAAAAGTCAAAAGCATGCTAGAAATTTTAATTCTCTTGCAATTCATAAAGAGCATGCTAGAAATAAGGAATTTTGCTTAGGTGCTAAAAATGTTTACCTTAGGAGTAAGGAGAAATTTGGGACTAATGTCCCTAAAAATATTTTACCTAAGGGCAAACCTAGGTCAAATAACTCAAGATCAATTTTACCTAGGGAGACAATTAGAAAGGTGCAAGAGCACCTAGGTCTAAACCCTAAATGGACTAGGCATATGCCTAGGAAGTCCAATGCCCAAAATTTAAATCAAAATTCTAAAATTGGGCAATTAGAAAAGGAAAATCAAGTCTTGAGGTCAAGGCTTGAAAAACTTGAAAAGACCCTAAATAAGATACAAAATCAATTTAGAGGGTCTAATGGTCAAAGTCAACACCAAAGACCTAAGAGTCAAAAGTCAACCAAGGGCAAGCAAGGTTTGGGTCACAAACCTAAGCCTAAAGTGGCTTATCATAGTGTTCCATTTGACTATGAAACACTAACTAGGTCTAGGAAGACCAAGGTCAATAGGGAAGTCATCCCTAGAATTGACCAAAGGGTGTGCCTAGTGGCTAGGGTTTCAAGGAAACCTAGGGTGGCCACTAAGAAGGTTGCAAGAGGAGTTACCTCTAGAGTCAACCTAGGTAAGACCCAAATGACCAAGGCTAACAAGCCTAAGAGAGTCATTAGGAAGGTATCTAGGGAGGTTATCCCTAAGGAATACCTAATTAACCCTAGGAGCTCAAATCGATTTTGGGTTCCTAAGAGCGTGATTGATTCATGTTAGGTGGGTTTAGGATGTGCCAACCTTGAGTGGATGGGTAGTTAACTCAACCATGATAAAGGTGACATTTTAGGTTATTTTCAAGGTTATGGATACCTTGGAAATAGGGTTGAATTATAATCCTAAAAGATTTTAGGATGTGCCAATATTAGTTATGAAGTTTGATAAAATGATCAAATTGGCACAATTAGGGTTTAGAGTGTTAGTGTGTCATTTTGGGTTTTTGGCACACTAGGGAGATTAATGATAATATGGCAAAATATATCTAACTATATCAAATGACAATTAATATTAAAATTTAGGTATTACCATACCTATACATTTTATATGTCATGCTTTGATTGTCATATGACATGTCATGACATCATACCTAGTTCTATGATTTTATATGTCATGTTCATGTTTAGGATTAAGGTTTCAAATGTCATGTGTTTTTAGATTTCATCTTATGTCATGACATCATGATTATGAGCATATGCTTATTTATAACATTTCTAATGTCATAATCATTCATGCATTTAAGACAATTTGGTTGAAATTGAATTAAGGACTATGACATGACTTAAAGTCCCATTTATAAGGGAATCAAGTAGGGTTGCCTTAGAGAATGCATGAAACCCTAGATTAGGATGAACAAAACCCACATCTCACATCCAATTGACATGTATGTGTATTTATACACCTTAGATACATGTGAGATGCTAGGATATGAGTTGAGTTCAAAGTGCATAGTTTTTGCATCTAGATGAACTAAAACTCATCTTGTTTCATTTGTGGATCATTGGGAGAGCATGTGTACAAGTCATGTACATAGAGCCCAAGGAATATGATCCAAAATAAGGTTTTGAAAACATTTTAAAATCATTTTGAAAAACCTTGGTGAAGTCTATCTTTTGATAGCAATCACCATTGATAGAGTTGATACAAAATAGGGCCAAAACATTGAAAATTTCAATGGTTTTGAGTTTTGTATCAAACTCACTATTTTATAGGTAAAATAATTTTCAAATATTTTTCACCCATTGTGTGTGTCATAAGTATTATACGTATGAATTTTCACGATTTTTCGAATTACGTATAATTATTTATGAATTTTTAAAATTCATTTTTGATAGCTGAAAATCGAGATTTTCGCTATCACGACGCTGTGTGGCGATCGGCCGATCGACATCAGAGTCGACTGTCAGGTCTGATTTCGGGTTAACAAGGTTTGTTTAACCCGTGTTCAGCTATGGAAAAGGTTCCTAATCACTCCTAACCCTAGGATATGCTTTAGGAAGCATTATAAAGGGTGAAAATCCATTGGATATGGATTAGGAGCTGTGTTAGGTCAAAGTATCAAATTTAGGGTGAGTGAAAGTTATATGTTGAACTTAGAACCTTAATTTTGATGGTTTAGAGTTCCTATTGGCTTAGGGGCTTCCCAAGGACATTGTTGATGCAATGGTCAAGGGGGAGCAAGCCTTTAGGGGGAGTTATCCATCTTGGGATGATGGATGTGTTTCTCTTCTTGAAGGAGGAGAAGTTATTGGGAGAGTATCATCAATTGGGAAAATTGATGGGTTTTTGATACCCAATTTGGAAATTGGGAGAGAATATAGGATTGTCTCTCTTGAGTGATATGTGAATTATCACTAGGAAGATGATAGGCATCCTAGGTATTTATTTTTGGATCAAGGGGGAGATTGTAAGATCTCATTGGGACATGAGACATTGACCTCCTTGGAGAGAAAACCTTTTTGATGTTAGTCAAAAAGGGGGAGAATATTTGGGGGAGAATATTTGGAGAGTGTTTACCAATTTGGGATAATTGGTAAGGGATTTGAGTTAGTGGTCTAACTCAGATGATTTGTTTGGTTTTTGTCAAACATCAAAAAGGGGGAGATTGTTGGTGCAATCGGCCCAGGTCACGATTGACCAGACTCGAGTTTGACTCGAGTGATGTTTGACAAAGGGATTTAACAATAAACACCTGAGCGGAGCAATATTGTTTTACGGAGATAGTGTTGAACACTAGCCTTGACGAGATTATATCAGCTTGCATCCTCCCCGACGACAATCTTCACTGACGGTGACAAACAATCGTAAAACGATATTGGTGCAATCTGATATGATCGTGATCAACGACGTTCCGACTACCGTTTCACTCGGAGTCCCGACCTCCGTTCCACCTGGAGAGAAGCCGGAGAAATTCAACGGAGCCGATTTCCCAAGATGACAGCAGAAGATGATGTTTTATCTAACGACGCTAAACCTCGTAAGGTTTTTGCGTGAAGACTCACCAGCTGCTATGGAAGGAGATTCCAATAGAAATGCTGCTTACGATGCATGGTTGCACGGAGATTTCCTGTGTCATAATTATGTTCTCAATGCATTGAACAATAAGTTGTATAACGTGTATAGTTTGATAGAGACGACAAAATCTCTGTGGGAATCACTAGAGAAGAAATACAAAATCGAAAATGTCAGTTTGAAGAAATTCATCGTCGGTCGATTTCTGGATTTCAAGAGTGTGACATCTCAAGTCCAAGATATGCAACTAATATTTCATGATCTGGATGCCGAAGGCATGAAACTGAACGAGTCGTTCAAAGTAGCCGCGGTAATTGAGAAACTCCCCCGTCATGGAAGGATTTCAAAAATTACCTGAAGCATAAGCAAAAGGAGATGAGGCTTGAAGACCTGATCCTGAGGCTACGAATAGAGGAGGATAATTGAAGGTTCTCCGACTCTAAAGGAACGAAGCGGGCTATCGACGAGATGTGTAACCTGGCTGAGTCAAAAACCAAGAAGCTGAAGCAATTCAAAAAAAAAGACTCAAAGCAAAAAATTCAAGGGCTCATGCTACAACTGCGGAAAGTCAGGACACATGCCCAAGGATTGCAAACACCCGAAGAAACCAACCAAGGGTCAGAAGGATAATGCGAACCAGGTCGCAACTTCTGACGACATGGAACTGGATCTCACTACAGTCGTGTTTGAAGCCAACACGATGGTGGACAACCCGAAACAGTGGTGGATCAATACTGGAGCAACACGTCATATCTGTTCTGATAAGGCGATGTTCTCCAAGTATACTCCGATAAGTGGAAGAAATCTCTATATGGACAATTCCACGACATCCCTGATTGTTGGACTCGGGAAAGTTGTTCTGAAAATGATGTCTGGAAAGGAGTTAATCCTCATTGATGTGTTCCATGTTCCTGACATCAAGAAGAACCTAATTTCTGGATCGACACTTATTAAAGCCGAGTTTAGACTAGTGTTCCGGTCAAGCAATTTTATACTTACGAAGAATGATGTCTTCATAGGTAAAGGGTACTTAAAACAGAGTCTGTTCAAAATGATTGTAATGATTATACACTGTGAATTTGATGGTAATAAAATAAAATCTTCGAACTACGTTGTTGAGTGTTTTAATTTATAACATGATCGACTTGGACATGTCAATAATAATACTCTGAAATGTCTCGTCAAATTAAATTTATTACCAAACGTCAATATTGACAAAACACACAAATGTGAAGTGTGCGTAGAAGCAAAAATGACGAGACTACCCTTTCATTCGGTGGAAAGGTCATCGACTCCTCTAGAGTTAATACATAGTGATCTATGTGACTTAAAATTCGTGCAAACTAGAGGAGGTAAAAAGTATTTTATTACTTTTATCGATGATTGCATGAGGTTCTGTTATGTCTTTCTTTTGAGAAGTAAAGACGAAGCCTTAGAGACATTCGGAACCTATAAAATAGAAGTTGAGAATCAACTTGATAAACGAATTAAAATAATTCGTAGCGATAGAGGTGGAGAATATGGTGCACCATTTGATGAGTATTGTTCAGAATATGACATTATCTATCAGACAACGGTGTCTTACTCACCTTAATCGAATGGTGTTGTCGAACGTAAACATCGGACGCTAAAGGAAATGATGAATGCCTTGTTGATAAATTCAGGCTTACCCTAGAACTTATGGGGGGAAGTCATATTATCGGCAAATCACATTCTCAATAAAATCTCTCACAAGAAAAATGATAAAACACCATATAAACAATGGAAAGATCGCAAGTCATCGTACAAATACTTGAAAGTGTGGGGGTGCTTGGCAAAGGTCGAAGTACCCAAGCCAAAGCAAATAAAGATCGGACCTAAAACGTTCGATGCAATATTTGTCGGATATGCTCAAAATAGTAGTGTTTATCATTTCATAGTTCACAAGTCAGACATTCCTGACATTCATGTGGGAACAACCATAGAATCTCGAAATGTGGTATTCTTTGAAAATGTATTCCGAAATAAGAAGGGAAACATTTAAAGTGATAGCAACAGAAGCTCTAACGACAATGACGTTTCTGAACTTAGTTGTCGTAAAAGGACTATTGACTATCAAAATGAAAAGTCACGTCGGAGCAAACGGGCTAGAGTCGAGAAATCGTTCGGGCCCGACTTTATGACTTTTATGCTAGAAACGAACCCAATAACATTGAGCGAAGCTCTCTCTAGTCCCGATGTCCCATTATGGAAAGAAGCAATCAATAGTGAAATCGAATCTATCATGAATAACCATACTTGGGAATTAATGGACCTTCCTTCTGGTTTTAAACCATTAGGCTGTAAGTGGATACTAAAACGCAAGTATAAAGTTGATGGATCGATTGACAAGTATAAGGCTAGACTTGTAGCCAAAGGGTACAAGCAAAAGGAATGTCTTGATTATTTTGATACTTACTCACCGGTGACAAGGATTACGTCCATACGAGTGCTGATAGTCATTGCAGTATTGTATGACTTTGAAATACATCAAATGGATGTTAAGATTGCATTCTTAAATGGTGAGGTGGAAGAAGAAATCTATATGGAGCAACCCGAGGGGTTCGTAGTTCCAGAAAAAGAGGAAAAAGTGTGTCGACTTGTTAAGTCGTTGTACGGACTTAAACAAGTGCCTAAACAATGGCACGAGAAATTTGACAAAATAATACTTTCAAACGAGTTCAAAATAAATGAATGTGACAAATGCATTTATGTCAAACACACACCTAAAGGCTATGTAATCATCTATTTATACGTAGACGATATGCTTATAATGGACAGTAACCATGAGATAATCATGAATACAAAGAAAATGTTGACAAAAATTTCGATATGAAAGATATAGGTCGAGCAGAAGTTATATTGGGAATTAAAATTCTCAGGGCATATGAGGGGATAGTTTTGACATAATCACACTATTTAGAGTCGGTGTTAAAGAAGTTTAATGCGTACGATCTCTCTGTAGTAAAAATACCTATGGATCTAAGTCAACACTTAGCGAAAAACCAAGGTGAGCCCATATCGCAATTGGGATATTCTCGGATAATAGGCAGCTTAATGTATCTCACAAACTGCACACGTCCAGATATTACCTGTGCGGTCAACAAGCTAAGTCGGTTTACGAGTAATCCAAACGACACCTATTGGAAAGCATTGATGCGAGTTCTTAAATATTTAAAATATACTATGAACTATGGATTGCATTACGGAAAATATCCCACTGTCTTGGAGGGATATTGTGATGCTAATTGGATATCAGATACAAAAGATTTCAAATCCACTAGTGGATATGTATTCACGATTGGTGGGGGAGTGGTATCTTGAAAATCCACTAAGCAAACGTGCATTGCTTGGTCAACAATGGACTCTGAGTTTATAGCACTAGACAAAGCAGCTGAAGAAGCTGAATGGCTGCGGAATTTCTTGGAAGATATTCTGAGCTAGACGAAACATGTGTCCACCGTACTTATACACTGTGATAGTCAATATCATTGGAAGGGTACAAAGTAGTATGTATAATGGTAAGTCGCGATATATACGTCGTAGACACAATACCATTAGACAATTGATCTCGAATGGAGTGATTGCAATCGATTATGTCAAGTCCAAAGATAATTTGGTAGATCCTCTTACGAAGGGGCTAAGTCGAGATCAAGTATATTGCTCGTCAAGAGGAATGAGATTAAAAATCTACAACTAAAACGAATGTAGCGGTAACCCAACCTTGTTGACTGGAGATCCCAAGATCTTGGTTCAATGGGACAACGAAGCTACAGAAGTTGTGCTACAGTACACGGATATATTATCTTTATCTCAATCCTAGGATGAACATGTGCTATCCTACCACATGTAGTGAGGTTAAGCTTATCCTTTTAATAATTTCTATACCTTTATAAGGTGGAGTATGGTAGGATACTCTTGATAGAAGTGTCACCTATGTGAGTGTAAAAACAGACCGTTTCAATGAAATACTCATGAATCCAAGATGGTGTCCATAGCTGAAATGAAACCAACCATAAGAACCAAAAGTAGGTGAGATAAGTCTCTGTGTGAGTGTTATTATCTCAGTATACACAAATAGTTGAGCAGTTCAAGACATCACGTTCACTGCGCAACCTAGTATGCTCAATAGCATTCTACTGCGGAAGGTTCAAAGCCACAAGCTACCTCTCCTGATGCATTGACTTATCGATTGAACTCTTATAAAGTGTCAACATGCATACATGCATTAATTTCCATTCATGTGGAGGATTATTGGAAAATTGATTAATTTTATCAATTATATAAATGAGAAATTAATATGACTTAATCTATATCGTTGGATTAAGATGGATAAAATCGGTTCATTCAAATGAAGGGGTATAAGTACATTTTTGGATGACTTAATCTTGGTTATTAAATTCAAAATGAAAGGCTTAGATGTATCTAAATGAAGGGACATTGTGTCTCTTGAGAAGGAATGTAATCTAGATCATCCATTTAAATTGAATAGATGAGATTTGACTGAACCAAGAGGTTCCTCTACCTCTTCACTTAGTATAAATAGGATCCCTTAGATGATGAAATTCACTCACTCAAACACAATCAAATTAAATCCTTGCATACATTCCATCTTTTGCATCCAGAGTTCAAAAAAAAAATCTATGAGAAGGTTCGTCGATCTCGGAATTTGAAGTGCTACTATTTGCTAGGAACGTTGCGCCCGCTAGAGGGGAGTGAATAGCATCGTCGATGGAACTCGATCGCGTGCTTGCTACAAAACTTGTTATACGTAGCGAAATATATAATAACAAAAATAAATACAACACAAGCACAAGAGACAATGCGATATAATATGGTTCGGAACCGAATGGTTCCTACTTTACGGATTGGGCTCTAAAAGTCATAGCAATGCAAACACGCACTATTAATCACAAATACTCCTTCTCGGAACAATCCGGAGGTGGAGAAATCTCGTACAATAATTCTTACAATAATAAGAATGAAATACAAGCAAGATATAATAATGAATTACAATACAAGTAAAGAAAACACTTTACAAGAGCTTTTGGATTGCTTGCTTTGTGGTTGGTTGAACTGTGGTTGAAGACCCTGATTTGCACCAGCAAATCGCCTCAAGAACGTCCAAGAAACCGATGTCAAATCCCTCCTCCTAGAGCTCCATTTAAAGTTGCTCCTTGGGCTGAATTTCGCTTGGCAGTCGACTAATCAGGACCATCAGTCGATTGCCCCTGTAGTCGTTGTCTCACAACGGTATAAAACACGTCGGATAAGTCCAACGGTTACACCATCAGTCGACTGATGGCTCAATCAGTCGAGTGGTCGGGCCGATCACTCGACTGGAGGACCTTCTGTGCCCGAGATCCCGAGCACCAGTCGACTGACCACCAGATCAGTCGACTGCTAGAACACTTCTCACAGTCAAACCCTAGTTGACTCACACCAGTCGACTGACCCATGGTCCCAGTCGACTGATACACCTCAACCATGAGGTTTTAATCCAAGTATGATGCCCCCATACTTGCTAGACCACCCGTAGCCTAGACCTAAGCCTTCTAGCCACCTCCGTCAGCCTAGCGTCTATCAGATCCCTCCAAGTTATCTATGATTTGTTCATCCATATGCTAGCCTTCAGGTACTTCCATCGGCTATTGTCATGCTAACAGTGTCTACACCGCCAAGGCACATTGGACTTACGCTGTCAAGACTCCGCTTGGACTTTACGCTGCCAACCATTGGACTTATGCCGCCAAGACTCCCGCTTGGACTTTACGTCGCCAATATCAAACCCCTTGGACTTTTCAAATGCCAAGACTCAAGCTTGGACTTTCCTTTGTCAACCCATGTTGAACTTTCCCTTGTCAAGACTAATGCTTGAACTTTACATGCCAAATACTCAAGACTTGGACTTTTCCAATGCCAAGTGTCTCACTTGGATTCTCCATGCTAAGTACCCATCACTTGGGTTTTACCATAATCACATGGTCAATTCTAGTCAACTATCAAAATCCCCCTCGAGTCAAACTCGAATCCGATCAATCATGATCTGGATCGATTGCACCAACAATCTCTCCAAAATATTATCAGACATCAATGTCAAACCTCCATATTAAACATCAAAATATCGCTCGAGTCAAACTCGAGTTCGGTCAATCGTGATCTGGGTCGATTGCACCAATACTATTCCGAGACATCATCGTTGTATCTTAGAAACGAATTACTGTTATCCGTAAATACCTGAGCAGAACAATATCGTTTTACGGAAATAGCATTGAATATAATATCGATGAAATTATATCAATTTGTATTCTCCCAGCGGCAATGTTCACCGATGACAACAGACATAAACTGCACTTAATCTATTTAATTTAAAGGTAAAATTCCCTTTATAAAAAGTTACCTTTTACCTGCAGTTCTCCCCGCACATCGTTCGACGTTAATTTTTTACTAATGCATGATAAACTTGGTGGTTCCTCCCAGCTTACGGCAATTTGTTTCATTTTAAAAACAATTGAAGTATCATTTTGGAAGGTCCTATATTGAATCAGTCAAAATCAATGCATTTAAATTAATCATTGTTCGTTTAGGTTTTTTGGGATCTAAAAACAAAGAAAACAAATCAAGTTTGTGACATATATCGTACTTTACTTATTCACAAAGTAAGGCAGCGGCCAAAGCGCTGGGTCGTCTGCGAGCCCAGCTTTATATTGAAATTGATCCACCACTAAAAACACAAAAAATACTCTTCCAATAGCATTAAATAAGATTCTGTCCGATCTACTCCATATTCCCGGTAGGGACAATAATAATGTGATGACTATATCCCGGGATGATGCAGGGGTAAAAGTCATTTCATTCGAGAATTTTCGATGATAAATTTAAAAAAACATATATTCTAAAGTTTTTGGATCCATAAATTTATCCAATGGATAAAATATCATTTTGATATTGAACCGTCATTCAAGAATAATATGATTATAGAGTCTGAATTGAATTTTGAAAAAGCTATGAATATTTTTCTAATTTATCTTTGATAATCGATGGAGACTATTTAGATTTTGATTTTATTCGATTCAATTATTAGCGAGACGTCTCAAAGATCCGTGGAATGGAACCGATCACTTTTAAAAATTAATCGGATCGAACATTTGAATATTTTAGTATTAATAAAAAAATAATAATATAATGATTATTCTATATTTTTTATTAAATAAGATTCTGTTTAAGATATTTTCCAACGAACAGTTCTCCGAGTTCCCATTTTAACAGTGGCTGCTACAGAAAAGGTCGCAGAGAACTGAAAAGGCAAAGACCCTCTTTCCATTCCACTATTTTTCTCATATCTCTTTATTGAATCAGGCTTTATCTGTCAATATCATGCTGCTCGTGTGATTAGCAACTCCAGAAAAACAGAATACTCAATGCTTCACATGCAGATCACGAGTTAAGCATCCCAATTCAAATACTAAAAAAAAAATAATAGCAAATGCAAAGTAAATGTATTTTTACTTGCATGATAATTAAATAACTTCTGCATACGTTTACTTTGACTGCCCTTATATTACTTTTAGTCATCATCAAATTTAAAAATATGTCCAAGTCAACCTCTGAGATAAACTCAGAACGAATTGATTGATTCTGATATTGCAGTTTTACCTTCAGCAAACAACTTCCAATTTTACTGAGGCCTTCCTTCTTTCGTGCTTTGAATTTTGCTCCCTAGTTGAATCCGGTCTGCACTGTGAATAAAACATATTATTGACCGTTTTGCAAACCAAGCACCGGCCGCAAGTACTGTGAGAATGCTGGCTGAGAAAATGAATTTCCATAATGATCTACACATATTCATGCATGACCTTAACATTTTTCTGAACTATCTTAACGGTTTGTTAATTTATGACAGTCGAGTTCTGTTTCTGCAAAAAGACATAATATCTACGTGGAATTTGAATGGAAATGTAAAGTAACGAGGGAGAAGATATTCACTCATCTTTTTAATATATGATAAGATGATGAAAGGATGAAAAAAATATTCTATCATCCTTCTCATTTACAAGTTGATTGATGGCATGTATCGAATGTGACAACTTGGAGTTATTGCATATATTTCGAACGAAGAAAAGCAACAAAGGTTGATGTTTTGAATAGAGACAAACAAAATGTGTTTTCTCTATCATTAATTGAAGGTCTCGCCTCTGTATAGAGAGGTCAAACAGTGAAAGAAAAATAGAGAATTTTTGTTCTTTATTTGAACCCCATACTGATAGCGTTCATGTTCATCTTTAATTCGCCGTGAACCATTTGTACTTATTTGAGTTTATGATTTTACAATTGTATTTTGGAAAATAAATATTCTATTAAATCTCACAAGTATCAGGCCTCAGCGGTTTTCTTACTTGGTATTTACACTGGGGCGGATCTAGAGCATTTTAGGGGGGTCATAGCCCCCCTCCAATTTTGAGTGATTATTACTTTAAAAAAAAATTATTTATTTATTTTTTTAATTAATGTTATTGTATTTTAATATGCGGTTCCCCTCAATATAAAATCCTAGATTCGCCTCTGATTCACAGCTTCTGTCTCCCAGCTCGACAATTTGACGGACGAAATCTTTCAGTTCATCTCGGCAACATCTCCCGAGTTGAAGTCTTCCAGTTCGACTCGATAGTACCTCACAAGCAATTTCCGACTCGACGACTCGACATGAGTAGACTATTAGCTCGGCGAGTTGGCCCGAGCTTTTCTTTTGACGGACAAAGCCCTCCCTCCCCCTCTCCCCCCCTAACCCCCAAACTCGACTCGGCAATATCTCTCTAACAACCTCTCGACTCGACAGCTCAGCATAAAGAGAGGTTTGATTCAGCTCATCTTGGTCACACTTGCCACTCGACAATTTTGATTCGAAGAAGTCCATCTCAACTGAGAACATTTCACAAGTAATCGACTCAACGGATAAATTCAAATTATTTTCGAACTTTCTTGGTATTTCCTGGTAGATTGCTGCTGATTATAAAAAAGAGTGAGCAAACGAGGTCTTTTTAAGTGCTTATCTTATGTTTTCCTTTTTTAAAATGTTTGACCAAAAATTTGACTGATCGTGCTTTTTTTAATTAGATTATATTGCTGTTTTTTCTTTTCCTGCATTGTCGAATGCAATAAATCTCTAGTTTTGGACACTGTACCTGTTGTAATTTTTGCTTGCATGATAAAGAGAGCTGAGTTTACTCATTTGCTACAGTGAAAGCTTCATCCTTCACAAAGGGATTTGAAATATCTAATCAATTTTGAAGCAAAGTTCCAGGAGGTTTTGTGATCGCTTGTATATCCAGTCAATTTATTTAGATAATGCATATGAAAGTAAGCTTTCATTTTTGAGATATGACTGAAAGTGAACGTCTCATACGTTGATTTATTTAGATTCAATTTGTTTGGAGAATATCTCAGTTATTGATTCATTTAGACTCAATTTGCCTAGAGAAGCATAACACATTTCAGATAGATGTGTTGTTTTATATTCTACAGTCTACGTATGAGAAGGAATTTGATATTGTTATTTGTCTTGAATATTATTGGGCGGATCCGGATTATGAGCCGATCCGTTAGTAACCCGGATCCATTTAACATCTATGTTAAATAGAGATTTTAGGCTTGCTGTAGAGACTCTCTCAGAAAAATCATTCTTCTTGCCCGTGGACGTAGGTCGTGTGAGCAAATCACGTTAATTCGGTTTCTCTTTTCTCTTTTCTCTTCTCTCTTGTTCGTAACAATTGGTATCAGAGCTTGCGTTCCTGCGCCACCGGAATCCGATTCCCAAATTCGCGTGAAGCCGGCTTGCCGATCCGTCGCCGAGAGGAGCAGCGTCGCCAAGGTGGAGATGGACAAATTAAAGTTTCAAAGGGTGCTCTGACAGTAATGAAGGATAAATTACAGCATGGAATTTACATCTTGGTAGGAAATTCAGTGATTGGAACAGTGGCAGTATCTCGTTCTTTAGAGCAGCACGATGATTGTACAGAGTTATGACATCGTAGATTGGGTCATATGAGTGAGAAAGGACTTGCAATATTGAGCAAACAAGGATTGTTAGATGGAGCAGAAATAGGGAAACTGAAATTCTATGAGACTTGTGTTATGGTAAGCAGCGCAGGGTCAAATTCAGTTCTGACAGACACACTTCTACAGATATCCTTGAGTATATTCATTCAGATTTGTGGGGTCCTTCTCAGGTTGAATCACATGGCAGATGCAAATACTTTGTTACCTTTATTAACGACTACTCTAGAAAAGTTTGGGTGTATTTTCTGAAGACAAAGGATGAAGTGTTTGGGCGGTTCAAGCAGTGGAAGACTATGGTTGAAAAACGTACTGGGAAACAAGTCAAAACACTCAGAACCGATAATGAGTTAGAATTTTGCAATGCATCGTTTGATGAGTTCTGTAAGAAAGAAGGTATAGTGAGCTGCATTTACATACACCACAACAGAATGGAGTTGCAGAACGTATGAACCAAACATTGTTGCAGCGTGCTCGATGCATGCGATTAAACGCTGGACTTTCGAAACAATTTTGGGCTGAAGCAGTTAATACTGTTTGCTATTTGGTAAATAGATCTCCATCAACTGCAATTGATTTGAAGACTCCTCAAGAGGTATGGTACGGTACTTCCTCTGATTATTCTGGCTTGCGTATATTTGGTTGTCCTACATATGCCCATGTTAATGATGGTAAACTTGAGGCTAGGACAATGAAATGCATATTTCTAGGGTATGCTGCTATAGTTAAAAGGTATAGATTATGGTGTATTGAAAATGATAGAACTCCAAAATTTATTATTAGCAGAGATGTCACATTTGATGAGTCTGCTATGTTTGACCAGAGAGAGGAGCTTGGTGATCTTGCAGATAAGAGATATAAGAGTGCTGACAGAAGGTGGAGTTTGAGATTGAAACTCCTAAAAGGATGACTACAAATCCTATAGAACAGTCCAGGGATGTGCAAGACGAAGAGTCAAAAAATATAGCAACAAGGAGGTCAAGGAGGGAAATCAGAAAGCCTTCAAGATATACAGAATGTGTTGAGGGTATTGATACTAATACTGTTGCATTTGCTTTGACAGTTGCTTAGAATATTGATTCTGATGAACCGAAGTCATACAAGGAGGCAGTACAGAGTAAGGAAGCAGCTGCATGGTTGATTGCCATGAATGAGGAGATGCAATCACTTTCAAAGAACAAAATATGGGATCTAATATCATTACCAAAGGGGGTGAAACCAGTAGGATGCAAATGGATATTCAAGCAGAAAGAAGGAATTCCTGGGGTTGAACCAGCTCGGTTCAAGGCAAGGCTTGTGGCGAAAGGTTTTTCACAAAAGGAGGGAATTGATTATCACGAAGTCTTCTCACCAATTGTGAAGCATAAGACCATTCGAGTTCTTCTAGCCATGGTGAGTACATTTAACCTTGAGTTAGAACAACTTGATGTGAAAACTGCTTTCTTACATGGGAATCTAGAGGAGCAGATTTATATGTCACAGCCAGAGGGATTTCTTGATTCTGAAAAAGAAGACCATGTGTGTTTGCTGAATAAATCCTTATATGGGTTGAAACAGTCTCCTAGGCAGTGGTACAAGAGGTTTGATGCATTTATGATCTCCCAGAAGTTTGTTCAGAATTCCTTTGATAACTGTGTTTACTCTAGAAAATTGTTTGATGGTTCCTTTATTTATTTGTTGCTATATGTGGATGACATGTTAATTGCAGCGAAAAATAAGGTTGATGTTAACAATCTTAAGAGTTTGTTGAGCAGTGAGTTTGAAATGAAAGATTTGGGTGCAGCCAAAAAAATTTTAGGCATGGAAATTTGAAGAGACAGAAAAGCAAGTCTACTGTATGTATCTCAGTAGAAATACATTGAGAAGGTACTACAGTTTTTCCAGATGGAACAATCTAAGTTGGTTAGTACTCCCCGGCAGCATACTTTAAACTTGATGCTAGTGCATTACCTAGTACTGATGAAGAAAGGAATTACATGAGTAGAGTTCCTTATTCAAGTGTTGTTGGAAGCTTGATATATGTCATGGTATGCACTAGACCAGATTTAGCTCATGTTGTTAGTGTGGTAAGCAGATTTATGAGTAATCCTGGAAAAGCTCACTGGGAGACAGTTAAATGGATTATGCGATACTTAAAAGGCACTAGTGATATTTGTTTGGTTTATGGTATTAATGGATATACCAGAAGTCTTATTGGCTATGTAGATTCTGACTATGGTGGAGATCTTATGAGAAGGAGATCCTTGACATGTTATATCTTTACTCTTTATGGATGTGCGATTAGTTGGAAAGCAACGCTTCAGTTTACAGTTGCTTTGTCTACTACAGAAGCGGAATACATGTCATTGACAGAAGGAGTAAAAGAAGGTATGTGGTTGCATTGTCTTATTGATAGCTTGGGTTTGGATGTGCAGAAACCTATCATTTATTGTGATAGTCAAAGTGCATTGAGCTTGACGAAAAATCCAATATATCATGAAAGATCAAAACATATTGATGTCAGGTTGAATTTCATTCGAGATGTCATAGAGGATCAATCATTCTCCATAGAGAAGATAGCCACAATTGATAATCCAGCAGATATGTTGACAAAGTCGTTGCCTACAGAGAAGTTCAAGCATAGCTTGAACTTGGTGAATGTTCGCATAGCATAAGGCCCTTCGAGGCATGGATGGCAGGAAGATTCAAGTCAAGGTGAAGAATTGTTATTTGTCTTGAATATCATTGGGCGGACTCGGATTATGGGTCGACCCGTTAGTAACTCGGATCCATTTAATATCTATGTTAAATAGAGATTTTAGGCTTGCTGTAAAGACTCTCTCAGAAAAATCATTCTTCTTGCCCGTGGACGTAAGTCGTGTGACTGAACCACGTTAATTCGGTTTCTTTTTTTTCTCTTCTCTCTTTTCTCTTGTGCGTAACAGATATCATTCAATTCGACTCAAAACATGATTTAAGCTTTGTTTAATTTTGGAAGAAAAAAAATTTAAAGATGTCTTTCAAAGAACTCTTTAGCCAGCAAAAGCAAGAAATGAAAAGCATTTGATCAGTCATCTAAAACTAAATATTGTAACAATACATTCAACTTAGAAATTTCTACCAACCCGCCTCCCGACCATCGTAAAGAGAAGTAAATTACAGTGACCTGACTCGAGACTAAGAACAATTGCATGGAGGAACAAAACTCGCCATTTTGTGAATTGACCGTTGTCTATTCAGACAATTTTCAGATATCGCTACCACTACTTCAGGAGGCAAATATTGTAACAATACACGATCAGATAGTTGAAATGTCATATAAATGTATCAGAACACCGTGAAAACTGCATTTAATTGAGTTTGAAAACAATTTAACGTAGCAATTCAACATCCACCTTTCTTTTACTCAGCCTTATCTCAAACAAGGCCTCCCTTCCAATGTAGTTCTTCATTGTCAAGAAACCTCACTCAATCTCTCCTTCATCGCCTTGATCGTTATAAATCTCGCCTATCTCCATTTCCAACCATGGATCCTCTCTCAAATGTATTTGCCTTTCTTCTTCCTCGTCATCAACTGGTACCAGAGAGACACGATGTTCTTGTGAATGAGCTCCTAATTTGATGGAGGCCTTTTGGCAATTGGAATCAAAACCGTTTGCATAATTTAACTTGTAGATCATGTATGCTGTATACATTGTCTTTTGGGAGAGCAATCGACTGTCCATAGAACAGACAATCTCAAACCGGCTAGTAGAGTGAACCTCTTACTGCTTCCTTATAAACCTGAATAAAATTGTAAGGAATCAAACATCATATTAAACAATCAAATATTTATATATATATTTATATACAGTAGTAAGATGGAAAGGAATAAGCACAAAACTTTAAGCATCAAGATGCAACAACCACACCATCCGTCCACAAGGTGGTGAGCAGCGTGAAAATTCACACTTGTTGAACAATTAAAAAGAAGAAACTCATGAAAACCTACCAGGGATGCACCATGTCAATTTTTCATCAAGTAAACTCAAGCTATTAATGGTTACTGGGTGCAATAAGAATAGTTCGAAAAGAAAAGAAGATATTTAAACGACTTCAAAACTATGCGAACGTTTTGAAAAGAGGGTAAAAGAGCGACCATGTTTTTCCTTAAACATAGTTGAAATAGAAAGTAAAACAAATTTTAAAAAAAACTAGGATTTACCTGGAGTGTGGAAGAAAAATCGATTTAAAATACAGCTCACCAGACCTCTTGGAGATACATATGGTTTTCGGAGATAGCATGTAAAGCTTCTTCCCTGTCAACCTTTCCAATTGGAAGCTCTGTACATTGAACAAGAAGTCAACTGCAGCGTTACTTGTGCAATCAAATTCATTATTATCAGTGCTCTGTACATGATTCTACTTACCAGTTTGCCCCTGTCAACGAGGAGGGGTTGGCAGAGGCCGAAGTACAGCTCCTTACTGGAGGAGTAGTCCACCGGCTCCGTGGCGCGTGATAGTATCTCATCGACGTCCGGAGGCAGGAAGGAGTCCCACAAGAGATCAATTTGTGCCGCGGCGAGGAAAGACTTGCAAACCAGCGACAACCTGCAGACGTCACGAGGCGAAGTGAAGGAGAACAGGTAATTGAGCACTCCTCCGGTAGCTTGGAGAAGCAGCAAGCGAATGACCCTCTTTTCTCTGTTTCCATCGCCTGATTCAACTGAACAACTGATCGACGATGGCACTTGTTTCCTTCGATCGCAATTAACGCTCTGTTGGGATCGAGTGAGTGAGGGGAGGTTCGTTAATAGAAGGAGAAGGAAGAAGAAAACTTTATCTTCCATTCCCATTCCCATTCCCATTCCCATTCTTTTCTTATCTCTTCCAAAAAAAAAAAAAAAGATTAAAGTTTTTAATTCCCTTCCTTTATCTCCTCCCAAAGAGGAAAAATAAATTAGTTTCTGACTAAGCAGAAGTCATGCCATGAAATTTGAGCTTCGAAGATTTGTTTCTTGGAAATTTCAGCTGCTCCAAAATAAATATGCACCGAATCAAACGCAGAGTCCAATTTGGAAGACCTTGGTCAAGGTATTGTCAACAATTATCAAATTGGAATCTTGAACTTTGCTCGTGCCATAGACAAACGTAAACATGTTGACCCACTTAAGTCTTCGGGCTTAGTGCTAGACCCAGAAGAAGTCAACGGTCATGGTGCTGAAATATCGGTGTATATATTAAAATTTATGGAAGATGGCGTTTGGTTGAAGAGTTTGGAACGAGAGAATAAAAATGGAAATGATATATAATGTTTGGTTAATGAATTTGAGATTGAGATTTAAGAATGATATCTAGATATTTGAGAATCAACGAAATCTAACCTAAATGGTGGGTTTGGAAATGAGAATGGGAATGGAAATGATAAATATTGGTTGACGATCTACAATTGACGATCGACGCCAACGAGCAGTGGACGATGGACGGCGGGCGACAGTCGACAATAGGTGACCGATGTCAACGGGTGACAATGGTTGACCGACAGTTGGCGAGCAACTGGCGACCAACGACTAGCGACTATCGACGAGCCGATGGTCGATGATCGACGTCGATGCCGACGCATCGCCGGCCGACAACCGACAATTGGCGAGCGACGACCGGCACTGTCGACGATCAGCAATCGTCGGCCGTCGACAATCGATGGTCGCCAGCACTAGCACCGATCACCGACGCCGATCGATGGTGGACAATCGACAACCGCGGACAACGACGACGACATCGTCTCCGCTTTCATTCCCAACTTATAAATCAAATAATGTTATTGAAATAGCCAAACTCATTCTTATTTCACCTTACTATCAAATTCATTCTCATTTCTATTCCCACATTCAAATCAAATACCACCTAAACCCACACAGTAGCTATTAAAAAAAAAATACAAACTTGTATTTATACGGAAATATCTTTAAAAAATCTGGTCAGCGGACAGTTTTCCAAGTTCCTATTTTAACGATGGCTGCCACAGAAAAGGTTGCAAAGAGCTGATCTGGTGAGGTGAGGTAAAAAGGCAAAATCCTTTTTCCATTCCACTCTTCTTCTCACATCTCATGCCATTGATCTCATTATTGAGTTGGAACAAATCTGTCATGCTACTCTTGTGACATGGCAGCCCCAAAAGAACATAATACTCCATGCTACTCTTGTGACATGGCATCCCAATTCCCAAATATTAAACAAAGTTAATAGCAAATGCAAAGTAACTGTTTCGTTACTTGCATGACAATTAAATTACACCTGCGCATGTTTGCTTTGGTTGCCTTGTATACCTTTAGCCTTCATAGAATTCAAATTTAATACGTCTAACGCAACCTCTGAGATAACCTCGGCACGAATTGATTGGTTCTGATGTGTGTAGTTTTACCTTCAGCAACCAACTCCGAAGAGGCCTTCATGCTATGAATTTTGCTCCCTATTTGAATCCATTCTGTACTGTAAATTAAACATGCTATTGATAGTTTTGCAAACTAATGATTCGCTGGAATTACTATGAGAATGCTGTCTGAGAAAATGAATTTCTATAAGAATAAACACGTGTTCATGCATATCTTTTCATTTCTTTGGACCATTTTAACCGTTTGTTAATATATGATAATCAAGTTATAGTTTCTGCACGCATATAGTATCTAAGCAATCTGAGATCGCTGCTAATTATAAAAAGGAATGAGCAAACGAGAAGGATCTCATTATAGCAAACTGCTTTTGCAATCTTTTACCAAGCTTAGGGAGCCAATAAGTGAGGGTTTCAAGGGAAAAGGACATTTAATAGACATGAAAGAAAAGTAAATAACAACGACAAAGGAATGTTCTTTTATAAAAAGAAAAATGATAGGTTCAGAAAAAAAAACAAAGAAATGAAAATTTAGTTTCAATATTATTATCCTTTTTTTTCATTCTATCTTCTAATTATCCCTATTATTAATTCTAACATAATCTAATTAATTATCTATTATGAGATGATTTCTCAACTAAGTTGTTTCATCTCCTTTTTATATGTCCTTAATCCTTTTAAAATGGAATTTAGAAAGCTAAAAAAAGTATCAAGTTATCTCTATACCCATCCTCTCTCAATCTCCACCTTTTTCAATCTACTCTCCCAATTTCTCTTCCTACGCAGTACCCTTTCTTGGACCACAACTCAATGTACAGGATTTAAAATGTATTTGAAAATATTTTCTTTTAGAAGTATATACTCCTATCCAAACAATGGATCCATTATGATAATTCTACACAAATGAAAGTGGAGTATCATTATTTTTATGTTATAACAATGTGAGTTATTGCAGGCCAACTAACTTGATATAAAAATACAGCTACGAGTGCCTTTCAATTGTTTATCTACGATGTATGTCAGGCCTTGAACGAGCTAAATTTATAACACCATTAGCTTTGTTCGGCAATAATGTCAGAGTAAAATATCAATAAAAGTTGAAATAACTAACTACGTGCATACCTTTGAAATAACTTTGGTACGTACATATTTTAGCAATTAACCTGGAGGTCAAAACTCCAAAATGTAAGTATAACTATGCAAACTAAGCAAAAGAAAGAAGTTCATATATATATTTCATAAGAATCCAAAAGAACAATAGATAGTGAAGGTCATAAATTTTCTGATTGTTTATAGTCTTATTTTATCTGAAAACTCAATATTATTATTTTTTTAATGGGTGAACGATCTATAGACTATAGTTCACTCTTTAAGAATGTATCATATAAAAAAAAGGTCAACGACTGCAATCTACCTAGTACAGAAACACATCACATGAAGTTAGAAGCTAAGGGTGAACAACTTGTAACCCACCTAGTAAAGTTGTATCATATATAAATGGAGTGAACGATCCACCCAATACAAAATATATCATATAAAATTTATAAAATAAGGGTGAGCGATCTGCAACCCATCCAGTGAATATGTATCATATATAAATAAAATGAAAGACTCGCAATCTATTCAATACGAAATACATCATGTGTATACATATATACATACATATATAGGGTGAACGACCTATAATTCACTCAAATACACCTCACACATAAATAAAATTAAGGTGAATGACTCACAATCCATCCAACGAAACACCTCGCATAAAAATGAGGTGGACGATCCACAATCCATCCAATGAGAAAATCATGTCAATTTGGGTAAAGTCTATGAATGAGCAAAAAGACTCAAAAGTTATTTGTGCGCGCAAAGCTAACTACTCTGTCATTTTAAAGATTTATTATATTCTTAGTTTCCCATAACTAATTTTACAACTTTTTCATGAATTATGTAACCAAACTCTATAACAAAAGGAGTTATTTCCTTATCAGTTCGATTATGAAATGCAAATAATCCTCCAAGCACAAAGTTAAAGTTCTCTTGTATTTGTTCATTTATATGTGATCATATTGTTATAAATAATTATTTTGATTGGTCATCATAATTTAAGTCTTGTTTTATCAATCAAAAGAAATAATTAGATAATTTAGTTTATCATTGATCTCAAACAAGAAATGGATAGAAAAGAATTCAAGTTTGAATATAAAAGGATAAACAATAGAGTAGGAAATAATCAAGCAGTAAGAGTAGAGATGAGAATAAAATTTATTCTATTTTTTTATAGTATCTATTTTCATAAATTAAATCATGCACAATATAAATGAAGCGAGACAAATAAGAAAAACTCATCTAAATTGAAGGATTTAATTGTGTCCTCTATTCTAGAACATCGATAGTGATGATGGCAACAACAACAATGATGATAACGGCAACAATAACTTGTGGGAATTTAAGGCTTTCATGAAAGGTTTAGATTTTAGAGATAACGATGGTGGTGGCTACATCGACGACAACCACTCAAGAGATTTAAAATTTCCCAAAGAGCTAGGGTTTAGGATATAAATAGATTCAAGGGGAGGGAAAGATCCAAGAAACTTAAAAAAATTTAACTACATCTTTTCTTCAATTAATAATTTTTTTATTAATTATATATATAATAATTTTTGTATAGATATAACAATGTAACTAATTGTTTGTGATTAAATATTTTCATCATCTAATTGCAACAATATTTTTTCTTAAAGTTCTACGAGTCCTACTTGAGTATTAGCAAACCTTTCCAAAAAAATATGTTCTATTGTTTTTAAAATATTAATCATTGTTGATAGTCATGCATGAAGGCAAATTTGCAACTGCAATCATGCTATTTACATTTTTCATATAATTTATCTAATGTAATTTGCTTGAAGGTGGAGTCATACTATAGTGTTGCTTATCATTATGCTATATATATATTATGTTTTATGATAAATCCCTCAACCGTTTATTATTTCATCATTTGAAAACTTAATTACAATAAGTTACTTTATGCAATAAACTTTATTAATTCTAACGTTACGGTAGCTAAATGGGTATAATAAACTATTTAAAAAAATAAAAATAAATACCTGAGAACTTCAAAGAAATGCATAATGACAAAACATACCTAAACCAACTCCAGTCTCTTTGGTATTGTTGTTATTTCATCTGTATTGACACACCATCAATATGGATGATGGGGATATTTGAAATCAGTGGCCAATCCGACCCATCATCCTTCCTACACCGGCCTGTCAATTTAGTGCATCCGAGCATTTCAAATTTTTGAAGCAGGAATGGCAGGCCATTATCTGGCAGTGACTCAATATTTGGGCAATGGTGAATGCATAAAATCTTGATGGAGGCAGTTCCTAATGAAGAAGGAAGCTTTCGAAGTTTTGAACAGTGGTGGAACTCAAGGCAATGTAGGGCAGTCAGTTGCTGAAACCACTCCTCTTGCTCAGGGTCGAAGTGAGAAAGATCATTACAACCTTGGATTTTGAGCACCTGAATGCAAGGGGTCCTTCCTAGTATTGCCCAAACATGTTTGAGAACATTATCATCGATGCAAACAGTGCACAGAGATCTCAATTCCTGTTCACCATATGGCTGCATTGGCATCTGTGCAGGTTCAATTAACTTTGGGCATTTATCAATAATAATGTTTTTCAGATTTGTTAGAGATTGTAATCCACCAACTAAGCTCAACTCTGGGCATCGAACCAGTCTTAAGTGCTCAAGGAATCTGAGGTTGTATAGAGACACAGATGCTCTTTGTGCACAACTATTCAACTCCAAATATGTTAGAGAGGTTAAAGATAGCAGATACTCAGGTAGGGCATTGCCAATATCACCTGAATTCCAAATATCAAGTTGTTTCATTGATACCAAAGGGAGAACAGGGATTCTTCTTAGTTTAAGGCAATTTTCTATTCTCATTTTCCTAAGGCAAGGAAAAATTGGTCTACTATCTGATTCAGACAACTCCTCCCATTCATTCAAGGTATGAAATGTTAGCTCTTGCAGCGACGGAAAGACCTGATCAGCATCCCCATAAAATTTGGCACCAATTCTTCTTACTGGAAGATTGAAAATAAATATGTCCGTGAGAAATGGGAGATGGCCCAATGGTGGAAGATCTTCCCACCTGACACACCAATTAAGATGAATTGATTGCAAATTTGTAAGGTAATTCTTCTCCAACCAACAAGGGGAATTCAAACCTCCATAGTGCTGAATCATAAGTCTCTTTAGATTACAATGAGGTTCAAGGCCTTCTATCATATCCTTCTCGATATCTCCCTGGCTCCTTGTACTTTCTTTGAAGTTGAGCACAAGATGATCAAGGTATTCTTTGTCCTTTAGTTTTGCCTCCATGGCCTCCTCCTGAGATTCGACACACTCGAGGTTTTGTATGACTAATCGTCTACGAATATTTCGCAATTCCTTGAGTTCTCCTATCCGGTGCCCTCTCTTCCTGGTAATACGGAATTCATCTAGTTCTTGAAGGTCAGTCAACCTCCCGATCCCATCAACTAGAGAAATTGTGTCTGCATCAGCATGTAAATGTCGCATTTTGATAAGCCTATTCATTCCTTCTGGTAGTTTTTTAATCCAACATAGGTTTAAATTGAGCACTTGCAAATGGTAAATCTTAGAGAATGATCCAGGAAGCTGCCGAATCTTAGTGCCAGAAATGTCCAAATATCGGAGATGTAAAAGATCACAAGTAGCATCTGGTAGCTTCTTTATGTCGGTGTGCATATTCGATAAATCCAATATTCTTAAATATTTTAGATTTTTCAAGATTCCTTCCAGTGATTCATAAAATTTTCTAGAACCACTTTCTCCTAAAGAGAAAAAATCTTCAGGATGATAATGGCGACAGAATACAAGTGTGCGCACTTTACGAAGCTTTGATAATTTTGCCAGTGTGTCGAGTTTAGCTGTCCTTGTTACCGTCAAGTGACGAGCAGTTGGTGGAATTTTGGAAGGCTCATCATCAATCACAAAACACTCATCCCTTGAAATATACACTGCTAACTCTCTTATCAGATCATGAATCACATATCTTTTATTTATAGTATGTAGGAAGAAGTATCTGCAAGTTAGCTCATCAAACATCTGATTCCCAATATCCTCCAGTGTCATCCTCCCATGCAGAGTTACTGATCTGACAAAACCTTGAGCTATCCACATCTGGACTAGCTGTTCTTTATCAAATATGTGGCCCTTTGGGAACATGGCAGTGAAAGCAAAGCACTGTTTCACATTTGAGCTGAGGTGCTGGTAACTCAGCCCTAGAGATGGAAGGATATTTTCCAAGACAAAATCATTTTCCCACCATTCACTTTCTTGGATCATTTTCCAATACTGTTCTTCCAATCTTGCATGCAACAAGCTTCCTAATACCTTCCCTGCTAATGGTAAACCATGTAGCTTTTTTGCTATTTGTTGACCAATTAATTGCAACTTTCTTCTTAGATATGGATCAATCACTTTTGAACCAAATGAACAATGCTCAAAGAACCTCCAATAATCACTTTCCTCTAAAAGCTTTAACTCAATTTGGTCCATCGTTCCCATAACCTCGGCAACAAATGGACTTTGAGTTGTTATCAGAACAGTGCTTCCTCTGTTCCCATAGGTCAAGGCACTTCGAAGTTCCATCCATTTCCTTCCGGCTTCATCCCATACATCATCAAGCACAAACAAAAATCTTTTACTTTCAGTAGCATGGACGAGTTTAGTTAGTTGTGCATCTAAACTAATATGATCCCAGCGATGATCAGAAGGCTCGGCAGCTTCCAATTCTCTTGCAACCTTTTTCACATTGAAATCATTAGATGCATAAACCCACTTTCTGAGCTCAAAATGGTCAACAACCCTTGGGTCATTGTAAATAATCTGTGCTAAGGTTGTCTTCCCAACTCCCCCAATGCCAACGATCGGAAGCACACGAAGACTCGCATGGCCGCTGATCCCAGCTCCCTTGTCGAGGAAATCAGCATCCTTTTCTGAACTCAGCAACATCTCAAGTATCTTTTCTCTCTCTTTATCTCTCCCGAACATCACATCCTGATTGAAGGAGCTCGTCTCCCTTATTGATGCGGAGTGTTTTGCATTATACTCATCCAGCTCAACTTTTTTGCGGTCGATTTCGGAGTAAATTTTATCCACATCCCCCAACAGATTCTTCAACCTCTTGAGTTCATCATCCGAAACAAATAGGTTCTTGAAAAATCTAAGAGCCGATGAGGCGAAAGCACTCACCTTGCCCCTGTCTTGTACTTGATCCTCCAGTAGTATGTACTCTATCTCGTCCAGTAGATCGTCCGCTTCGTAGGCCGCCTCTTTGAGTTGCCGCAGCCAGTCGACCAAGGCTGGGTCCCTGATCGGCTTACCCTCTGCTGCATGGATCACTGCTCGGATGCGAGGAAGTCGATCTTGCATCTCTTTGAGCTTCTCCTCCACGTCAGTGAGGAGATCCCAGTGGTCGGAAACCCGGGACGTGACGAAGTCGACCAGCTTATCGATGATGGAGGTCGCAAACCATTCTCCGACCATCATAAATTGCAATACCGGCTGTATCCAGGTTTACGATTTCGGCTGGAGAGGAGGGAGAAAGGAGCGGAAAAAGGGGGTTTGAAAGTGGACTGATGAGCTACAGAACTCGAAGTCTTTTGAAATTTAATATCTACTCTTTTTTTTCCTTTTTTTTTTTTTTTTGAATTTTAAAAAAATAAACGTATTTATTTCGTGCGTGGCGTTCAACTTCAAAGGAGACGACTTGTTTATGTACCGTGAGTTACGACAGACTATTACACTAGTTTTTGTCTTTGGACGATCGGATCCAACTATCGTAGCAGCATAAGATCCTATCAATTTATGCATTAATTTCGCTAACAAAAAATAATCGATCAGCTTAATTAACTATTTATTTGTCGACCGCGATTGCGAATAAATTAAAATAAGACCTTGACAAAGAGTGCGTTGATTCGGAGTTATTCTCTGAGTTATCCATTCAAAATTATCAATAAAAATATTATTTAATTTAGGATTCGAACTGTTACAAAGTTACTATGGAGTATGGATATCCGACATATATTACGTTAGCAAAATAGTCATACATGAGAAAATTAAAAAACCTTCAAAAAAAATTTAATTTTTCTTGATTCCCTTAGTTATTATTTTTTTTTCAAAAATACTCTATAATTTTTATCATTTAGAAAAAAATTATTCTTATTAATTTATCAAATAACAATCTAGCCGATTGTCGGTCAGTCATCGTCGATCATCGATCGACCATGGTCGTCGGTCACTGGCCGACCATCGTCGTCGCCAGTCGACCGTCGTCGTCGGCAGTCGTTGTCGATCGTCTCCGTCGCCATCGGCCATCGTCATCGTTGCTCGTCGTCGTCGATCGTCGCGCGTGAGTCGATTGTCCATCGTCGTCGAACGTCGATTGTCGGTCGCTCGTCGCCCATCGTCACCAGTCGCTGCCGCTGCGATCGCAGCCGACGGTCGATCGACCGCCATCAAACCATCGAATGGATAATATAGTAAAATATTAAATTAGGTGATACTTTAAAATCTCTAAACAAACAAGTTTTGATTATATTATTTCGGATTGAACCAAATAATATTTGGTAATATTTTATTCTGCATAATCTTGATAATGTGATTACTTAGTAATAACATACACATTACCAAGGTTATATATTATAACTTGAACCAAACGCACCATAAAAGTAATTAAAAACTGAATTAAAAGTATTTCTAAACATATATATCAAATTAATTTTAAAAAAAATATAAAATTATCACATTAACTATCTCCTTTAACTATTCATAAAGAAAATAAATCAGTATTTTAATTGATAAGGAAAAATAAAAGAAAATTGATCGATAATTTAAGAAGATAAAAAAATCTCTAAAAATTAATCCTGAACAAATTCTTTTTCACTTATCAAATCAATTCTAGTGGCTACTTGGGAGAGAGGTCATTCATCCAATTTGATGAGCACTTCGTCTGGTTGGCTAAGTAGATAGTTCGGCCAAGTCTAACAAATTGATTTAATTGAATTGCCCAACCTATTCAACTATCAAAACCAATTGGATCAACGGACTAATTGATTTGACTTGCTTAGCCTGATCCACCAAGTGACTTATTCAGTCCAATTGAGATTGATATTTAGTTTAATTTTTATGTATCAAAGGTAATGATTTTTATAAAAAAAAAAATGACTACGTTTGCATCACTTTTATTTGTATTCTTCATGAAAAATCACAAAAAATGATGAACCGATGTAAGACCTAAGATTTCTAACTTCTACCTTCTATGAATATATGTGTTTTAAACATGTTTGATTAAAATCTAACACAAATTATATGTATTTGTATTAAAATTATCAAAAATATCAACGACACCCCCATCTAATACAAATTGATAGAATATTCGACAATTTATCAAACAACGTACGTAAAGTTTAGATTTGTCCAAACAACGTCCCATACTTTCATATTTACCAAATAGCGTACTTAATTTTTTTTTTACTTCTCTCGCCAAACAGACTTGCAACACAGTAAAATTTCCAAATATGGTATTGAGAATTCAAATCTCAGCATCACAATGGTGCTGGAATTGTAACTTCCAGCATCACTGTAGTGCTAGAGATTCAAATCTCAGCACCACAATGGTGTTGGGATTTGTAATTCCAGCACTATAGTGGTGCAGATCTTTTTGGCGGGATGGGTAAAAAGGAAATTAAGTACGCTATTTGATAAATATAAAAGTATGGGACACTGTTTGAGCATTTCTAAACTTCACATGTGATCAATGGTTGATCTATATATAAATTAAACAAACGAAAACAAACAATCCGATAAATTTATAGCCATTATTCAACGCAAATTTAAAAAAAAAAAATCATAAATATGCATCTCAATTATATTCATCCTTGCCTTTATTACAATTAGAAGAACATGGAGATCAAAAGCGAAATAAAATCTATGGTAGAGTTTGATTTTTCATAGGTACAAGGATTACAATTAATTCTGGTAAAATTGAAATGAAACACGCCCTCTTTTATAGGGACTCTATATATAATAGATTCAAACTCACTAACCGTTCATCAATATTAATAATAAAAACAGATTAAAATGTTCTACGATTGATAATATAAATCCACGATTAAATATTAAATTAAATTACTTTATCGAATTTGTTAACAATACTGAGCTCAGATAAACCTATTCAATTCATTCCTTCTGGTAGTTTTTTAATCCAACACCGCTTCAAATTCAACACTTGCACACGGTAAATCTTAGAAAATGATCGAGGAAGCTGCCGAATCTTCATGCTGGAAATGTTCAAATATCACAGGTAGCATCGGTAAACTACCGTAGTCGTTGGTTGTTGGACCCTCCACGCTCCCGCGCGTTGACTGCAGATAAAATAAACAAGATTTGATAAACTTTAGCATCGATCTCTCTCTCTCTCTCTCTATATATATATAAATTCATTTGCACTTAATCTTTTTAGTTTAGCTGTTCTGAAAGGCCTCTTTTTTTCACAGGGTTTCCTTATAAAAATTCCTTATATATTTTTCTTACCTTTTTACATTCATCGATCATCTTTATTTTTTTTTTCCTTTTGACAAAGGCGAGCCATGCCCGAATTGGGCACATTTGCCCGTTCGAAATTAAATTGTTCAGCATGGTTAACTTAAATTTTCAAGATTAGTATTGAAAGAATAATTAAAATTGTTAAATATAAGTTATAGGTATCAATAAGGTTTGGGCCCTAACTTGGACTTGGGTTTGGATTAAAAAACTTTTGGGCTGATTAGGCCCACGTTAGTGTCAGGGTGGGTCTAACTTAAGTTTCGGATCATGATTAAATTACTAGACAATTGACTTATCAATTAATCTCCCACATAATTTTTTATATAGAACATTCTTGCTAGTCAGCACTGCGATTCTTTTGACCAAAAGCTTCATTATTTACGGCACAAGTATCATGGATCCATACTAATGTTATCAGTTTAAGCCAGCAAATTTTTTTTGTTAATTATTATTCCGTCTCATAAACTGACTCGTAATCATTGTTCGCTTATGCTTTCTGGGGTCTAAAAACAAAGAAAACAAGTCGAGTTTGTGGGAAACATCACACAGAATGGCTGACATGTATCATATTTTAATTACTTATTCACAGAAGTTTGAACTTCAGAAACAACAATTAATTCTTTTTATTGATGAATCATAAATCAGTTTTCAGTTGAGAAATCATTACTAAAAGAACCAGTACCGAGAGACAATGCAAGAAGCTTTTCGACAAGGATTCAAATTCCCTGTAGCTGTCACTCGAAATTTAAGAGATGGAAAGGATACATCAGCAACCTGACCACATCGATGTCCATCTTGTGCATATAAATGCTCCTACAAGAGGAGCATGTGGGCGACCATGGCCGATCAGAGAGCATGCAAGGGAGAGTTGTTTCCCTGCCACAAGAAGGGGTTGAAATCTGCACATTGGAAGGTCCACTTCCAGAATAAATATGGTTGCACTTTGCATCAGCAGCACACATGGTTCAGAATCCGCTCGGTGCACGAACAATGTTTACAGGACGATCAGGATCTGCTGTCTCTCGAAAGTGATCCGACAACAACCATCTCGAAACGAACCATATCGAGAAAACGAACACGAGATCAACTATGTATGTTCATGGGCTAATGAGGATTTGCAGTACCTCGAAAGAGATTTATCATGAACTCCAGAAGGCTGTCTCTTCCAAGAGATCATACCACCCTGGTCCTTGATTCTAACAGATGGAAATGGTCCTAAAACAGCCCTAATGGCCAAGACACCACCAGACCAGATAGGCCATCTGAACATTTCTAAATGACAGAATAAAGATGTCTTCTAATGCTTCGAACTTAGTGGAAGCTGACAATTAAACAAAAGATCAGGGAGCTGTTCGTCTGTCGCTTTCATTTTGTGCCTATATGTAATCCTTAGACGTTAACTATCATCAGATTGTTTTGTTTAAGTTATATATATATATATATATATAGATTCCTTTTGTGCCAAGTTATCTCTTCGCGATTAATCTAATTAAGATAAATGAAACCGTATTATGTGTGACTAAAATATGCTTAGGATAATGCTGATCAGGCGAGAGCATCCGTTTTAAAGGAATGGTTGTCGAGTGGTAATCAATGTCTCTATTTCAACAAAAATACTCATTAAGTAGATAGCGGCATTAAATTTTATTGACCATTGTTTGGTGGTTATCAATGTTTTTTGGAAAGCAAATGGCAACGAGACATTCATTAAATTGACAATGAAGTGGTGAGGGTTATGATTATAATATGAACAGTTTGATACTTAGAACATGGACATCTTTCTCCTTCCCGTTGGTGAATGGCCTTCGAAGTTTTTAACTGTAGAAACTGTCACAGAGTTGACCAAATCCACAAGCATTTTTTTTTCCCTATAAACAAAACTTAGAACATGGACATCTTTCTCCTTCCCGTTAGTGAATGGCCTTAGGAGTTTTTAACTGTAGAAACTGTCGCAGAGTTGACCAAATCCACAAGCATGTTTTTTTTTTCCCTATAAACAAACTTCACCATGGGCGTTAATGGTGGAAGAAGAAAAAGAATTGAAGAATTGGCGAAGGGTTAGGTTAGGTGTGAGAGTTCAAATGTCAAAACATCCCCTTTCGCTTGTCCTCTTCTCGCACGTCTCGTTCTCAGCATTTTGTCTTTGAGGCCGTCAATTGCAACAGCAGGTCTTTCAGCCCTCTCTTTACTTTCCATTGGTCACTTTATATCCCTTCGTTCGCTATATGTAGCTTCCTCAAGGTTCTTTCCTTGACATGGAGAACTCAACCCACTCATCGGTTGATGCATCTTCCTGTTCCTATGAAGAAGAGAGCGGTTGGACCACCTACTTCGAGGACTTCATGGCGTCAGAGGAGAGGAGGAGAGCAGCAGGCGGATACTCCTCCAGCGTTGTCCCGGGCAGTTCCATGATCTCGGATGCAGCTTCCTGTGCTCCAAGGGAGACAGCCAAGGGGCAGCCGCCGACGGCGAGCCTCGAGGTGTCCGAAAAGTACAGGATGTTGAGGTTGAAGAGGAGGAAGGAAAGGCGGCTACTGGAGGACGATGCCTTGGAAGACACAGCGAGCTCGCCTGTTAACAGCCCCAAGGTGAATTGTTACAGCCCACAATTTCCATGATCTCATCTTATTTTTTAGGAGGAAAAGATTCATCTTATTTTTATGTGTTGCTCGAAAATTAAGATCACTCCTTTGAGTGCAATCCCAAGCAAGAAAGATGAAAACCAGGACACAGCGGCTCTGGTAAACTAAATAATCAATCAACGATTTGCTTCTTCTTTCAAGTTCTTCTGTCCACAGTTCAATTGGACTCTACTGGTCCTTGTTGCAGGAGGATGGTCCTGCAAATGGGTTTGGTTTCGTAGAGAGGGCAAGTGAATGCACGGAGCTGAAGAAGAGAGGGCTCTGTTTGGTTCCTTTGTCCATGATAGACTTCATAGTTTGAAATTTTTATGAAATTCCATAAAAAATAAAACGGTGAATCGGAGTTCATAAATGATGATAATCCATCAACAGGGGAAAAAAAAAAAGTTGGTGTGTGAAGGATGATTAAGTTCTTGCATCTTTAGTAGCCGTTTAATTTTGCTAGATCGCAGAAAATCTTCTTCATGATGAAAGAACAGACAAACAAAATTGGAAGAGAAATATAAAGATGTATCTAATGTTTATTCCTATTGATGAATGTTTGTGGTTCAAAAAGCATCGTATAGTTGCAGTATATTTTGTTAGGAATAATTGTATATATCTATAAATTCACATAAATCGTTCGCAATCTAAATTTATTAGAATAATTAATTAATACCCAATACCTTTTTAATTTTTTTGTATTTTTGCTTGAATTAGACGATATAAGTCATTTTCTTTGTTTAGGTGATAAATAAATAATAGAACCTTCAGCATTTGAGCAGTTGAAATAAAAGAAAAAGTTGAAAGGGAAGTGGAATCTCTATCGTCGACATTGTCATCTCAGCGAAAACAACCATTTATTAGATCGACAGATTAGATTTTACAAATTTATTAAATCTATTTATAAGCTATAAATCTAGATGATAAAGAAGATTAAAAAATTATTCTAAATAAATAAATTTTATATCACAAATGAAACATCGTTATAATTTGATGTATAATTATAATTGTCCTATAATAATAATAATAAGAGTAACCCAAAATCAAACTACTTAATATAGAATAATTGTCGATATAAAAATTATAATAGTCAACTTGTAATTATATTTTAGATATATATATATATTTTAATTATGAATAGACTAAAAAGTTTTCTAAACTATTTTCTTATACGAAATTTAATCCCTTAAATATTTTTGACATTTTAAGTCATTATATTAAAGTTATGTAGTTTTTTAAAAATTGGTCCGGGTGGTTTTGTGAAATCGGTCGGTGATTTTACCTACCGGAATACAAATTTGAAAAAAGGACCTTTTATTTATCTTTATTTGATACTGCTCTCCCGGCCCCGCATCTTCGTCGGAAGGAACTCAGGTCGCCTATCGCTTTCACTTTTCGTTTGGCGATCTACGATCTGCAAACCCTGCTCGATTTGGTGAGCAATCGAGGGATCTCTCGTGCGCAGGATCCATGATTTTCACAAGCAAGCTCGAAATGTTGATTTCTACAGGTTCTTCTCATTCCTCTCCTTGGTACGCACGACATCTCTGTTCCTTGTGCAGAAATGCTGTTTCTTTCGGTTGAATTCTTGTTCTGAGAAACTCATTCCAGTTGTTAAAAAGAATTTTAAGTGAGGAATCTAAAGTTGATACTGGGACGCCTAGTGTTCTTCTGCATATGAGTTGAGTTATTATTAGACGCCTCCAAACAAATAATAATCTTGTTTGGTTCGTGTACCTATGATTATCAGTTATCACATCCCAAACCTGATAATGACTGATTTTTATGAATTAAATTATAATAAAACAGAATGTAAAACGATCTCACAGTGAGGTTCGCCAGAGTTGTTGTTTTGTCGCCGGAAATCTTGCCGTCTAAGAAGCAATCACGAGTGGAAGGCTTCTGTTCGTCCACGAACCAAGATCGCTGCACCTTGGATGTTTTCTGATAATCTCTGTTCACTCCGGGAGCCTGGTGGCAGCACCGACAAAACTCTAGTGACCTCTCCTCTCTGTACTCTTGATGAAGCACCAAAAAGCCTCCAGCCCTCTTCCTCGAAGCCTTGGACGCACCTCCCTTTTAAAGGGAGGAGATCATGCACGCACGACTTACGCCGTGCGTGCGTGATGGTGGTTCCACAAACTGTCATCGCAGTTCGTGGAACTGCTCACAACTTACATCTCCCACTCGTCCAAAGTATGTCACATAGACACAATGGTCACAAACCATTTAGAAGAGGTATTCAGTCACATAGACTAAATAATCATATAGACTATTTTAGAGAGGTATTCAGTCTTATAGACTAAATTGAAGCAACATAGATCAATAGTCACATAGACTAATAAAACATCCAATTCATACATTAGAAAATGGTCTGTGCGACAGCAAACACATTGAGCATTCAAATGCTAAGAAAGTTGTTACACCTTACATAGCTGCTCATAGAGCGATGTATGCTAAGAGAAGTTGTTACGCCTAACTTAGCCACTCTCCGAATGATATATAATTATTCTCCCGATGACACAAAGTCATCTCCAGGTGGTACAAAATCATTATCTTATGGCACACAACCATTCTCCAGGTGACACACAGTCATTTTTTAGATGATACAAAATCATATTTCTGGTGGTACATAACCGTTTACCTAGAAACATCCATGTCTTGCTATTTATCCAGATTAAATAATCTTATTTACATCAATATGAACATCTCTAATCCCTCTTAGTGATCATCATGTCAAGAGCATGTCTCATATTCTAAATATTCACAAACATTTCTGTACATAACATAAAAGAATATTTCTGTACACAACAGAAAAGAGTCGACTAGTGAATAATACTCATTAGATGTAAACCTATTTAATCTTCCTTTTTAGTGTAAATCTATTCATTTTAATCAATCGCTTTCCTAGCCATGTTCCATAGACCGAATCATACATAGTTATAGGTAGACATGCTAAAGTAGCAAACCTTGATTAAAACTTCAAATAGACACCTAAATAGTCACAAAGGGCAAATATTGAGATCAACATATAATCTCAAAGGACTCACATAGTAGAGAAGCAGGGATCTATTCTCCTACTACCCTTATTGTCGTCTTAGCACATGTGATATGAATCACATGCTACGATGTTTTTCCTCTTTACCAATAAAGAGTGTATGTTATTATCAAAGTAACATCGTACAGATTTCGATCTAGACATTCCCAATGCATAATCCATAATTCAACACATGAATCCAAAATTCAACATATGAATTCTTATCCGGCTCAAAAAACAGGTATAGTAAATGGTGAGTTCATTTACTTCGATCGTTTACCACAAAATGATCTTATCTTGATACAAATATCAAGACGACCTTAACTTATAGGAATGTAACAAATTTTACAGCTTCCAAAGCCAACAACCGCATAAGCTGACCTACAAGCATCGGTCTTACCTCTATTCATATACAATAAATAGAGATGATTGTCCATGTGAGAGGACCAATCACTACCTGTCAACATGCTTATCGAGATCTTATCACTAGAATGTAACATAACATACACATACACTGAATAAATTATGGCTTTCATAAAAAATTACAATCAAAACATATCTGATTGTCAATTACAACGTTGTTACATTCTACGAAGTCCCATGGACTTTACATGCTCATTTAATGACTCTCTAGTCATCGGCTTAGTAAAAGGATCTGCAAGCATAGCTCGTGTAGGGATATACTCAAGAATCACTTTCTTCTTAACAACAATATCCCTTATAAAGTTGTACTTTATAGCTATATGCTTGCCCTTGCTGTGATATTTGGGATGAACTCCCCTTGTCCTCGTGAATCTTCAAATGCTTGAGAACCTCCTCACGATTTGCTTCTTATGCAATTTGTTGAACATGCCACATATTCAGCTTCCATTGTAGATAAGGTCACACAAGCATGTTTCTTGCTATTCTAGGAGATGGCGCCACCATTCAACAAGAATGCATAGCCTGATGTTGATTTTCTATCATCCAAGTCCCCAACCCAATCTGCATCTGTATAGCCCTTTAGGCTCATATCTGATCCTTGATAACAGAGACAATAATCATCATTCATTGCCTTGAGATCTCGAATATCCTTTTCTTGCTTTCGATCTCGATCACAGGTTTGGGGCAATTGACTAAGCCCATTGCATAGCTGATATCGGGACGAGTACACAACATAGTATACATTAAACTACCTATGACACTTGCATATGGTTTTTTATTCATCTCGGCTATTTCAGCTGGAGTCTTGGGATTCATACTTTTGCTCAGAACAGTACCTTTCACTATAGGTGTCTGTTCACCGTTGCAGTCAGACATGCTAAAATGTTGTAACATCTTAGTTATATAAGACTCTTGTGACAAACCCAAAAGTCTCTTAGATCGATCCCTGATGATCTTTACTCTTAAGATGTATTCAGCTTCTCCCATATCTATTGTGTCAAATTGGGAACACAACCACTTTTTGACTTTCACAACAAAACCTATGTCATTTCCTGCTATCAACATATCATCAACATATAATGATAAAATGACATACTTTCCTTTTTTTTCTTCTTCAGGAAAACGCAATGATCCTCATTGATCATTTCGAAACCATAAGATAAAACTACTTTGTTAAATCTTATATTCCATTGTCTTGACGTTTGCTTCAGCCCATATATAGATTTCTTTAATCTACATACTTTATCCTCTTGGCCTAAAGCAACGAAACCTTTTGGCTGAACCATATAGATTTCCTCGTCAAGTTCACCGTTAAGGAAAGCGGTTTTGACATCCATATGATGTAATTCCAAGTCATAATGCGCCACAAAAGCCAAAATAACTCGGATAGATACAAACTTCACTACGGGAGAAAATGTCTCTTCAAAATCTATACCCTCTCTTTGGGTAAACCCTTTTGCAACCAGGCGAGCCTTGTATCAGTTTATCGATCCATCAGATTTCCTCTTTATTTTGAGAATCCATTTATTCCCAATGGTCCTTCGACCAGGAGAAAGATCGACTAACTCCCAAACTTGATTCCCAATCATTGACTTCATCTCTTCTTCCATTGCACTTTTCCACTTATCTCCAACTCTACATCCCAATGCTTCCTCAACTGATTGAGGTTCATCTTCGTCAACTGGGAGTGTCATCATTGCCTCATTCTCAATATCAAACCTCCTTTTAGGTATGATCTTACGAACACTTTTTCGTAAGGTGGGTTGTTGATAAGTCACCCCGTGATCAGGCACATCACTCCCACTCAGTTGACTAGGTCCAGGTATCCCACTAGACACATGTTTTGTTGATAACGACTCATTCTCCTCAAAAAAAGGAACTGTCTTATCAACTTCTCCCCTCGTTGGACACTCAGTTTCTAGAAAAGTGGCATCTCTAGATTCAATCTCAGAGATCGTTCCATCGTGTTGCTCACCTATGAAAACATAACCTTTTGATGTCTCAGAATATCTTATAAAGATACATTTCTTACCTCTAGGTCCGAGTTTTCCATACTTGTGAGAACTATCATGAACGTAGGCAGCTGACCCCCAGGGTCTCAGATTACTCAAATCTGGTTTTCTACCTATCCAACGTTCATATGGGGTAGATGGAACTGACTTTGAAGGTACTTTGTTAAGTATATAGGTCGCAGCTAGTAATGCATCTCCCCAATAAGAGACCGGCAAATTAGCCTGCGCCATCATAGACCTAACCATTTGAAGAAGAGTCCTATTTCTTCTTTCAGCAATCCCATTTTGCTGTGGAGTTCCTAGGATCGTTAGTTGTCTAATAATCCCTTTTTCATTACATATTGTCTTGAACATATCAGACAAATATTCTCTTCCACGGTCAGTGCGTAAAGTCTTAACCTTACGTTCCGTTTGATTCTCAACTTCGTTCATATAACGAATGAAGCAATCTAATGCTTCAGATTTATGAGAAATTAAATACACATAACCGAAACGAGAGAAATCATCAATAAATGTAATGAAATAGAAAGCTCCATGTCTAGCCTTCACACTCATCAGACCACAAATATCCGAATGAATTAATTGCAATGGTGACTCTGCTCTAATAGCCTTTCCAAATGGTTTTCTTGTTGATTTTCCAGCAAAACAATGCTCACATATAGACAAGCTGATCTTAGCACGAGAGCCCAATAAACCCTCTTTAGCTAATCTATTCATGCGATCTTGTCCTATATGTCCCAATCTAGCATGTCAAACCTCATCAGTTATATCTGCATCGCTATAAAGAGAAATATTCGAAAAACAACTATCAATTGCACAATTCACATCAGGCACCACATCTAGTACCATAAAACCATTTGTTAAATAACCATATCCGATTGACACTGAGTTAATCTTAAGTTCAACACACCGCATGTAAAAATTTACACAGTACCCTAACTCAAGAAGAGAAGTTACAGAAACAAGATTCCATCGAATCTCAGGAGCATACAGGACATCATGTAGAAACAAAACACTACCACCACGGAGGTTAAGTTTGCAAGTGCCGATTCCTTTGACCTCAACTCTTGCATTGTTTCCAACATAGATCCATTTGTTGCCTGCTGGTACGCGACGGTACTCCACAAATATAACCCGCTCCCGAGCTACATGGTTGGTTGCTCCCGAATCTATAATCCACAAAGGATAAGAATCAGCTAACAACATAGAGCTAGCAACAAAATGCTCAGAAGACAGATTCAAAGATACCTTTTTCGGCTCAGTGCATTCCCGAGCGAAGTGACCTTTCTTGCCACAATTAAAACAAGACAATTTGTTTTTAGGTTTCTTTCCCGTCTTCTTCTTCTTTTTCTCAGTAGGGCCTTGTCCCCCAGCTTCAGCCTCTGTTTTCTTTCCTTTCCCTTTCTTTTTCCCAAACCATTTCTTCTTTTTGGATCCAGATGATCCAGCAGCACCTACAGCCACATAGGCTTGACCAGAAATCCTTGCGGATTCCACTCTATCCGCCTCTAGTTCAACATGGCGCGAGACATTTATAAAAGTCTCTCATAGTTTCATAGTTTCGAGAATGCGGAAGGAGCGGATTCTTTGCTTGAACCTGTTGTTCATCGGTCAACTCATGACCTGCAGTTTTAAGATCCCGAATTATGTTTGACATCTCCCTGAGATGCTGAACTATAGTGATATTCGGGCATTTTTTATAACTGTCGAACTTAATCGTTAGCTGACGAAGCTTGCACAGACTAACCCCACTGTACTTATCCTTAAGGGCTAACCAGACCGCATTAGCTGATACAAAAGTTGCATACTCAAATGTCAGGTCGTCCACCATTGAACTTATCAATATGCCCTTAGTAGTGGAGTCTTTCTTCTTCCATGCCTTGTAGGCATCAAGATCTCGTCTGTTTTGAGCTGAAGGACCATCTACAGGTTCATCCATAACTTGATATACGACTTCTAGAACTTCCTGTTCCTCTAGGACATACTGTATCCTGAGTTGCCAAATTTTGTAGTTATCTCCATTGAGTTTTTCTCTCTTATTCAGTTCAGCTATTATATTCTTTGTAGCCATAATCTATCACAAATAAACACATCATTCATATACTCAGTGTATGTTATCTATGTATGTAATCTTAAATTAAACTCAAAATAAATCTGATATGGTTTACAAAATCAAGTGATAACTATGTTATCACTCGTCATTTGTATGTGTCAATCTGACTTATATTGATCTATTTTATTACATACATCCCACTTAATAAAATTAATCATTATCATAGCATGATTTTTAACAATAAATGAATACATCATTTAACCATATACTCATAATGAACTAATCAAGGAGTATAATAATTAAAAAAAATGCATCATGTAGAGTTAACAGTATAAAATGAACATATCATTAACTTAAACAAGCTGTACAATATTAACAAATAACTAACTCTACTAAGAATGTAACAGATTACATTTTTACAACTCATAACATAAATAACTCTAATAGGCTAGATAACTCATAACATAAATAACTCTAATAGGCTAGATAAATGATTACAATTACTACTAGGACATACACTAGTGCAATAGTAATCATGATATGTCCCTTCCGTCTGGACTCAACTACAGTACTCTCAGCTGGGATACTCACAGGCAACCCATGTTGCCCTGACGCAGAGTCCTTAGAAGACCTCACATGTAATGGATCACATTCCTCCACAGGGTCTTCCTCAGGATCCTCTTCACATTCAGCATAGTTAATTAGCTCTGTGCACAACCGGATATATGAAATGCGTCCTTCATGTAACCCCCAACATTGTCGTGCCACGTCAGCAATATTATTGGGCAATGAACGAATCAACGCCCAAATCCTGTAGTTATCTAATACTGGAAACTCCTGCATCTCGAGCTTCCAGAATAGTCTGTCCAGGTTCCCTATGTGTCCAATGACTCCATGGTAAGGGTCATAGTCCAACTCTTCAATAGCCTCTCTGTACCGGTTGCGCATCACATCGCATCGTGTCATAGTAGTATACATCCGCGTCATCTGTAAAATTGAAATGTATCATGTCAGTACATAACCGATAAAGCCAGTATAAATACCGGTTTATTTCAATTTATCAAGGCATAGAACAAATATACAATAATCAAGAAAAACTAAAATTTCTTGATTTTTAGAGGCTACTTACAATTGACCCATAGACATTCATTACTAGTCCTACAAGTTATCCATGTCAGGTTCCAATTGTTCCAAAACAACCAATCTGACCAGTGTTATGAGTTTAGTTGACCAAAGTCAACTTTGTCAACCACTGTTGACTACTTATCGTGCTCTTCCCGAGCACACAGTGGGCTTCCGGACCAGTTTATCACAAATGCCGACCGGTCAGTGTAAATGCCAAGCCATCAGTTTAATTCCCGGGCAGTTTCCAAAACTACTCAGAAAAATTTGTAACTGCACGAGAAATGCTCACCGGACCCGTCTGAACAAATCCAGACTGGTTTGAGCTATTTCCCGACCCATTACAACAATTCCCGACCTGTCAGTTTATTTGTCGATCGGTCTGTACAAATACCGACCTGTCTATGCAAATTCCGACTGACCTCTACAAATCCCGAGCAACTATATAACCGCTCGCATGAAACTGTTCCAAACTGCTCGACAAAATCACCGTTCATCGTTCCCAGAACAATGATTCAATGATTTTATGAGTTTAAATTGTATATATAAAAAAAATTTCTTTTTATACCAATTTATTAGCTTTTGGAGGTTGTCAATTGGGCTTAGCTTTCGGATGAACAGTGTTCCAAAGGCACACTGTTCATCTTCTCCAACGAGCCAAAAAATGTTTTTTTTTAAACCTATTCTAACGATGCAAAAAAAAAGCTCTGATACCATTGTTATTCGTTTCGCGTCGTTAGAATTGATTTTTATGAATTAAATTGCAATAAAACAGAATGTAAAACGATCTTACAGTGGGGTTCGCCGGATTTGTTGTTTTGTCGCCGGAAATCTTGTCATCTGAGAAGCAATCACGAGCGGAAGGCTTCTATTCGTCCACGAACCAAGATCGTTGTGCCTTGGATGTTTTCTGATAATCTCTGTTCACTCCGGCAGTCTGGCGGCAGCACCGACAAAACTCTAGTGACCTCTTCTCTCGGTACTGCTCTCTCTTGATGAAGCACCAAAAAGCCTCCCGCCCTCTTCCTCGAAGCCTTGGACGCACCTCCCTTTTAAAGGGAGGAGATCATGCACGCATGGCTTACGTCGTGCGTGCGTGATGGCGGTTCCACGAACTGCCATCGCAGTTCGTGGAACTGCTCACACCTTACTATTTGTGACTAGACCAACTTGATGGAACTAATGTCACTGTAACTATTTGGAACTGTAAAGGCTGATGTCTCAAAGTAGTTCATGTATGAACGTTTTCTTCTCACAATCGTTTCATATAGCTTTTGCAATGGTTTCTGAAAGAAAATGTTTTTTTTTAATTGTCGCCTAATTGCTTCTCTTTTTCTTTTGGATAAATAATTATAGCATTTTAAGTACCCTAAATATGGCTTGTATGAGACACTGACAAAGAAGACATGGATGAAGGAAGGGATGTTGGAGAAGAAGATGTTAAGATGAAGAAGGCACTGACGACCATGGGAAGGGCATTGATGAAGAAGGCATTGAAGACAAAACATGAAGAGGAAGAGGAGTTCCTTAACCTAAATTTATGTAATGTTTTTAATTGGAATAACTTGAAATAACCCGATTCTAGGAATTGGGAATTGCTCATTTCACACCGAATTGGTCCGATTTGAGCTGTATCTTGATTGATTCCGATTCAGCCATGCCTGGAAATCAAATTGGATTGGATGATTCGAACTGTGAATCGTCCGATTATGAAAACTATGGGTATTAACTCCACGCTTTAGGGTAGTTTCCTCTGCTATAAAGTCTAACGTAACTCTCACATACCTTCTCAATTGATTGCGAAAATTCAGCAAGGCAATTTAAGATCCCAATCTTCTTAATTCCTCTTGCCAAATTAACTGCAGGTAAGAACATAAATGAATTTTTTGTTCTCTAGGTCAAAAACTACAAGCCAGTTTATTCTCATTTAATCTTCTTCGAGTTAAATAAAGAATTTTTGTTCACTTCCATAGTTAGAACTATTCTGTCCATCTGTTCTCGCTATGGATCTTTCTCCTGAAGTAATCTGAAGTCAGACATATCCAATCTTCATAGACAAAATTGAATTATCTAGACTAGAAACTCCTTGGGAACCATTTGTAACATAAGGTTCCTAATTGGGAATTAATCTTTTGCTTTATACAACGTTGACTACGAGGTCATATAGCTAAGGCATCTGAAGATTAGCTCATATATGGGGAGATCCTTTGTTTTGCCTAATGCAAAAAACTGAGGCCATTGACAATTGAAATTGAAAACACTCCCCGACATATATTTAGGTCACAGTTAAGCAATTCAAGATGCATAATTAACAAAATGGAAGCATGGTACTTAGATGATATGAGCTTGGTTTGAGCGGTCTCAATTAGGTGTCCATACTGACATTCTACAACTCCATTTAGTTGGGTGTGTATTAGGACATGAAATATAACTTAGGTTCTTCCCTGGATTTAGAAATTTTTTGAGTCATTGGATTAGTATTCTCTGCTGAAATTCATGCGGCAAGTTTAATGTGGGCGGAAATAGAGTGTCAACCGATTTAGCAAAGGATTGATCAATTCTTGAAATTTTATAGAATTATTTATAGATGAATTTGAAGCATGACTTAATTGTTGATGCCATAATTGGAGACTGGATGCAATGGTAGCTGAAATATATATCAAAGAAAAACCAAATCACTTCAAATGGACATGCGACTTTATGGCTTCTCACGACAATCTTCTTTGCCTTTTCCTCTTGTATTAACAACGTAACCATCCTCTCGGATCGACAACCAGAGGAAGAAAAACTACATGTATGTTCGCTACATATTAGATAGCAATTGTTAAATGTGGTCCTACATGTATATATATCACCAATATTGTAAGAGAATTACCACGTGTTGTATGGATACTTAGAAGGGATGAACTATTTTTTAGGATTTCTAAACTAAGAAATATTAGAAAACATGTGGTTCTTGCTCCATATTTAACAATCAAGATGGTTGAGTGCTTTAGCAATAAATGAGATGAGTTAGTGGTAATCTCACCCTGACGAGAGTCAGTTTTAGGGTTCCTTTTTTTTAAAAAAAAATCCAGATTATTTAATTACAGTGGCAATTAATGGTTCTCGATGAGGAGCAGCATGACTATGATACCATCAGAAAGAAGAGGAAAATATTCAGATCTTTTGATATTTTTTAGTATCAATTGTTGATGTTAGTCTCCAAATACTCTACACATTCTATTTACTTACACGTCTAAAATGGCTCACATAATATGGATCACATGCAAAATGTAACTTTATGATAGATATGTGTTAATCTTTTACATGCTTGTAGTTAGAGACAGGATCAGGAATATCAGTGCTCAGCTCATGCTCACATCCATGTAATTGGAGATGAGGTTGATCATCTCCGCTCCGAGCATGCATTTAGCCGCCAAAGCTGAAGAACCCCTCCACTATCTTCGTTATGATCGAGCCCAGGCGAGGTAGATGATCTTCAGCTTGGAGGGCAGGTAGAAGGCGGCCAAGTTCGTCAAGGTCTCCAGATTTGATTGAGGTGGGACTTATGTTTCCTTGTAGTGAGTAGTCGCGACTGTGCTGAAGTTATTTCGGGGCTGGAGAGTTCAGTAGTGGTTGTAGTCTTCTCCATGGAATTAGTTGTAGTAGTCTAGCTATGCTAACTACGAAGTAACATGCTTACGGACATTTTTTGAGATCGGCCACATCCAATTCCACGGCAGAGAAGTTCGTGTACACAATTATGGAGCCGACACAACCACATAACGGGAACTGTCCTTATTACAACAGACAAACGAAGTCATGTCAATGTAGGGAACACCACAGCTCAGTGAATGTTAATTACCGAAGCAACATCTCTCTCTCTCTCTCTCTCTCTCTCTCTCTCTCTCAGTTATTGACATGTGGGTGCATATATTCAATACACATTCCTTTTGGGATGTTGATTCAATGATTTATATACAAATATTATATTATTAGTCGGATATGTACAAAATCTCACTGATGGCCACCTGTAGAGGTTCCTATTTTCTTTTTTCTTTTCTTTTGAAAGAGTAAAGAAAAAGAACTGGACTTTATTCGCTCAGCAGAATGTGTTAATTAAGCTCTAATAATCCATATCGTTGGTATTCATTCACTGATCAATCTAGCAAGTGCTTCAGCACTCTCAGGCGCTGGGGCAGTCATTATTTGTAGCTCAATTATTTTGCCAAACTCTTTATAGATGGCTGAATTAAGAGGAAAAATTCCGAGGGTATCAAACACCAGCGTCCGATAGATACAAAATATATGGCTGGCTTTTTAATTGGCTGGTAATCAAATATGGGTTCCTTATTCTTGTCATGATTTTCCATACATTTACTGTGGATTTTTGTACCACATTACTGAACTATCTTGCCTTGGTATGATCCCATGAATTAATTAAGAAGGTTCCAGCATTGCATCTTTAGAGTGAAAAAGAGTGCAAAATAACCAAATGGCACGGATGGATAAACAAACAAAACAAAACAAAAAAAAAAAAAAAACAGAGAGCCAAATCAATCAAACGAGCTAAGTGGATCATATGGCATGGACAAGGCAACCGAGTCAAATTAGTTGAATGGATTCCCGTACGTATAAGAATAGGAATAAGGAGCGAGCATTATATTAATTAGTCAACAAAAATAACAGCGCACCGAAACATTGGAATTTGCACTTATTCCAAATGGTACCAGCTAGCATGCGCTATATTTCACATGATCATATTATACAGATAAGATGCAGAAAGAAAATGTTCCACAAATATTTATATATCACAAGCCAGATTATATAATTAAGATGCGACAAATTAATACTTATGGAGTGCAGCATCACAAACACTGATGCATGATGGTTGTTAGGTACTTGGAGCCTTTTCTGGTCCCTCAGTATTTGGAGCCTTTTCTGGATGCTCAGTATTTGGAGCTTTTTCTGGTCCTTCATAACGTGGAGCTTTTTCAGGTCGCTCAAGAATGCCGACGTGATAGAGAAGAACCCAGAGATACGTAATGAATTCCCCTCCAGAAGCAAGATGTTCTTTATGAGCCTGAACGTTGTTTGATGAAGCAAGGTACAGGATGAACTCGGCCCAAAACTCACCCAACACTTTCCATCTCTCCTCCTTCTCAATTTCATCCACCAGCGTCTTCCCCAGCTTTGCTCCCATTCTTGCTACTGTCCTCCTATCTGATTCTTCGTCCGCCCCCTTCATCATCTTCTCCCACATCGCATTCTCGTCTTCGGCGCCCTTCAACGTCGTGTCCATTTCACTAATCATCTCATCAAAAATTAACTTCGCTTCGTTGCCGCGATCCGGCAGCAGGTCCGGCGCATTCACCACTAAGTGCGCACAATAATTTGATAGCGTGGTGGCGACCTCCTGATAATCAGTTGGTGGAGGGCTAGTCAGCGATGATTTTGCTTCACAGTAGCAAGTAGCGACGTGCCACACCAGAATTGTCTGAGTACAAGTGGGAAGCTCGCATGCCCAACCTATCTCTTCTTTCTTGTTATTTCGTTCCAGTGATTTTTCACCGTTTGAGACGTACTTCACGGTTTGGCTCTCGCCTTGGCTTGATCTAAGACAATCCACGATCGTTTCCTTGACATTTTCAGGCACTTTGAGGGATGCATGGGTTGGTCTGCATGGTCTAGCTTTGATGGGGAATTGCTGATAATGTCTGAGAAGCGAGAATTGCCCAACTTTCTCACGCACAGGCTGCAAGATCTTTGCCTTGAAGAAGAATTTGAGCGCCATGTTGACCAAGTAGGATTGCTGTAGCCATGGAAACTTCACGTAGATGATTAGCAAACCCACCTTGGTCCAGTTGGAGAGGACATAGGTGGTTATTTCAGTGATCTCCATGATAAGGATCATGGCTACAAGGGCATAGGTGATGTAAAAATCACTGTTTTTTTGGCAGAGAGATGCAGTGGTGACGACGATCCAGCCGGTGGCGGCCATTAGCAATAGAGACAGGAGGAAGTTGCCTATGGGAAGTCCATAACCGAAGACAATTGGGTACTTGGAGAAGAAGAAGTCTTCTAAGAACCCTAACTCTGTCTTGATCACCCGAAACACCCTGCTCTTATCATTCGACTGGATGATGTCTTGTAAGATCGATGCTTTAGATTCTTGGATTAATTCTTCATTAGGATTATCAAGAAACCTACATATATATATACGTGTGCAAATTAATGGATCAGATAATTAGGTTGAGAGCAAGCTACAAATTAAATCAATAAAACAATCAAAATCCATTTCAAACCTAAATGACAAAGATTAGCATTAGCCTTGATATAAGCGTAAAATAAGTTTAAACCTTCTCAAATATTTATATGGCAGTTACTATGTTTTTCTATATAAAAAAATCATCTTAATTTCTTTCTCCAACTGATAATTAGAAGTTAATTTCATAGATTTTATCCTCATCGATCGAATATGTATCTGATAAAGAGAAGCTTCAAACGATAATAGAAGAATATGCATAAATTTATTTTTCTATATATTCTTATCATCAACTATATATCATCAACAAGTAGCTGATGACTGGTGTCATGCATGGTTCTATACTTCAATATATTCCAAGGTTGGGTCACTGATTTTATTTGTAGTATTGATAAAATATTTAATTTACCAGATGTTTAGATTGGTATTATGGATAAAAACAAAAAAAACGTATTTAATCAAATAAAACTGTGATACCTACTCATCTGATAAAATTATCTAAGTTTTATCTGCCATATATATATTGTTGTTCACTAGCTCCTTCTTCAAGGGAGAGAGCCGCTGCAATGGCTTCGGACAGTCCTTTCAGCGTCGGCGGAGTCAAATCAGCAGAGCTAATTTGGAAGAGTCGATCTGGAAGAGCCGTTTTTGCAGAGCCGATTCTGTAGAGCTGGTTCGGCAGAATCGGTGTGACAGAACTTGTTGTTGAACGATTGAGCCAGAGCGGAGCGCGAGTAACGAGTGCGAATGAGCGAAGCGAGAAGTAGCGAATCGGTTGGCGAACGAACTAGCGGTTAAGCGAGCGAATAGCGAAGCGGTTGGCAGAAGCGATGGCGAAGCGGAAGTGAGTGCGAGTTGGCGAAGCCGGTTGGCGAGAACGATGTGGCGAACGAAGGTCGAGGCATGTGGTTTCCAGTGTCCTTAAACAGTTCCTCTTACGTGCTTAGGGTGATGGACAATCGCTTCCCATGATACAAGCAGCGAGAGCGATCAAGCACGATCGTCTCTCCGTGAACGAAAGCGCACGTAAAGCTCTCACCAAAGCAGGGGGGAGAAAAGGAGGAGAGACCAGGAAAATCTTCTTTACGCATATTTCCAACGCTTCCTCTTTTATAACTTTGTAGCATATCTCCAATTAATTACGTAATTAATGGATTTAATGGGGGCAAATTATGCCTCGACCGGTCGTACATTCGACGCGCGCAGGTCGCGCTCGCACACGAGTTGCCTTGCGGTAATGCAATCCGGGCCCTGGATTCACACCCCCCCTGCGCACCCACGCGTGAGAGAGAGCCTCTTCCCTTGCATATGTTTACAACTATAATTCTTGTGATACATTATAAACCAACCAAGTTGTCCCTCAACTTTCAATGTGGGACTAAACTCCTCCATAAGAGGGTTTCTCCATCCTTCCATTTCTTTGTTTCCATTGACATTTCCAACATATATATATATATATATATATATATATATATATATATATATATATATATATATATATATATATATATATATATATATATATATATATATATATAAATCGATATCCTGCGCCGATTTATCGCGCCGTCATCGCTCATGACTTGTGACCACGCCGATGCGTCGTCGTCGCCGCTGGCCGTCTGGCCGCGGACTGGCGCGATCGGCCGCCAGTGTGGCCCGGGCTCTTGGCGTCGGATTCCGGCCATGATTCGGCCGGAATCCCGACGGAAGGATCGCCGCGCCAGAGATCCTTCTGTCTCCTGATCGCGGCCGAATCCGTGAATCTCGCAGCCGCGATGCGACCGCGCGCGCATTCGCGGTTCCGCGCGATTCGGCCGGAATCGTGACGGCCGAACCCGGCCGGACCGCCGGCCACTGGCGTCGATCGCGCCCGTCCGACGGCCGGGCCAGCGCGGCGGCAACACGCCACGGCGTGGTCAGCGAGTCGCGACGGCGCGGATAAATCGACGCGATATCTAACTCTATATATATATATATATATATATATATATATATATATATATATATATATATATATATATATATATATATATATATATATATATATATATGTGATCTGCGTGTGGATCCTGCGCCCGTCTTGACGCGTTCGCCGTCCGATCAACGCGCATTACGCTAGCCGTCGCCGCCGTCCGTCAAACCACGCGCCGCCGGACCGGGCGCGATCGGCAACCCACTCACCAGCGGTCCGGCGGGAAGAGTGTACGCGGCCGGTTAGCGGCCGAATCCGCGCTTTCGCCGGATTCACAAAGATCGCGGCCGGCGATGGCGCGACCACGCCGCGATCGGGCCGGATTCCGGCCAAATTGAGGCCGGAATCCGGCGCCAACGGACCGGCGTCGGCTGCCGGTCGATCCGTCCATCGTCGGCCGGCCGCCATTCGGCCGCCGGCCGTCGAATCGCGGCCGAAATCGGCCGCCGAAAATCAGGGCGGCGATTTGGTCATCGGGCGGATTCGGCCCGGTGCGGCCGAATCCGGCTGGCGGAAGAGACGCGTCGGCTCCGGTCCCGGCGCCGGATTCGGCGCAAGGGGAATCGGTCGATCGGCGTCGGCCGGGCCGATTTTGGCCGCGATTCACGGCCGGCGGCGAATGGCGGCGACCAATTGCGCGGACGGACGTACCCGACGCCGTCCGGTCGGCGATTCCGCGCAATTTGGCCGGAATCCGCCCGATCGCGGCGGTGCGGTCGCGCGCTGCCGGCCGCGATCTTTAATTCGGCGATTAGCGCGGTTCGGCGCTAACCGCTCTCCCGCCGGAGTGGGCCGTCGATCGCGCTCGATCCGGCGGCCGACGACGCTCGGCGACAGCGGCCAGCGTGGCTATATATATATATATATATATATACCAACAAAAGTATTAATTAACCTATCATACTTAATTATTAGATAAAAGGTAAACTGATATATAAAATTGCAATTTTAATTACCTTCTTCTGAGCAGCTTCATCAAGGCGAAGGAAAGACATATGTCTTTGAATTGCCCATCGGGATCCATTTGGTACCTGAGCAGGCCGTCGCAGTCCCGCAACTTGTCCAACGTGATCACTTTATCGCTCAAAACCTTATGAGGCACCATCTGCATCGTATTCTCGTCCTTCATCTCCATCCGAAACGATATCCTCTCTTCTCCGCTGACGATGTATTTATGCCCTTGCTTGTAAACCGTCTCAGTGGTACCACTCATCATCAGCTGCTGATCGTCCTGATATCGCATGTAGTTGGAGACGGAGTAGATGGAATCCACCCCGTAGCTGCGCTTGGCGGCCTCAAAACTCAAGAACCTTTCCGCCGCCTTCAGTATGATCAACCCCCAAATCACCCACAAGTTGACGACGAAGCCCGAAAAGGGACTGCCGTTAACTTGGGGGATATTTTGGGTCACATCCACCAAATTGTAGGTGAGCATGCCGATGAAGAGAAGCTTGACGGAGTTGGAATCGTTGAGGGTGCATGCTTCGGCGATGCAAAAGAGGGTGCCATGGGCGATCATCAGGATGGCCCCCCACACCACGAAGATCTTCTCTAAGGGCTTGGAGAGCAGGTAGAAGGTGGCTATGTTCATGAGCGGCCCGAGCATCTGGGCGAAAAGGTATCTGTGCGTTTTATCGATGGCTGGGTTGGAGTGCCAAAGCCGGTTCTTGGTGGCGGCTATGAAGAAGGTGAGCGAGATCAGTACCATGACGCCGCAGGTGATGCTCTCGCTCAACCATCGCTGCACTTGGAACGTTTTTTCTAGTACTGTGAGAGTCGGCGGTGACGACGAAGACGACCATGACCACGACGTCGAGGACGACGACGACGAAGATGAGGATGATGACGACGACGAAGAAGAAGAAGATGACGACGAAGAGGAAGAGGAGGAGGAGGAGGAGGAGGAGGAGGAGGACGACGACGATGATGCGGCAGAGGATGAGGACGACGACGACCCAGAGGACCCTGGGGGAGTTTGGAATATTCCGCCGCCGAAACTGGCCATGATCGGAGTTAACTAATCTCGCTCAAATGTAGCAACTATATATATAATGGATCGGATGGGATTGGCCTGTGGCCAAACACAAAGATGAAAGAGACAGGCGCGAGCAGCGGCCCGACACCCCCAAATAATGGCGCTGTTTTTATTCCAACAGATGTGGGGAAGAGCACTACTGTTCACTGGACGTTAACGTTGATTATAACATACAAATACCACCACCTTGGCTTTGGCTTTGGCTTTGGTTTTAGCAGAAGAGAGAATATGAGAGGTGGAATGATGAAATTGCCCTCGTAAAACAGAATTTTGGATCAATCAACTTTTTTTATATATGAAATTACCCGCGTAAAATTATGAGGGGTGGAACGATGGAATTCACTCTTTACACACGTTGGCACGCTTTACTGGAAGTTAAGTCTTGATGTTGAAGTGAGATTGGCACGTAAACTTTTTAGTAGTAATTGGTGCGAGTCTGAATGACCGAGATAGACATAGAAATAATTGGTGAGGTAAGCAGAGGACCAATCAGTGACGTCGGCAATAATCGACCTGATTACTCTATAATTAATTAATCCCTGCAGATGCATGCCATTTTTGTTTGATATGCATTTGGCAGCATATATAAAATACTCACCTCATTCTCCGCATGGAAAATATAATATGTTTCTTTTAAGATAAGGTTTAGCCAATATTACATTCAGCTTCTTACTCTACTCTACTCTACTCATTCATTGATTATATATCCCATGCCGATGAGTCATTAATCCATGACGCAAACGTGTAAAAAAGCTGAAACTGACGAACTATTAACTTTTCTTTTATTCCAGTCAGCTGCTTTCCCATCCTCTTAGATAGTCACGCTGCACATGAAAAATATACATCTACACTAATTAACTGTTCGATTCTCTGAACTCGATCGTTCGTCTAATTCACTCAGTTCACTTAATTCGCCTAACTGTGTGAACTTGCGTAGTTCATCAAGTTTGCCTGCAGCGTTTCCTGGCCATATATATGCAGTCACATATAGCTAGCGAATGGTGACAAAAGCTGGTATATCTTATCTTTCTTTCTCTTTTTTTTTTTTAATACAAAAAGTAGAAGTTCTTATTTTACTCTAAAAGAAAAGAAACAGTTTGTTTCTAAAGTTGCTTCATCATTGATAATAGCCAACAGACAACAGATATTAATTATATGGCCTTGGCCCTTGACTTATTTCTAAATTATTGTTTTTTAAAATATCAGTATTAAATTAATTAGTTCATTTTTAATTTGTGTGGTTAATTTTCGCTCGTGAGTGAGAGATTACTAGACTAAGTTTGGGTGAAAATGAAAATGAAAATGATTGATATGCATGGCAAAAGGGAGTGCAGTCATAGAAGATGAGTAAAATGGACAGAATTCCAAGTACCATACGTCACAAATCTTATATTTCTCGATAACTATATATCATAGAATTCATGCATGCTTAAATCAACAGAAATATAAACTACAAAGAATCGTGAACGCCACGATACACTGTGTTCCGATTGAGATCGATAAGTGTCTAGTGACGAAAACAGTAAGAACCGATGATACAGATGAGTCACGAATATGATTGGAGCATGTCCAGATAAAAAATGTGCTGTCTCAAACAGTTAGACGTCATCTCGGCATTGGTCGAGTAACAAATTGCGACTTACCGAGATGGGTCTTACAGAGAAAAAAAACAGTTAACGTCGAGAAAGATCTCGATCGAACCCCTCTGACATCTAAGTTAGAGACCGGAAAGAAGAGGAGAAATGAAAGTACACTACAAAAAAACAATTTTATTGCGACGAAATTTAGCAACGAATTATTTTCGTTGCAAATCTGCAACAAATATAGCAACGAATTTTAGGTTTCGTCGCAGATTTGGAACGAAATAAATTTTCGTCGGAAATTTTGCAACGAATCCTACAAAATAAAAAATTAAAATTATAATTATAATTTTTTAAAACGTCAAGTTTCTTTTTTTTTTAATTTGCAACGAATCCGTGGATTCGTTGCAAATTTACAACGAATCCAGTATTCGTTGCAAATATAAAAAAAATGTTTAATTGGTTTTTTTTTTAAATTTGCAACGAATCGGATTCGTTGCAAATTTGCAACGAATCGGGATTCGTTGCAAATTTAAAAAAAAACAATTAAATGTTTTTTTTATTTGCAACGAATACTGGATTCGTTGCAAATTTGCAACGAATCCACGGATTCGTTGCAAATTTTTGCAACGAATCCAGGATTCGTTGCAAAAGTGAATTATTTTATCGTGCCCTAACTTTCCCCTCCGCGCCGCACGAGCTAGCTTCTTCTCCTCTCTCGTCGTCTTCCCTTCCGCCGGCGTCGTCTTCCCGTCGCCTTCGCGCCTGCAGGAGTACGCTCCGGCCACGTCCCGGCTTCTGCGCCGCGTCTTATCGGCCGTAGCTGCCGCCAAGCTGTAGCTCGTCGGCCAAGCCGCCCGCCATGCCCCGACCGGCCTTCGCGACGTCAGCGCCCCTCGTCGTACGCGTGCCCCGCCGCCCATGGCGACCGTGCGCCCCCTGCGACCGCCTGGCCGACGGCGGACTGGCGCTACCTTCTTGCCGGCGCCTGGTCGTGGCGTACCCCGCACCAGGCGACCGGTCGCGCCCCGAGCCAGCGGCCGTATCCGGCCCTCGTCGTCGCGTGCGTCGCCATTTTTTCCTATATTTAACTCGATAATTAACTACAAAGGCTTTATGTTGTTATGCTATTTATTCTGTAACTATATATAGTTAACTGTAAAACTACAGAAGCTTATAAGCTGCTAATTTGCCATTTGGGTTCACATACCAAATAATGCTAAGTATTAAGTTGGAATATTTTATGATTTTGTTTAGTCACATATAGGAAGTTATGGGATAAAACAAGCAGTTTATAAGGCTTAGATGAACAAATCATGCACATCTACCTGAGAAATTACAAGCATCTTAAAGTCAGTGGTGGTGGGGGAGCTAGTGTTTAAGGCTTATTAGATTAGTATTAACTTGTGGTGATACATTTTGATCTGTCTCATTTGCGACGATTGTTATACATCTACAATAATAATTTCACTTAAATGACATAATTGCAATGAGTATCTTTCATGTTCAATAAATTTGATTAGTTTGTTGTCCTTTGCTTGCTTAGATGAGAGAATTGGCTAACAAAACTTCTAGACCTATGTTAATAATAACTCTCTCATCTAAGCTTATAAAGCTTCTCTATATTATTAGCCGACAATTCACAATTTGACACTAAATTCGGGTTTTCACAATCACCCCCATTTTAAGTCCTGATGTCCTCGTTAAGACCGAAACCCCAACACATTACCTTTCAATGTGTTCAATTGTGATATTAATTGTCACAATCAACTTAAGTTGTTTAACATTTCAGGTTTAAACATCCCAAAATGTTTAAACATAAATTAACGATAAGCTTTCTATACAATCTGTTGTCCTTTTTTGTTATGTTTAAAGATTGTTAAACATAGTGAATTCATATGTGAACTAACTGTATATTCGTATTATTGTAATTTCTAGAAGTTGATATTAATATAATTGATTGAAAACAGACAAAATGCAGCGTGAAAGGAGTTGGATGTATAATAGGAATTTACCTGAACGTCGGGGTTTAACTGATGAATTTATGAGTGGGTTGCAAGAGTTTTTAAATTTCGCAGCTAGTAATGTTGAGTTTATGGATGGTAATCAGATAAGGTGTCACGCGAGAAAGTGTCACAATGGTAGATTTTACCGTCTAGCAAAGTTTCAGAGCATCTTTGTAGATTTGGATTCGTTGCAAATTACTATAACTGGACATGTCATGGTGAACCATTTATATCTGATGAAGTTTATGATAGACACAACACACAAGTCTCTAGGGATCAAAGTGATTATAATCAATTAAATCCATATCGAGGATGATATATGATGTAGTGGGCGAATTTGATTCCCAATTACAAGGTGCAACTTGAGTTGTCCTCAACATTGAGCAAATGTTTACTAATGCATCACCCTTGGAAGAGGTGCATGTAATGATATCGGTCGAATATGAATAATGAAGCATATCTCAAATTTCGTGAGGTGTTGAGTCTTTGCAGATGCACCTTTATGGGTTGGTTGTGAGACTACACTAAACTATCGCTCACCGCAAGAATGTTGAATGTCAAGGCAGAGCACAATGTGTCCAAGAGTGTTTTAATAATTTTGTTCAAGCTTTTGAAGAGGCATTGCAGTGATAATATCTTGATGATTTATGCAGTATGAAAAAGCGATGAAAGAATTAGGTCTCGTGGAAAGAATTGATGTGTGCGAGAGATGGTTGTATGTTATATTGGGGAGATGATGCGAGATGTGGATGTTTGTAGAATTCAGTAATCAAGATAGGTACAAGAGCACTAGTAGGAAGGCAAGAACGGCGTAAATCATATAGTGTTGTTTTATTTGCCTTTAACTCCTAGGTTACAAAGGCTTTATGCATCAAAGACAACTGCTGAACACATGACTTGGCATGCAAATCATCGAACAGAAGAGGGACTAATGTGTCATCCATCAGATGTAGAGGCGTGGAAAAATTTTGATAGAACATATCCTGTTTTTGCGAAGGAGACTCGAAATATTAGGTTAGGTCTCTGTGCTGACGGATTTGCTCCATTTGGTAAATCAGGAAGACACTATTCTTGTTGGCCAGTTATATTAACTCCGTATAATCTTCACTAGGATGTGCATGAAAACACCGTGATATGTTTTTAACATTGGTTGTGCTGGCCCAAAAATCCGAAGAAGTTAATAGATGTTTATATGCAACCATTGATTGCGAGCTAAAACAACTATGGGATGAAGGTTTTCCTACATACGACGCGTTCATACTAATCGGATGTTTGTAATGAAAGCTCTTCTTTGGACCATAAATGACTTTCCGCATGGTATGCTATCGGGTTAGATCTGCGAGGATCTTAGGATGCCCAATATGTATGGAGAGATCAAAGTCGATTAGATTGAAGCATGGTAAGAAGCCGAAGTTATTTTGATTATCACAGATAATTTTACCACTAAATCATAATTTGAAGGAATAAAGATGAATTCACTAGGAATCGAATTGAAAGAACACCTCGCCATTGAGATTGGTCAAGATATTTAGTCTGAGTTCTTCACTTTCCATCTGTTATTGAAGAGCCACATGATACAACTTATGAATATGGAAGCAACCATAAATGGACGCGAAGTATATTTTGGGAGTTACCGTATTGGTTTAGTAATTTGATTCATCATAATCTCGATGTTATGCATATTGAGAAGAATGTTTTTGATAATCGATAAATACGATGATGGATATCACCGAAAAACAAAAGATAATCTGAATGCAAGAAAAGATATGCGACTCGTTTGCAAACGACACCTTGATGTTGATGAAAATAGCAGAGACCAAACCAAAGGCGGTTTATACATTGAATAAGAGCAGAGGCGTGTTGTTTGTGAATGGTTGAAGTCATTGAGATTTCTGATGGGTATGTTTCTAATCTTGGGAGATGTGTCGATATGAAGGAATGCAAATTGATGGGTTTGAAAAGCCATGATTGTATATTCATGGAAAGACTTATTCTATTGCCTTTAAAGAACTCTTAGAATTTATGTGCATGCAGAGTTAAGTATTTTCTTCATGATATATGCTCAATGCTGGGATATTCACACATGGAGAAGTTAGAGAGACATTCCAATTATTTTGTGCAATTTAGAAAGGATTTTTCCGCTGCGATTTTTTGATTCAATACGGAACATCTTTTGGTTCACTTGCGTATGAGGCCAAAGTTGGAGGACCAGTTCATTATCGATGGATGTATCCTTTTGAAAGGTATAATTCGCATATTCTATATTTCGTTAAAATTGCATAAAAATGTTTAATTTTTTTATATATTCATTTCTAATACAATTTGTTATATTACAATCAGATTCTTATATCATTTGAAGAAAAAAGTGAAAAATAAGGCACATGTTGAAGCCTCTATTGTGAATGCATATATTGTGGAGGAAGTAACAACTTTTGCATCATATTATTTTGAGCCTCACGTTCAGACCAAAAGACGGAAATCCGGAAGGAATGATGAAGGTCCTGTCGATCCCAATTTAAATTCTTTCTCAATTTTTAATTATCTTGGTCGACCAAGTGGACCGTGTAAGCAATGATACTTAACTGATCAAGAATGGCGGGCAGCCCAGACATATGTTTTACTTAATTGTCCAGAAGTATCGCCATATTTCGAGTTAGTATATATTTCCTATTTCTTCGTCAAGTGTTAATTTGTTTATGTTATAATACAATTTTTTATTATAGGATTTTCCAAAACTTATACTCTGAAATCCCGACACGTGACTTTGATCACTTCTGCGATCAGGAATTTGCACCTTGGTTCAAATCATATGTAAGCAGTTTTAATTACCTCATTTTTGTTTAGACATATCTTAACTTTTAAATAAATATCATTTTCATTTGAGTATAGGTTTATGATAATCAAACTCACGTTCAGCAAGAATTGCTAATCCATCTATCATGGGGTCCAAAATCAATGGTACGCACTTGGCCAGCATATTTCATAAACGGATATAATTTCCACACTCAAGAATATGGAAATGGAAAGAGTACAATGAATAGTGGAGTATGTGTTCAGTCTTCCAATGATAGAGGTGCAAGCAATGAATTTTATGGTTTGCTGGATGAAATTATAGAGATTGATTATCCTGGTCCAGAAATGCGAGTTATCTTATTTATGTGTCGCTGGTTTGACCCCGTCAGGGGAATGAAGGTGCATCCACAGTATAATTTGGTTGAAGTAAATCATAAAAGATTTTATAAGAGATATGAACCATTTATTTTGGCACAACAAGCGATTCAAGTTTTCTATGCTCCATATCCTAGTTTGAGGCGTGAGAAAAATGAATGGTGGGCTGTTTGTAAAACAAAAGCACGGAAAAAAATTGAAGAGCACTGGCAAGACATTGCATATCAACAAGACAAAGTTACAAATATGTTTCATACCGAGGAATATATAATTCCAACGTTACGAGATCCCAGCGGAGTAGTGATAAACGTGGATGCAACTGAAATTGATGACAATGATGAAGAGGAGGAGGGGGACGAGGAGGAAGAGGAGGAGGAGACCGAGGATGAAGATACTGATGAGGACGAGGAAGATGATAATGAGGACTTTGAAATTTCACGTCTAGGGTAAGTTTTTATATATATAATTTTAGTTTTAAACTATAATTTTACAAATTTTCTTAGCTCAATTATTTGTTTATATAATGTCTCATTGTTAAATTTATATCTTTTGTCTCTGTATGTTTTGTATAATTTGTTCTTATAGGTTATCGATGGTGAAATCATCGTAGCTTTAAGCTGATCATGATCTCTCATATCTTCATTATGCATATTGTAAGTTTTTCATGTTCTTCATTAAGCATAAAAGTTTTATTTTCTTTATTCTAATTTTGTTTTTGGTTGATAGTTTCGACGTGGTGACAGAGGCAAAGTACTAGTAGTGGCGGTGATCCACCACGCCGATCTATACCTACTTGCCCTCCGATCTTCTGGACCTTCACATGATCGTGCTTGATTACCATTTCATTCGCCGAAACCGTCCCATTCGATTCACCTATACCGGACACTCCTCTACTGAGAACATCGAAAGTCGACCATATATATTTCCTATGGGAGATTCGTAAGTAATATAAGTATTATAATTTTTAAACTATCTTAATTATTTATTCAATTTTTTTTCACTTGATCGTAGGTTTGAAAATTCTGTACCTGTTATTCGCGAGATCAATAAAATCGTGAATAACTATTGGAGAGGAGATTCTTTGTCATACTCGAGCACGCCAGGACCTACAAAAGAATTATGGTGGTGCGAGTTTCAGGTATAATTGATTCATTTTATATATTAAATAAGTGATTATATAATCAATTGTTTTATTTCCATCTCAGCGGAGATTTATTTGGGACCCTAGTCAAGACTTGGAAGTTAAAAGAATTTTTTAAAAAATGTGGCGATTATATCCGCATGTATTGAGTCATGCCAAATCTCGAAAAAACTACTTTGTGTCACGTCGGAAAATTGGAGTAAAATCTCCAATTATTGGCAATCGGATGAGAGCAAAAAGAAGTCAATGTAATAAATTAAATCAAGCCTGTAATTACGGAGACTTATCTGCAATATACGCGGCGGATCTATAAATATCGAGGCGCATTCACGTAGAAAGGTAATTTTTAAATTCTACAAGTAGTTTTTAAATTTATTTAAGATAATTATTTAATTTCTAACATTCTTATATTTAGTATAAGGAATTTGGAAAGGAGCCTGAATTTTTAGATACTTACGTTCGGACTTTACAAAAAAATGATAAGTCTTGGAGTGGAGATAGAGCTATTAAGGTTTGAAATAATCTTTTAACTTACTTTATATCTTTAATTTTGTTAGTTATGTATATGCTATGTTTAAATTTTTAATTTTGTGTATGAGAGATATGTTCAGTTATCCTCATCTCGAGAGAATTTCGAGAGATAGCGATGATCTTGAGGATCCGAGCCATCTGTTAGTAATGATATGAATTTATGGCTTGAGGCGTGGAGGATCCAAAGGGGAAGGATACTAGGTATGGGTTCTTCGAGCGAATGCATAATGCTCCTCGTAGATCTATTTCTTCTACTCCACCAAGTGATGGCCGCATACACAACTGGACTTGGTGAGGAGGTTAGCAATTTGAAGGGCATAATACATGAAAGAGATCAGCAAATTTTAGCAATACAACATCAAAACTCACAAAGGATCGGAAATGATAGAGATCGACGACAACAAGCCTTTCTTATCGCGCGACAATTTATTCGTCCAAGTCATATTCCTCCGAGTCAAGACGATGATGGTGGCGACGATGATGATATTGTATGCATGTTTTTAATTAGTACCTTTAAAATTGTTTAGTTTATTTAGTTTGTTACTCCTTCATTTTTTACATTTTTATTAGTACTTTTATTTTGCATTAAACAGAATGATCTATGAAGTCAATCCTTATGGCGGTTGAAATTTCACATCATTGTAAGTCATCGTGCATATTTATTTTCTTAGTGTTAGTATATAGTTTTTTTTAATGTATGCTACTTTTTCTTGTTTGTTTCTTTTTAATGCGGTAGAAGAACGTCGTATGCGATTGCTTACGGATTCTCTTTTTTCCCATGTGTTGAGATCTTTTGTGGACGTTATTTGGATATCATAACTATGTTGATGTTTGAATTTTGTAGGATATATCTTTTTATTTGGATATCTTTTGTTGGAATGTTGCTTATTATTTGTTGTATTGAATGTGTGTGTTTTTGTTTGTATAAAATGTATTTATTTGGATATTAGAATTTATTGTGTTTTTGTTGTGTGTGTGTGATAATTTGTATATACGATAGAATATCGAAGCGAAGAATAAATCAAAATTTTTTTATTTCATGCGACAAATTTAGCGACAAATATCCCAATTCGTTGCTAAATCCCGATAAATCTGCGATTTAACTTTCGGCCAATTTCAATTTCGTAAATTCTGACAATTTAGAAACGAATCCAATCTGACAAATTTTACCAAATTTCGAAATTTCGAAAATTATTTCGTCGCAAATATTTCAGAACGGAAAAGCCACACAAAAATTTTGCGACAATTTTGGAAACATCGCAAATTTACCAACGAATTCCTTTTTTCGTCGCGAAAATTACCAACGAAAAAATTTATTCGTCGCAAAAAATTGTTTTTTGCGACGAATTTTGCAACGAATTTGTATCGATAAATTTACTAACGAATTCCTTATTTAGCGAAAATTTCGACGAAAAAATTAATTTGTCGCATGAAATTTTGCAGAATTCGAATTAAATTCGTCGCAAATTTCATGATTTAATTTGTAATTCGTTAAAATTTTGCGAATTATTTTACGAATTTTTGGAAATCTAAACTTTGTACATAAATTGTACGAATTTTAAAATTGTCCTAATTTTTCGCTATTTTTTAGTGGTATGAGAATGTGAGTTTAGTAATTTCGAATCTTCCTATCTCCTCCTTAGATTACCTTTATATAAGTATCGGAGCGGTACGGTAGGTATGGGCGGCACGACCCCTTGAAGTGAGGGTCATCGCTTTTAGAAGTAATAGAGATCATTATCTTCATAAATGCTACAGACGCATGACATATAATTAATGTCCCTCGTGCGGTTGATGAGAGATAATACTTCATTAATGTGGTGTGCATACCCCTGAGATCAGCATGGACATATATTTCCATGTCGAGTGGGGCCTTGAAAAAGGATGTCTCTGTTGGGCTTAAAGCATCGTTTAGGCATTTTATACAAATTATAAGTGACTAAAACAGCAATAATTAAACACTTACAGTGGGTTCGTCGAATTCGCCGGAAATTACAATTTCGTCGTCGGAATCTCACCGTCTGAGAAGTGATCACAGTGTGGAAAGCTTCTCCTCGTTCACGAACCAAATTCACCGCGCCTTGGACGTTTCCTACGATCTCTACTCGCTTTGGCAGCCTCTTGGCGTCCTTGCGTCTTCTCTGGCAGAGCAGCCTCTCTCTCCCTCTTCTCAGTCTCTCAGAGCCCTCTTGCTCTGCCTCGTCTCGCTCTCTCTCGAAAGCCATCACCCCCATCCCTTGGACGCACTCCTTCCCTTTTAAAGGGAAGGAAATGCACGCACGGCTTCCCTTTTAAAGGGAAGGAAATGCACGCACGGCTTGTAAATGCGTGCGTGAGGCGATCCTGCGCCTCTGCGGTCGTGGAACTGCCCACATCTCCCACTCGTCCAAGGTATGTCACATAGACAAAATGATCACACAGACCATTTTAGAAGAGGTGTTTAGTCACATAGACTAAATGATCACACAGACCATTTTAGAAGAGGTGTTTAGTCACATAGACTAAATGATCACACATACCATTTTAGAAGAGGTGTTTAAGTCATATAGACTAAATAATCACATAGATCATTTCGGAGAAGTATTCAGTCACATAGACTAAATCGAAGCAACATCTAATGTCCCAAAAGACTAATAGAACAGAGATTAATAGTCACAAAGACTAAATGAAACATCCAATTCATACTTCAGAAAATGAATCGTGCGACAACAGACACATTGAGCATTCATATGCTAAGAAAGTTGTTACACTTTACATAGCTGCTCATAGAGCGATCAATACTAAGAGAAGCTGTTACGCCTAACTTAGCCGCTCTCCGAATGATACATAATCATTCTCCTAATGACACACAGTCATTCTCTAGGAGGTACAAAACCATTATTTAATGGCACATAGCCACTTTCCAGGTGACACATAGTCGTTCTCCAGGTGATACAAAATTATATTCCTGGTGGTACCTAACCGTTTACCTGGAAACATCCATGTCTTGCTTTTTACCCAGATTAAATAATCTCATTTACATCAATATGAACATCTCTAGTCCCTTATATTGACCATCATGTCAAGAGCATGTTCCATATTCTAATTATTCACAATCATTTCCATATACAACAGAAATGGGTCGACCAGTGAATAATTCTCATAAGATGTAAATCTATTTAATCTTCATTTTAGTGTGAATCTATTCATTTGAACCAGTCGCTTTCCTAGACATGTTCCATAGACCGAATCATCCATAGTCAATAGGTTTACATACTAAAGTAGCAGATGCTGATCAAAACTTCAAGTAGACACCTAAATAGTCACAAAGGGCAAAAACTGAGATTAACATATAATCTCAAAGGGCTCACATAGTAGAGAAACAAGGATCCATTCTCCTACTATCCTTATTGTCGTCTTAGCACATGTGGTATGAATCACATGTTACGATGTTGTCCTCTTTTCCAATAAAGAGCGTATGTTTCCTTCAAATTAATATCGTACAGATTTCGATCTAAACATTCCCAATGTCTAATCCAGAATTCAACACATGAATCCAAAATTTTAATCTGACTCAAAACGGGTATAGTAAATGTTGGGTTCATTTACTTTGATCATTTACCACAAAATGATCTTATCTTGATACAAATATCAAGACGACCCTAACTTATAGGAATGTAATAAATTTTACAGCTTCCAAAGCTAACAACCACATAGGATGACCTATAAGCATCGGTCTTACCTCTATTCATATACAATAAATAGAGATGATTGTCCATGTGAGAAGACCAATCACTACCTGCCAACATGCTTATCGAGATCTTATCACTAGAATGTAACATAACATACACTGAATAGATTATGGCTGACATTTCAAACAATCAAATCATAATATTCAATTGTCATTACAAAACTGTTACATTCTACGAAGTCCCATGGACTTTACATGCTCATTAAATGACTCTCTAGTCATTGGCTTAGTAAAAGGATCTGCAAGCATAGCTCGTGTAGGTATATACTCAAGAATCACCTTCTTTTTAGCAACAATATCCCTTATAAAGTTGTACTTTATAGCTATATGCTTGCCCTTGTCGTGATATTTGGGATCCTTGGAAAAAACTATCGCAGTTTGACTATCACAATAGACGGTCACTGGACTCCCACTGTCCTTAGCAATCTTCAAATGCTTTAGGAACCTCCTCAACCAGACTGCTTCTTGCACAGCTGCTGAACATGCCACATATTCAGCTTCCATTGTAGATAAGGCCACACATGCCTGTTTCTTGTTGTTCCAGGAGATGGCGCCACCATTCAACAAGAACGCATAGCCTGATTTTGATTTTCTATCATCCAGGTCCCCAACCCAATCTGCATCTGAATAACCCCTAAGGCTCATATCTGATCCTTGATAACAGAGACAATAATCTGTCGTCGCCTTCAGATATCTGAAAATCCTTTTCACTGCCTTCCAGTGTCTCGATCCTAGGTTTGACTGGAACCGACTGACTAAGCCCACTACATAGCTGATATCGGGACGAGTACACAACATAGTATACATTAAACTACCTATGACACTGGCATATGATTTTTTATAGATCTCAGCTATTTCATTTGGAGTCTTGGGATTCATACTTTTGCTCAGAACAGTACCTTTCACAATAGGTGTTTGTTCACCATTGCAATCAGACATGCTGAAATGTTGTAACATCTTAGTTATGTAAGACCCTTGTGACAAACCCAAAAGTCTCTTAGATCGATCCCGGATGATCTTAACCCCTAAGATGTATTCAGCTTCTCCCATATCTATTGTGTCAAATTGAGAAGACAACCACTTTTTGACTTCTACAATAAAACCTATGTCATTTTCTGCTATTAGCATATCATCAACATATAATGATAAAATGACATACTTTCCTTTTTCCTTCTTTAGGAAAACGCAATGATCCTCATTGATCATTTCGAAACCATAAGATAAAATCACTTTGTTAAATCTTATGTTCCATTGTCTTAACGCTTGCTTCAGCCCATATATAGATTTCTTTAATCTACATACTTTATCCTCTTGGCCTAAAGCAACGAAACCTTCTGGCTGAACCATATAGATTTCCTCGTCAAGCTCACCGTTAAGGAAAGCGGTTTTGACATCCATCTGATGTAATTCCAAGTCATAATGCGCCACAAAGGCCAAAATAACTCGGATTGACACAAACTTCACTACGGAAGAAAATGTCTCTTCAAAGTCAATACCCTCTCTTTGGGTAAATCCTTTTGCAACCAAACGAGTCTTATATCGGTTAATCGATCCATCAGACTTCCTCTTTATTTTGAGAATCCACTTATTCCCAATAGCCCTTCGTCTAGGAGGAAGATCGACTAACTCCCAAACTTGATTCCGAATCATTGACTCCATCTCTTCTTTCATTGCACTTTTCCACTTATCTCTAACTCTACATCCCAACGCTTCCTCAACTAATTGAGGTTCATCTTAAATCAGCAGGAGTGTCATCATTGCCTCATTCTCAATATCAAACCTCCTTTTAGGTATGATCTTACGACACTTTTTACCGTAAGTTGGGTTGAAAGTCACCGCGTGATCGAACACATTACTCCCTCGGTTGTTGGGATTTTCTGTATCCAACTAGACACCTGTCTTGTTGATAACGACTTATCCTCCTCAAAAAGAGGAACTGTCTTATCAACTTCACCCTTAGTTGGGAACTCAGTTTCTAGAAAAGTGGCATCTCTAGACTCAATCTCAGAGATTGTTCCATCTTGTTGCTCACCTATAAAAACATAACCTTTTGAGGTCTCAGAATATCTCATAAAGATACATTTCTTACCTCTAGGTCCGAGTTTTCCATATTTGTGAGAACTAACATGAACGTAGGCAGCTGACCCCCAGGGTCTCAGATTGCTCAAATCTGATTTTTTGCCCGTCCAATGTTCATATGGGGTTGATGGAACTGACTTTGAAGGCACTTTGTTAAGTATATAGACCGCAGCTAGTAATGCATCTCCCCAATAAGAGACCGGCAAATTAGCCTGCGCCATCATAGACCTAACCATTTCAAGAAGAGTCCTATTTCTTCTTTCAGCAACCCCATTTTACTGTGGAGTTTCTGGGATCGTTAGTTATCTAATAATCTCCTTATCATTACATGTTGTCTTGAACAAATCAGACAGATATTCACCCCCACGGTCAGTGCGTAAGGCCTTAACCTTACGTTCCGTTTGATTCTCAACTTCGTTCAAATAACGAAAGAAACAATCCAACACTTCAGATTTTTGAGAAATCAAATACACATGATCATACCTAGTGAAATCATCAATAAATGTAATGAAATAGGAAGCTCCATGCCTAGCCTTCACACTCATCGGACCATAAATATCCGAATGAATCAATTGCAATGGAAAGTCTGCTCTAATAGTCTTTCCAAATGGTTTCCTAGTTGCTTTTCCAGCAAGACAATGCTCACATATAGACAAGCTAATCTTAGCACGAGAGCCCAATAAACCCTCTCTAGCTAATCGATTCATGCGATCTTGTCCTATATGTCCCAATCTAGCATGCCAAACCTCATCAGATATATCCGCATTACTAGTAAGAGAAATGTTTGAAAAACAACTATGAATCGCATAATTCACATCAGGAACCACATCTAGTACCATAAAACCATTAGATAAAAAATCATATCCGATTGACATAGAGTCAATCTTAAGTTCTACACAACGACTGAAAAAATTTACAGAGTACCCCAAATCAAGAAGACAAATAACAGATACAAGATTCCTTCGAATCTTTGGAGCATACAAGACATCATATAGAAACAAAGTACTTCCACCACGAAGGTTAAGTTTGCAAGTGTCGACTCCCTTGACTTCGACTCTTGCATTGTTTCCTACATAGATCCATTTGTTGTCAGCAGGTACCCGGCGGTACTCCACATATGTAACCCGCTCTCGAGCTACATGGTTGGTTGCTCCCAAATCTATAATCCACAAAGGATAAGAATCAGCCATCAACACAGCACTAGCAACAAAATGCTCAGAAGACAGACTAGAAGTTACCTTCTTAGGCTCAGTACACTCCCGAGCAAAGTGACCCTTCTTGCCACAATTAAAGTAAGATAACTTGCTTTTAGGTTTCTTCCCTGTCTTCTTCTTCTTGATTTGATCCTTCCCAGCAGCAGTAGCATCCTCCTTATTATTTCCCTTTCCCTTCTTGTACCATTTTTTCTTGGATCCAGATGATCCAGCAGAGCCGATAGCCAAATAGGCTTGGCCAGAAATCCTCGCGGATTTTACTCTCTCCGCCTCCAGCTCAACATGGCGTGAGACATCAGCGAAAGTCTTAATACTCTGACTGTGAGTTAAGGTTTGCTTCATGGTCTCCCAAGAATCAGGAAGAGAACGAATAACCGCCTGAACCTGTTGTTCATCGGTCAACTCATGACCGATAGTTTTCAGCTCCCGAATCATATTTGAGATCTCCCTGAGATGTTGAACTATCGTTGCATTCGGGCGCTTCTTGTAGCTGTCGAACCTGATCGTCAGCTGTCGAAGCTTACTCAGACTTATTCCACTGTATCTCTCTCTAAGGGCTACCCAGACTGCATGAGCTGAAGGATATGACTCATACTCTAACACTAGGTCATCCACCATTGAACTTATCAATATGCCCTTAGCAGTGGAATCCTTCCTTTTCCATACCTTATAGGCATCAAGGTCACGTCTATACTGTGCTGCGTTACTCTCAACAGGTTCCATCATAACCTGATTAACAGTCTCTAGAACTTCCTATTCCTTAAGAACATACTGAATCTTGAGGTGTCATATCTTATAGTTATCCCCATTCAGTTTTTCACCTTTGCTCAATTCAGCTATGATGTTTTTAGTTGTCATAACCTAACATAAATAAACACATTATTTAGTTACTCAGTGTATGCTTTTATGTATGTAATCTCAAAAATAAACTTAAGATAAATCTGATCTGGTTTACAAAATCAAGTGACAACTGCGTTATCACTCATCATTTGTATGTGCCAATCTGACTTATATTGATATATTTTATTATATACATCCCACTTAATGATATTAATCATTATTACAGCATGATATTACACATTAAATGAACATATCATTATATACTCATATGAACTAATCAAGGGTATATACAATAATCATACATCATGTAGAGTCAACAGCATAAAATGAACTAATCATTTTAAATGAACACATTATTAAAATAAACATGTTGTACAGTGTCAACAAATAACAAACTCTACTAAAAATGTAACAGATTACATTCTTCCTACTCATAAACTAAAAACAACTCCTAATAGACTAGATAAGCGATTACTGCTCCCATTAGGACAAGCCCTAGCGCATCAATAATCATGACATGTCTCATCCGTCTGAACTCAACTACAGTACTCTCTGTTGGGATACTCACAGACAACACATGCTGCCCTGATACAGAGTCCTTTAAAGACCTCACTAATCGAGAACCAAAATCCTCCACAGGGTCTTCTTCAGGATCTTCTTCACACTCAACATAGTAAAGAAGCTCTGTGCACAACTGGGTATATGAAATTCGTCCTTCATATAACCCCCAATACTGTCGTGCCACGTCTGGCAGGTTATCGAGCAATGAACGAATCAACGCCCAAATCCTGTAGTTATCCAAGACTGGAAACTGCTGCAACTCGAGCTTCCAGAACAGTCTGTCCAGCTTCCCAATGTGTCCAAGGACTCCATGGAAAGGGTCATAGTCCAAATCTTCGATAGCCTCTCTATACCGATTGCGCAACACATCGCGCGGGGTCATAGTGGTATACATCCGCGTCATCTGTAAAATTGAAATAAATCATGTCAGTACATAACCGACAAAACCAGTACAAATATCGGTATATTTCAATTAATCAAGGCACAGAACAAATACACAATTATCAAGAAGAACTAACTTCTTGAATTTTAGGCTACATATAATTGACCCATTAATCAATCAATTTTGACCCATAGACAGTCATAAACTAGTTCTATCTATGAGTTATTCAAAAATAAATTTTATAATCTATACAAAACAGAAAAAAAATTATTTATTTATGAGTTTTTTTTAATAAATGTTGTTTGCACGTAACAAATTAAAAAAATTTAATCCGTACAAAACAGATTAATAAAAAAAACTTTTTTATAGCGATCATGCGCATTTTTGGGTCGATCGTGATGCCAATCGATCGACCTTTGGGTCGATCCAAGCGATCCTCGATTTTTCAATAAACGAGTTCGCGCTACGCCCATTTGTCAGTTTCCCCGATGCATTGCTAGGCATCTTTCATCTTCTCCGACGGGCCAAAACCTATTCTAAACGATGCTAAACACTGCTCTGATACCAATGTTGGGCTTAAAGCATCGTTTAGGCATTTTATACAAATTATAAGCGATTAAAACAACAATAATTAAACACTTACAGTGGGTTCGTCGAATTCGCCGGAAATTACAATTTCATCGTCGGAATCTCACCGTATGAGAAGTGATCACAGTGTGGAAAGCTTCTCCTCATTCACGAACCAAATTCACCGCACCTTGGACATTTCCTACGATCTCTACTCGCTTTGGCAGCCTCTTGGCGTCCTTGCGTCTTCTCTGGCAGAGCAGTCTCTCTCTCCCTCTTCTCAGTCTCTCAGAGCCCTCTTGCTCTGCCTCCTCTCGCTCTCTCTCGAAAGCCACCAGCCCCCATCCCTTGGATGCACTCCTTCCCTTTTAAAGGGAAGGAAATGCACGCACGGCTTCAAGCCGTGCGTGCTTGAGGCGGTTCCACAAACTGCCTTTGTGCAGTTCGTGGAACTGGCCATAGTCTCATTGGACATATTGACTTTAATGACGACCACATCATTTGACTTGCCAAGATACATTTAATAGTATGAAATCCAATGTGAGATCTGCTGAGATGTAGTTATCCTTTATAAGACCGAGATACAATAAAGTCGAAATGCAATTTTTCCGTCATTCGACCAAATCGAGATATAGTAATTCTGTCATTCAACTAAGATAAGATGTAGTACTTCCGTCATTTGACCAGACCGAGATGTAGTACTTTCGTTATTCGCCCAAGCCGAGATACAATACTTTCGTCATTCGACCAGATCGAAATGTAATATTTCCGTCATTCGACTAGACTGAAATATAATATTTTCGTTATTTGGACAAGTCGAGATGTATTGTCTTGGAATACTAGTTAAACTCAACAATTGAGATTTCATGAATATTTTTTAATCCTATATTAGTTTTAACCAGTATCACACTGTTTCGACAATTTTTTTTCAGAGCAATGGGAGAGAAGTCAGAAAACTCATAAGTTTAATTTTCTTTTCAACAGTTCTAGGTGTTTTCCGAGTTTCTCAAATTTATACATGATCTTTTTTACTTAGAACTTGAGAACTCATTGACAATTCCAGATCCTACTCCTCCAAAATGTATATCAGAACATGGAGGAACCATGACCTGCAAAGGGAGTAAAACGCTATGATTAATCAATGTAATAAATAATAAATGTTTTTCATTATATATAAGAACTATAGTTAGTAGTCATAATACTTCGATTTCTTTATTTAAATCCTGATGGAAGGATATTCTGGGGATCTTTGTCGAGATTATGACACGACGACGAAGCCAACCTGAAATTCTTTATCGGAAAACATCAGCCGTTGATTTGATTTTAATGGAGGGCGTTAAGGTCGATCGAATGAATCGATATGGACGTATCTGAGCCACTCACTCGCAATCGCTTCCTCTTCTTCCTCTCGGTCATATCGATTCGCTGCAGCACGATGACGCCGCCGGAACGTCCATTGAAACTGCGCTACGATCAAGTTAGTTTTTCTTTTCCTATTCCTTTTCCTAATGATGTCTTATAGAAGAAAGGGAAAAAAACAATTGGTTGATCACCAGTCAAATATTTTGGGATTGTTTCCAGCTTTTTTTCGTACGCGCGCGCGTGTGAAATTCGCCTTTTGAATGAACCAGATTGTGAGGTACATATGCAGAAAACTCATATGAACACGATTTTTTTTAATATCATTCTAGATTTTACTTCTTTTTTGTTTTTGTCTACGGAAATGTAGCTACGCGAAAATTGTTTTAAAATAGGATTGATGTAAGAGAGAAATAACACCTTTTTTTCAGAGTAAATCATGATTTTATTTTCAGAAAGGAAACTTTTCCCAATATTTTATTATTAGTGCTATATATCTCACGTTCTCAGCACTTCCGTATGTGAGCTGAAAAGCATTTGACACTTGTAAATTTTTTATAGACAATGGTTTTAGTTTTGCAATTCTGTTCTTAGTCCCTGTTTTATCATAAAATTGTGGTTTAAGCTGCTGCTGATGTTCTTTAATATCCTAATGTTTCTTCGCTTTTGTGTTTACCCTGTTTACTCGATGAAAAAAATATACAAGTTGTTGAATCCACCATGTACTGTTCTTAAAACAATCAGCTTCGAATTTATCCAAATCAGAAATTGTGCAAGCGTTTTAACTTCACAAGTCGTTGATCCATCAAACCTGAAATTTAACATAATAAACAACTAATTGAGAATTTGAGAGTATGTGCAAAGAATTTTTTTGATTTTATAAAAAACCCTAAGCTAACATATCTTTAAATGCCAGTGAACTGATGTTCAAGGGATGCATTAGGCTGTGATTTTCATATATATATATATATATATATAAAAGGTTCGATGAATAAAGACGGATTAATTATTGGACAATTTTTTGTTAACTCTCTTTCTAACTATCTGCAGACAAAGGGGACAAACAAAGCCAAGATGCTCAAAACTGTGCTCAGTTGCTGCAAGCTCTACATCTCCGAGAGCCGAAATGCTCTTGCCCTGGAATTGATTGAGCATGCTGCCAAAGCACATCCAGAAGTTGTTCTCGTCAACAGATTCAATGATGATGTTTATAATCGAGTTGGCTACACAATTGTTTCGCCCCTCTCCATTAACTCAGATACAAGTCCATTAAGGACTGCGGTGTTCGACATGGTTAAAGCAGCCTTCGAAGCTATCGATCTCGAATTGCATTATGGAACTCATCCTCGTCTAGGAGTTGTCGACCACATCTGCTTCCATCCCTTGGCCCAAGCTACGCTTCGCCAAGTGTCTGAAATTGCAGAATCAGTGGCAAGTGACATTGGCAAGAAGCTCCAAGGTTCCTGTTGCTTCTTATGCTAACTTAGAAACTTTCATTTCATCGTGCTGTTGGTTTTTTAACTCTTGGGCAATGCAATGCAGTCCCAACCTATCTATATGGAGCATGCCATGAAAGAGGAAGAACTCTCGATTCGATAAGAAGAAAGCTTAGCTACTTCAAACCCAACTCGGCTGGAAATCAATGGAGTGGCTCGCTGAAAACGGAGATTTTGGAGCCTAGGCCTGATGTTGGTCCTCTTCAACCTTCACCAGCCCAAGGCATTGTGGTCATAGGAGCTACCGATTGGGTCGACAACTACAATATCCCAGCCTGGTGCTCTGATATCGACTCTGTTCGGAGAATCGCGAGCAAGGTAAGGGAACGAGGAGGTGGGCTAAAATCGGTGCAAGCTATAGCCCTATCTCATGCCGCAGGCTGCATTGAAGTCGCATGCAATCTGCTTGATCCGAGCATCACAGGGGCTGATCAGGTACAAAGTGAAGTCCAGAGACTTGCTGCGAAGGAAGGATTCAAAGTGGGGGAAGGATATTTTACTGATTTCTCCAGAGAAAAGATTACTGAAATGTATCTCAGGTCTATTTCACGTGGAAGAGAATGAAATTAAGGCTGCGTTTGATAGGACGTAATGTAATCCAAGTTATAATATAATTTAAATTGTAATAGAATACAATGTAATTTTGATTATATTATTATATTTGGATATAAATTGTATGTAATCTTGGATTACAAAGGTCATTACATTCTTTTGTTTGGTGTCCATTACAAATACGATAGGAATGAATCGACAACGATGACGTAAACAACGACGACGATGATGACGGTCAACCGACGATCGACTGGTCGACCGGCGACCGACCGACGACTGGTTGCCGGTCACCGTCACCGGCTGGTCATTGCCGATCGTCGGGCGCCATCGGTCGTTGGCCGATAGCCACCGATCATCGATCGTCCGTCGTCGGTCGCCCGTCGTCGGTCATCGGTGATCGCGCCGTAGTCGATCGATCACGCCGATCGGCCGCCGTCGTCAATCCGCCGATCGCGCGGCCGACCGCTTGATCGCCAAACGCAACCTAGATTCCATTTGCATGTAATAAATCACATTTGCATGCATGCAAATGTAATTTATTGTATGTAAATGGGAAGCTTGTAATGTAATCTGAATTACATAGGTTTTGTTTTGTAATCCAATTATAAAACTTTAATGTCTTTTTTTAATTCAGATTATATTACATTACAATTATAAGACAGTAATAAATAAAGGAATCTATCTTGTAATATAATCTGAATTACATTACAAGACAGATTACGACATACCAAACGTAGCCTAGATGTCTTCGTTCCCATCATACATATGGATTTTCAAAGAAAAGTATTCTTACGGACCATTTAATTTGGAAAGCAGCTTCCAATTGACTTTTTGGCGTACGACGGAAGATTTGCCTGGGTTGACTTGGATATGGCATGCATGTCGGAGACGGCATGGCGTGCCGCCAGTTGCATTACACTTTGGCATTGATCGACTTCTTCCACCTTCAATTTTAAGCCATCGTTATGGCATCTTCGTTCTCCCGCTAACAATTAACTACCTTCAAATAAATGAGCCGCCATTTCATAAATCTCTTCGCATTCCATAGATGCTTGTTTTGGTGTATAAATTATCCAAATTATACTAATATCGAGAAGTCCCCAATTTGAATTCTCTATTCTAAAAATTTTGAATCCTTCCGAACTATTCTATCTTACGAACGATCAAAATTATGGTGTATCAAAAGTCGACAATTTAGTAGCGTACTTCATGCCTTGTTTTCTTGCGCTGACTTTAACTTCATAGTTGTCATCTAGAATAACTACCGGTCAAACACATTATTGTTATATTATGATCATCTAGAAATTACTAGTGGCCATCTGAGTCATGGAGGGCGCAGCTATTGCTGAAACAACAAGTGATATAAAACAAACAATAGACCCATAAAAATATTGTGCAAAATGATTATATTTTTTAAATTATACAATTTACTAAGGAATTCATTGGCTAATAGTATTTTATGATAATTCACCCGAATAATTATATATAGTGGGTAGCATACATGCGTACATGCACTGAAGAGTAGACCTTCCTACGTAGCACTTATCTTCTCAAGCAATATCAATGACAATGACTCCTTCAGCCTACCACTTCCTCTTCCTCCTCCTCATCTCTTCTCCGAGTCTCATCGCCGCTCAACTGTTGTCCAACGTCTGCGGCACCACCGGCAACTTCACCGCTAACAGCACCTACCAAACCAACCTCAATCTCGTCCTATCCTCCCTCACCCGCAACGCCTCCACCTCTGGGTTCGCCACCTCCACTGTCGGACAAGTTCCCGACATCGTGATCGGCCTCGCTCTCTGCCGCGGGGACGTCAAGACCACCGAGTGTCGCGCGTGCCTGAACAACGCGCCGCAGGACGCGCTGCAGGTCTGTCCCTACAACAGGGCGGTCATCATCTGGTATGACTTCTGCTTCCTCCGCTTCTCCAACGTGCAATTCCTTGACTCCACCAGCAACGAGCCGGAAATCCTCTTGGGCAACACCGCCTACGTCAGTAACCGGCAGCGCTTCAATCGCCTCCTCAATCTTTTACTCGATGCGACCCTCGACAGAGCAGCCAGGTCGAACAAGCGATTCGCGACGGGCGTGGTGAGCAACTTCACGGCGGAGAACCCGACGGTGTACGGGCTGGTGCAGTGTTTACCAGACTTGTCGGCGTCACAGTGCCGGCAGTGCGTGCGCGCTCTATACAACCCGCTGCCGTCGTTCCTGCAGGGGAGGCAGGGGGGAAGGGTCCTCGGGGTAGTATGCACCATGAGGTACGAGATCTATTCCTTCTTCGAGGGCGCGCCCAAGGTTAGACTCACAGTCCCGCTGGAAAACGCCACGCCGCCTCCGCCCGCAGTCCCCGCCCCCTGACGAGGAATAAAAACGTAAGAATTACTCATCCACAGTTCATTCCCATTATAATATCCTCCATCTCATTAAAAAAAAAAATATCTTTCACTCACATTTCTTTTAACAGTATTCATTATAAATTTTAATATTCCTTTTAAAATTTATAATTTTTTTAATAAAATATAATTAAAAATATATTTATATATACGCATGGAATTGCTTGAACGCTTTAAAATGACACCCCTTGGTAAATAGTAATAGCATAATAGAGTGTTAACAATATAAGGGATGTTATAACGTAACACCTCATTAATTGATGCATTGTGGATGGTCTAAATAATAGAGCATTAGTATTAATCAAATTCGTATAAATAGTAGTATTAGGGATGTATAATTCTCATTTTTTTTTCTTTGTTGAGTAGAGATTAATTTAAATATAAAGCGATGTGAAAATTAGATAATTTTACATTCAAAGAAGATCATTTATGGCTTATGTACACTGTTCAACTTTTCATGTTTATATTTTTATTACAATTTTTATGATAAAATCAATTATACGATTTTTTTTTTTTAAAAAGAGAAAAATATTCACTTCTTCTTTTTTTTTAAAAAAAAATAAATACTAATTATTATTAAAACAGTGGAAGGTTCTTTAATTGACCAGCTCTTATAATTGATGCACATGCTAAAAGTTTATTAGTAGAATTGAAGTGGTCCATTAATGGCAAGTCGTGCGGTTGCTTGCAGTGGTGGCGGTTTCGACGAGTTACTTTCCTGTAAAAACATCAACATCTGAGAAGCGGAAAGGAAAGTCTTGAATTGGCCGATGCAGAAAAAATATCTAAATAAAGCTTATTATTGTTGTTCTGTTCGCGAGTGTTTCATCATCCATAATAAAATTGTATGCCTCTAGATTATTTGCCATATCCCAATAATATTTTTTTAAAAAAAACATCAAAAATAAAAATAATTAATCTGTGAATATAAAAATTAAATACGTATGCAGGTTCATGATGCATCGAGTTAGCTGATGAAGATATTGGATTTGAGACGTATATACAGTAAATTTGGTTATTTTCTAGCTATCAGAATGAGTTGTTTTACTCGATTTCTTTTTTATACGCTAATAGTACTTCCCTGATTCAATTAATTACTTTAGTAAATTTATACCTCCAACCAATAATACTCTAATAAATTTATATCGTAAACCATGCAAAGCCACTAAATAGAATTTGATTATAGACTATGGTATAATTGGGAACCAAACTAATTAGTCCCTATCCAATTAACTTACATCATCCTCTAATGATATCGTCCATAATCATTTAACCGAATTGAAAGTCGCTCGTAAAGCTTTCATAGCTCATCATTTTGTCTAGATTATGTCGCTCAATAATAAATCCTCAATTAGAATTTCAATTCTTCGGATGCATTAATTAAACTCGCACTAGAGGCCCATGCAAAGCCCACAAAATGAACTTGGGTATAAATTATGATTAAAAACCAATTAACTAGATGGCCCTTAGCTGATTGACCCAATTTGCACCAATAATTATAAATCCAAATTAAAAGTCACTTGTAAACTTTTGCAACTCATTATTTTCTGGCTAAATTCTCCTTTTGTGACAACTCGATTAAAGTTTCAGTTCTTCAGATCGGATATATGTATTAAACTCTTTGAATTTATTCGGATATATGTATTAAACTCTTTGAATTTATTCCCGGTGTCATTGCTTGTCAATCGAACTTTTGCACCCACTAAAAGCACCTCAACCCTTGTTTAGTTTCATTGTTTGTTATCAATAATTTGCACCGCCCTCACTCTGGCTGACCCAAGGTCAAGGTCAATCGTGCTCCCTTTAGTTCACCTTAACATTCGTAAAAAGTTGAAATCGCCAATTCAACGATTATCATCGATCCGTTCTGCGATCATTGTAAGAAAATTAAATCACGAAAAGTCCTATGGACTTTGATATGGTGATCAAAATACGTGAGAGTCATCTAAATCTAAAAAAAAAATTTAAACCTTCTTCAAAATCGAACCATATCTTATTCGTAAATATTGTCATGACTTAACCATCGTTGGACAGTTCACCTCAACATCAATGCCCATTGAACCATTCCATTAGATACTTATCGCAAAATAAATGAGATAGGTCTGATTAATTGAATCCTTTGAAATAGTCGGGGCTATTGAAGTTTTCTAGGGGCTTACTTGCATAATTGTGCAATTGTTTGTTAACATAGTTGATAGAGACACGTGTAAAATTGATTGACTGAGTCAAAATTTCTGGTGCATCGGAAGTCGTCGGTCCGCGCAGAAGTCGTCGGTGCATGCCATGAGATCCACAAGAATCGTCCGCTCGCAGTGCCGTCTGCGTCCACGAGTCCCCTCGCTACGAAGAAATGTCATTAAAATAAATAAATAAATAAATAAATAAAAAAGAGGGGGAAAAAAATCTCAACACGTCGTTGTTTTGTTTACGAGTGTTTGTTCATGTATAAATTTCCTAGAGTTACCATATCCCAAAAATATTTTTTAAAATATTCAAAAGCAAAGAATTTAATTAAAATCAATCTACTGAGAATCCTACGCAGCCTCTCTGTCTAGTTAACTTACATTATCTTTTAATGATATTGTCTAAAAACATTAAATTTTAGATCTTCATGAGTTCATGTTATCCAAAAGTAAAATCTTGTCAAATTTTTAATCTTTATACGTTAATTAATTTCTCTGGATTTCCTCCACATGTAATTGTTCGTTGGATTATACATGACATATGACATACTTTTATGCACTGAATACCTACCAACGCACTATTAATTCCGCATACCACTGCACTTTCTTATTTTCTCAAGCTGATCGGCAAAATCGATCACAATGTCAATGTCTCCTTCTGCCTACCGCCACCACTTCCTCTTTCTCCTCCTCCTCCTCCTCTTCTCTTCTCCGAGTCTCATCGCCGCCCAAGTGTTGTACAACGTCTGCGGCACCACCGGCAACTTCACCGCTAACAGTACTTACCAAAGCAATCTCAATCGCCTCCTATCCTCCCTCTCCCTCAACGCTTCCAACACCGGGTTCGCCACCACCACCGTCGGCCAAGTCCCCAACCTCGTGATCGGTGTGGCACTCTGTCGCGGCGACGTCAACGCCACCGAGTGCCGCGGGTGCGTCGACACGGCGTCGCAGGACTCGCAGCAGATCTGCCCCTTCAACACGGCAGCCACCCTCTGGTATGACTTCTGCTTCCTCCGCTTCTCCAACCAGCAATTCCTCGGCTCCACCAGCAACGAGCCGGAAATCCTCATGGGCAACACCGGAAACGTCAGTAGCCCACAACGCTTCAGTCGCCTCCTCAATCTTTTACTCAATAGGACCCTCGACAGCGCAACCGGGTCGGACACGCGGTTCGCGACGGGTGAGGTGAGCAACTACACGGCGGGGAGCCCGACGGTGTACGGTCTGGTGCAGTGTTTACCCTATTTGTCGGCGTCTCAGTGCCAGCAGTGCGTGCGCAGTCTGTACAACCCACTTCCGTCGTTCCTGCAGGGGAGGCAGGGGGGACGGGTCCTCGGTGTGGTATGCACCATGAGGTACGAGATCTATTCCTTCTTCGAGGGCGTACCCACCTTGAGGCTCACGGTCCCGCTGGAAAACGCCACGAGTCCGGCCGCGTCGCCTGCTGCGGCACCTCCGCCCGCTGTCCCCGCCTCCCGACAAGGTATAAGAATTGTTAATTACGCCAAATCAAAGTCATTAGAAATGAAGTTCTAACTATCAATAACAATCATGAATTCCGTATAATATTATTAACGGAGATTTATTTTTATCCTTCATTAGAGATAATTTTACATTCAAATCGGTATACAAATGATCTGATTCGATGAAATAACAAAGAATAATTTAGTCGAAAAGACGAGAAACATCTGATATGAGCATTCTGGAATGGGGGGTTGTTTTTTTCTTTGAGAAATAAGTTCGATTCAGCTCTGGCTTATTTACTGACGTCTAGCAAGGGACGATGTGCCCAACCACAACCATCTATATTGACTAATTCTAACGCGCTGTGACCCATCGTGTTTGGACAAAGCATACACATACACCACTATCACGATGGTCAGTGGCTATGAGAAATCCTTCCCATTTGCTTATTTCTAGTACTCGTCATCACCCATTCAAGACTTGCATGATTGTCGAGAAAAGTCTCCCGTTAGAATCCACCCCTGATTTTATGGCACTGTCACTGTCTTGCCAACGACGTGACACTAAACCAATCTAATTAATATACAATATCATGTAAAATTATGGTAGCATGCACAGATCCTTCTTTAACTTCCTAGCTAGCAGTGGATGAGGACCAAAACTTCTGAGAGATTTATTGTCTGAAATGCTTGTGGAATAAGACGTCATGAGAATTTTCCACCCAGAAAAGTCAAGAAATATTAGTCATTTGTTATTGCAGGAAGGAAATAATGTCTAACAATATTGATTTTAGATGAAAATTAAAGAAATGAAATGTTGTGATTTGCAGCAGGGAGAAAGAATGTAACCGGAACTGTTCTAGCGATTGCAATTCCATCGGTGACTGCGATATCTCTCATCTTCTTAATTTGCATTTGCTACTTTAGGAGGAAGCCGGCACCCCAATGTGAGGAATAATTAATTTTATCGAGCTACATGATATTTCTTAATCAACCTCTAATTAAGTCGTTTAATCTCCCATCGATAGATGAAGAAACTGAAGCAGAAAAAATCATGAGTGTCGAATCGATATTGTTCGATCTCTCCACACTACAAGTGGCGACAGCCTTCTTCTCTCAAGAAAACAAACTCGGCGAAGGTGGATTCGGAGCAGTTTACAAGGTATATATATCTAAACTTCAAAATTAAAGCATATGTCGGTATTAATTTCTTGTTAATTATGTGTTTGCATATTTTTCTTTAAATCATTTAATTTGTAGGGATTTCTTCCAAATGGACAAGAAATAGCAGTGAAGAAACTATTGAATGCGGGTCAGGGACTTGCCGAGTTGAAGAATGAACTAGTTTTGGTCGCGAAGCTTCAACACCGGAATCTCGTAAAACTTCTCGGAGTTTGCTTGGAGGAGGAGAAAATGCTCATCTACGAATATGTCCCTAATCGAAGTCTCGATTTATTCCTTTTCGGTAATCATCAATTTATCCATTTTAAATTATGCAATGCAAGTTGCAGCACTGCAATTCCGCTAATTGATCATTTGAAAAAACACTGCATGGCTACGTAGATCCTGGGAGGGGTAAGGAATTACGTTGGGCAACGAGATACAAGATCATCAGTGGAATTGCTCAAGGCTTGCTTTACCTCCACGAGGAGTCCCAGATAAAGATCGTACATAGGGATTTGAAAGCCAGCAATATTTTGCTAGATGCAGAGATGAACCCCAAAATCTCAGATTTCGGCTTAGCCAAGCTTTTTGAGGGCGACCAGACTCAAGGCACCACCAACCGGGTCATCGGAACTTTGTGAGTATATAACTTGGCCAACAGATCGAGTAATCCGCTATTTAATTACCTTTTCTTTTTTCTTGTCTGTCGTTCACATTTGATTAAAAAAAAACCCTCATTTGCTTGGTTTTTATGTATATTCAGTGGATACATGGCACCGGAGTATGCAATGCACGGAAAATTCTCAATAAAATCAGACGTGTTCAGCTTCGGCGTTCTGGTTTTGGAGGTTTTGACGGGAAGAAAAAACAGTGGAAGCTATGATTCTGAGACTGCAGAAGATCTTCTAAGCTTCGTAAGTAGAAGTTGCTTTTTTTTTTTAAAAAAAAAAAATTAATCTAATGAAGCCTATAGCCTACCTATAGTTAACTAATGTGTCGATGCATTGTTTGGAACAGGCATGGGAGAAGTGGAGTGGAAGTGCTGCGCTGGAGATTGTAGACCCGGTTCTGGGCGACGAGTACCACGGCGGCGACGTGCTGCGATGCCTCCAGATTGGGTTGCTGTGCGTGCAGGAGAATCCATCGGATCGGCCCAGCATGAGAACGGTGGATCTGATGCTGAATTCTGAAACAGTCTCCGTGCAAACTCCTTCCAAACCTGCGTTTTGCGTTGCCAAGAGCTTCAAGGACGTTCAGGTCTCCGACAGCTCCGCTTTGCCGGTCGGTGGATCGGAGAAGAGCGGCACTCGAACCATGCCCATGTCGCCCAACGAGGTCTCCATTTCGGAACTGGAACCCAGATGATAAATTAATGACACTCTCAAGTCAAGGATTGCGTTAATTAGCCATTAGCGTGGTGTTAGATAGCTAAATAAATCATCACTTTCCCTTTGCAAGCTATAACTCTACCAGCTGGAGCTGAAAGCTGATTTCCCAGCTGCAGATTACCGAGTGTGTTTTACGATTTTGTGAACGCCATTTTTGTTCTCTCTTCTCGCTCGAGCGAGAATCACGAGTCTTTCCCTATCTTTGACTTTGTTTACTCCGTGTGAAATTAATCGCGGTGTATGCTTATAGAAATGGAGACATGGATGACTTCAGGGGCTATGTCATCGCATGATCAGGCTCAGTTGACTTGTTCTTCTTGACCAGTCTGTTTAGCATGATCAATTACAAAGCTCGAAAGCGAACGATAATAAAAGATGATGTGTTAAATATTAATAAAGTTAAAAGTTAGTGGAAGATTGTTGCTTTTTTTTCTTCTTCTTAGAATGTAAGTGATAATTTTATATTTGATGTGATTCTCCCATGACTATTTATTGTGTAGTGAACAATTGTGAAAGGGTCAGAGAGGGAAGTTTATAATTATAATATTGTACTCTTTATTGTTCTCGTAGTTTGAGTTAATCATAAAAATTTATATTATTATTACTATTTTAGAAAGTGGTTTTAGATTTCTAATGTCTAACTTAGAGTTAGAGAATGATCTACTTGTTTAACAAGAATAAAGCTCCAAGCATAACTGAAAAACCATACTCGGCTCCCAATTCCCATCTTTTACCATCTTTCAGTTATTAATCGAGAAATAAATTGTTTTTGTTAACAAAAAAAAGGGTAATTATTGAAATAATATATGTATCGTATATATTAATGTTTTTTTTACAAAAAAACATATTTTCTGTTGATCACGGATCAGAGCAATATCTTATTTCAATTTGACTAATTCTTTCCTGCTGCAAGAATTTCGAAGTCAATTTATTGACCGATGTCTACGCACTCACACCGTAGCAAATTAGAGTGTAATTGGACTCTAATTTTCGCGTTCCATTTCCAATTCCACCATGGCTTCCTCCTCCTTGCTTCTGCTTCTGCTTCCCCTCCTTCTCCTCTCTTTTGCCGGCGCCCAGGAGATGTTCCACAAGTGTGATCCCAGCGCTGGCAAATTTAGCAACAACAGCACCTACCAATCCAACCTCGAACGCCTCCTCTCCACCCTCGCCTCCGACGGCTACGCTACCGGCTTCTTCAACACCAGTGTCGGGGGTGGCTCCGACGAGGTGTTTGGCCTCATCAACTGCCGCGGCGACATCAACTCCACCGAGTGCCGCTCCTGCCTCAACACCGCCAGTGCCGAAGTCACCCTCGACTGCCCCGGTAACAGGGGGGCCGAGGTGTGGTACGACTTCTGCCTCCTCCGCTTCTCCGACCAGCCGCTGCCCACCTCCTCCTCCAACCGCCAGCAGCTGGCTTTAAATAACGTCAAGGAAGTCCGGTTCGTCTGGCTGTTGGGGATACTGATGAACCGGACTGCCGACGCGGCGGCGAATTCCAGCAAGCGGTTCGCGATAGGAGAGGCCAGCTACTACACGGCAGAGTTCCCCTCCATCTACGACGTGATGCAGTGCACGCGCACCCTGTCGCAGGTGCAGTGTAGGGAGTGCCTGGGGGCGCTGTTCACACCGATGCCGCCGGCTTTCGTGGGAAAACAAGGGGGGAGGGTACTCGGCGAGAGCTGCAGCATGAGGTTCGAACTCTACTCCTTCTTCGAAGGTTCCCCCACCGTCAACATCTCTGTGCCCCCGCCGTCAGTGATGCAACCGGCTCCGGCACCCAACTCCTCCGGAGGTAATTAATTAATTCGTTAACCAATTAGCTGCTTATGAACATGATGATCTGCAACAGATAAATACAAGTACTTCTCTAGCAGTCTCTCCGCTAACTAATCGAAACAAAGATCATCTAACTAATTAATTATATGGAAGAATAGATTAGTCCTTGAAATTTTCCAAAGGCTTCTGCCGATTAGAAAAAAAAAAAGTATTTATAAAAAAAGACTTAGCGAGGCGGAAAAACAAAGGAAGCTGCCGAGAAATTTAGAAAATAAGGGGTGTTCACTGTATGCTTGATGGAAACATCGACCGGAAGTGGCCTGCGATTGGGAAGCTAATTGTTTTTATTGATAAAATCCGGAAGTCAACTGAGGAAGACAATTTCGGATGCAAATGGTTGGAATATGTAAATTTAGCGGTCTCTATCTCTTTAGATCATCGTAAGAGAGATAAATCATGATAATTTTTTGTCTTTAAAATTAATAACTAACACATGAAAAAACTGTGAGAGATTAATCCATTGTCCTCTGATATAATATCTATATGCGCTAACCACTATCCTCCGCGGGGACGAAGAAGGTCATATAGATGTACAACATCGTATAGCCGCCCCACGTCAGCTTATTCAAATGAGGATGAGACGAAAAAAAAGGCATCTATAATTTTAAATGACGAAGAAACAAACACGTTCATTCTCTGTCAACTAAAGTTTGCTTTTTAATTTGATGGATGCAGGAAGAAACGCAACTGCAGTTGCTCTGGCATCCGTGATACCGGTGGTATTCATATTATTACTGGCCTCCATCGGTTTCATTTGCTATCGGCGGCTGAGGAAGCAGGCGTTATTAGGATCGCTTTGTAAGTTACTGAAACAGAATCAATATAATGCCACAGATTATGACATGACAATTGACATGGACGTTTCAAGTTAACTAATTGGTTGCTCTTTCGATTTGTAGATGAAAATGACCCGGAGAAGATCATTAGTGTGGAATCTCTGTTGTTTGATTACCATACACTAAGAGTTGCGACTGGCAACTTCAATGAGGAGAATAAACTTGGGGAAGGTGGATTCGGAGCGGTTTACAAGGTACGACGACTAATCGAACAATCTTCCTTTACTTTGCAAGCATGAAGTGGTGCAGTACTATACGCATGCATTCTTGAGCAGGGAACGCTACCGAATGGACAAGAAATAGCAGTGAAGAGACTCTTGAACTCGGGGCAAGGACTCGGAGAGCTCAAGAATGAGCTGGTTTTGGTGGCCAGGCTCCAACACAGAAATCTTGTAAAACTTTATGGTGTTTGCTTGGAACAGGAGAAGATGATCGTCTACGAATATGTTCCCAATAGAAGTCTCGACACGTTTCTTTTTGGTAATAAACCCTTTTCTTTTTTTTTTCCTTCGAACTATATACCTTATAAAGATGATTAAGTTAGTGTTTTAGATTAAGACGAGATCTAATTTATCACAAGAGGTTTGAGGTTTAGATTTGTTAATAGGCATTGCTAAACTACTTGTATATCGGACAGTACCAAAATAATAAAAACTGAAAACAGAGATATCCAACTTACTTAAGTAGCCGAGAATTTCTGTTCATCCTTTTAGATTCAGGAAAAGGACAAGAACTACATTGGGGAACAAGATACAAGATTATCACAGGAATTGCTCGAGGCTTACGCTATCTACACGAGGAGTCTCAGCTAAAAATCATACATCGAGATTTAAAAGCCAGCAACGTTTTGTTAGATGCAGAAATGAACCCCAAGATCTCAGACTTCGGTTTAGCTAAGCTTTTCGATGGCGATCAGACTCAGGGCATTACGAATCGAGTTGTGGGAACTTTGTGAGTTGACTATCCCAATGGTTAACTCATTAATTAATTGTTAAATATAAATGTAATAACTACTGCTGATCACGTTTAAAAATTATAATCTCATTGCAGCGGGTACATGTCGCCAGAGTATGCAATGCACGGACAGTTTTCGAGCAAGTCTGATGTATTCAGCTTTGGCGTTTTAGTTTTGGAGATCTTGACGGGAAGGAAAAACACTGATTCATATAATTCTGAAATGGCAGAAGACCTTATGAGCTATGTGAGTATATAAAGTAGAGTGATTAAAAAGCTAAACTTTATAGGATGATATATAACTGGAAACTAAATTAAGGGGAGGGTATTTGTTCGATTCCCATATTACGCTAGCTAGCTCCGATTAGGATAACTGATAACGCTAATATATATATATTTCAAACTTTATATTGTTTGAAACAGATATGGGGGAAATGGGATGGAGGTGCAGCATTGGAGATCGCTGACCCAGCTTTGGGTGGAAACTATCAAGCGAATGAAATGCTGAGATGCATTCAGATTGGGTTACTATGCGTTCAGGAAAACCCATATGACAGGCCAACCATGTCGAGTGTGGTTGTGATGCTGAATGCTGAAACTGTGTCTCTTCAAGCTCCTTCCCGGCCGGTGTTTTCTATCGGGCATAGTCGCGTCGCCGTGGACTCAGGCTTCAGCTCGAACGTTTCTGGTTATCAAATCGGAGCGTATGAAATAGAGAGCAAGTCATTACTAGATGAAAAATGATGTCTCCGTTACAGAAGTAGAACCTAGATGAAAAAAAAAAAAAATACTACAGCAAATGTTTTAATCAATCACTTAGCTAGCTTTTCTCCACGAAGTTAGGATGTTTGGTGCTTCAAACTCATTATATATGCACACAAATTTTAGCTTGGTTTGCTTATGTATACTCCAACAGAATTTCATGAGAAATGCATATATCTGAAGTGTGGATGGATACTTTTTGTTTTTGTTTTATATATTTTAACTTTGGCTTAATGTGTATGGTTATTAATTTGGTCGATATGATTTTTAATACAAATAAAGGAACAAATTAGTATATAAAAAGATAATGATTGTGTAATCTAAAAAACTGGATTGGGCTGGAGAAAAATAGAGGCCAGGGGGTCGATTATTCGAAATTCTATGAATATACAATAATTTCAAAGATTATAAGAACTGCACGTCAAATTTTATAAAACGATCATATCACACCCCAAAAAATATTGCTCAGATGTTCTTCCATCTACTCCAGCTAATGGTAGATACATCACGAGTGCCTTAGTTATTTAGATTTATGATATCTATGTTGATGGTGGACTTGTATATGATTATCGTAATTCATTTGAGTGTGTAATATTGATTTGAATTCGATTAAAAGTGATCTAATCATTATGGTATTAAGCTAACGAATTTGTGTTATTAAATGTGGGTTAATGGATTTTGGATCAATACGTATAGAATCCTTTACCCCGTACCATTAGTATTTATGGGACGTTAATGAGTTTTGGATTAACACTATATATAGGGTGTGATCCCCGCAGAAGAGCGTAGATTCGACCGACTCTTTTTCCCCATCGGGCAGAGCATCCAGGGTTAACTCTCTCGACCTGTGGGAGATCAAACGACCCTACGGTGTTTCTTCCAACTTCAGATTCTTCCGGCGATACTGACTTCGGATTTAGGTGCATGGTTAATGCTTTCTTCTACGCTTCCATACTTGTTGTATATCGTTCGACAAGATCTTGTGTATGGATTATTTTTGTTTTCGTTTTTCCGATTACATATGTGGATGAATGATCCATTGAGGGATCCAAAAAATCCATCAATTGGTATAAGTGTCACAGGTTTTGAGTCGATGATCGTATAACATTAGGATGTGGTTTTTCGACGATTTTGGTCCAAATGTGTGTATTTTGTATTAGATCTTCATTTAATGTGTTTAAACATGCATAATTATCAAATCTAAGAGTTAGAAGTCCTAGGTTTAGCGTCGGATTAGTTTTTTTTTCATTTTTCTGTGAAGAACACGAAGAACGACAACGTAACTGTCGTCGTTTTTCGTCAAAACCGTCGCTTAGATCTGCAGGAATTAGGTCACTAGTAGACTGATGTATACATCAATCGACTGATGTGGACCATCAATCGATTGTTGGTTGAAATTTGGTGCACAAAAACTTTTTTAGTCGACTAGGCAGTCGACTAATCTCCATCAGTCGACTGTCATAAGGTCTAGTCAACTGCTGTGCAGAAAATTTCGAATAGAATATTTATGAGCTAACTGCGGAACTCGACTGAGGTATGACAATCGACTGTCATTTCTGTCAATCGACTGATGGGCTTAAACTTCGGTACAGAATGATTTTTAGTCGACTGGGCAATCAATTGATGACATCAGTCGACTGTCATCAAGCACCAGTTGACCGATGGACCTTAGTTTGAGCACAAAAGTTTTGTTAGTCGACTGAAGCAATCGACTGATCACGATTAGTCGACTGTTATATGACAACAGTTGACTAATGACATAGGAAACTTTCAAAGGCCATAACTTTTCGCTCTGGATGAGTTTTGAGGCATTCTCGGTGGCATTTCGAAGCTCGTTCAGAGCTCTACGTGTGTTACTATAGGGTTAACCCCTTGTGATAGCTTGTTTCGGGCCTTAAAAACGTCATTTAGTGCCTTTTCGAAGACTTCAAAGTTTTTAAGTCTCATATATAGTCATTTTGCATTCCCTACATCATTTAATAGCAATAATACAATCGAGCAATCTAGGTTTTCATTTGTATCCATTAGCACATGTGCTATTAAGTTGAACTAATACCATTACTAAAGTGAGAACTATTAGCTAAACTTAGTACATCATTGTGTGAGTGGATGTATATCTATGCTAAGGATGATTGACCCAAAGGAAAATCATCTTTATGCCAGATATATGTTTAAAGGAGGTTCACTATAAACATCATACATGTAAGATGTCTGTCTAAAGGAAGGCATGTTATGTGACTGATTAAAAGAATAGTGAATTATGGTTATATAATCAAATCAGGAATAGTGAACTGTGGTCATATAACCAAACATAACTCATATTGAGTTATCAATCATGCACATATTGTGTTGCCTAAAGGAAGACACATTGTGTAGCAAATTATAGTGTTTTGAGTTAGGATTAGAGAGTACCGTTAACAATTTGCAATTTACTCCAAAAATTAATTGTAATATCGTATTTGATATCTCATAAAGAGACCCATCATATGTTCATATATTTCTTTCTTAGTGTTTGCTTTATATCACTCACTACAAGAAAATTGTCATATATCCACAGTAGATTTTAGCTACGCATATATAAACTGTAGGTATAGGTAATACATAACTACAGATATATGACATCGTCACTATAGATTATAGGGACAGATATCAATATTGTGGCTATTTGATTTATATACCTACACTTATATTTTATTGTCACTATAATTTTTTTAACTATGGGTATAGGTAGCATATACCTATACTTATAATTTATCGTCACTATAAGTTTCACTGTCATTATAAATATTTTTTAATGGAATTTATTAAAATAAATTATTTTAAATATTAAAGTGATTAAGGGATGAGAGAGTGACCCTTAATACCAGGTTAAGCCAATTAACCAAGGGTTAAGTATGATAATTCAAATTTCAATTAATCCTAAGTTTAATTTTAATTGATTAAAACCTAGATTTTATTGGTATAGAATCAATAAAAATAGGATCCAATAATCCAAACCCGTTAAATCAACGTAACTAATTATCTATATTTTTTATTTCTTTTCTTTAAAATCCATTTTTCCTCACGCGTGCCCTACTTTTCCCCTTCTCACCGCCGGTGCCCTTCCTACTGTCTCAAGCCCCGCCGCCTCAAGCCCGCCACCGGAGCATCCTCCACCGCAAGGCGCCGCCACCTTTGGAGCACCGGCCACCGACGAAGGTAGAGTTCAGGGTTTAGGGTCGAGTGGTGAGGAAGAAGAGGAAGTCGGGGGGCCACCTCGCGGCCGCCGCGCGCGTGGCCAGTGGTCGTGCCGCCGGCGGCCGGCGCGTGGCCGGCAGCCGGTGCGTGCCGCCAGCGGCCGGCGTGTGCCGCCAGTAGCCGGCGCATGGATCAAATGTTTTTAACCCTGCATTTTCATATTATGCATACTATTGCTATGCTAATTTGTATACACTGAACAAGGTGTTTGTTCTATATTCGTACTCTTATATTTTTAGATGATAGTGTTCATTTCTGGCTGTGTCTATTATTCAGGTATATATTCGGCCATTTTAAACTTTAGTTTAATGGTTTTTTGGATGTCATCCTAATTCCAGCTCCGTGAATCCAAGGGCCAGACAACAATCAAATTTCGCCCTCATTCAGGAGAGGTATCAGATAATATGAATTGACTTTCATTTCTCTATTAATCATGTGATAGATGATGTCTGTTATCTGCAGGCTAGTGACATTGATCACCTTGCTGCGACATTTCTTTGTGCTAATGATATTGCTCATGGAATCAAGTTAAGAAAGTCCCCTGTCCTTCAGTATTTGTATTATCTGGCTCAGGTAATTGAGGCCAGCCGCTTGTGGCAGCTCCATTTTTTCCAATTAGAAATATTACTACGATCTATTTTCCTCTCATTCTATACCATATTGCTTGTGCTGAGTTTTACTTCCTTGCTACCAGATAGGTTTGGCGATGTCTCCTCTTAGCAACAACTCACTTTTTCTTGATTATCATTGGAACCCCTTCCCAATGTTCTTTCGCAAAGGTCTAAATGTTTCTCTTTCAAAGGATGATCCTTTGCAAATTCATCTAACAAAAGAACCTCTGGTGGAAGAGTACAGTATTGCAGCCTCAGTAATCTATCTAAATGATTTCTTCACTGTGTTGGAGTAAAAAATTATAAACCCTTAATGCCCTCCTAATTAGTTACTCCTTCACAGGTGTGGAAACTTAGTTCATGCAATTTATGTGAAATTGCCAGGAATTCAGTTTACCAGTCTGGTTTTTCACATGCTCTTAAGGTAATAAGCTTTTGTTGTTCGATGCACCAATATGAATGTGAAATAGTTTCATGGTTGAATGATTCCATTTGTAAATCCTTTGATTAATCTGCTATAGTCGCATTGGATTGGGAAACATTATTACAAGCGAGGACCTGATTGCAATGACATTCATAGGATCAATGTACCTCATATCCGACTTCAATTTCGTGACATGGTATATTTCTTTACTTGAATTTCTCACCCTGCTTCATTGAATAATATGGTCAAACAATTTTATTGCAGATATGGAGAGAAGAGATGCGACTTGTTTATTTAGGAAAGCCTATTATACCAAAAGAAATGGAGAAGTGAGGCTCTCTTCATGCTTTTTTGTTTTTGGGTGAGTTGTTTTACTTAATCTGAAGAGTCATATTTTTTGTGGTCTTTTTGCTGGATTCTCACTCATTCTACTCGAACTGCATTTTGAGTGCATAGGAGTAATGAGTTAGCTGGATGTATTATTTGTGGTTGCTTGGTGTCATTGAATGGTGTATTAAAATGAATTCAGCAGATATTTAATTTTTTTTTCAATTCTCGGAATTACGGTGCAGTGGTAGGACATCCAGTTTGATTCTTATATATATGCGGTTCGATTTCCAGTTGCGATGAATTTGTAGAATTTTTCTCTAAAAAGGTTGACAAACCATGGATGCTGATGCTACTGAGGTTGTCCACGCAAGTGCCTCTCGATTTATCCAGATAGCCGATGGAAAATTTTCATGAGACGGAGTCAATCATCTCTATGATTAGTCGGATCGAAGGTTTGGATTTGAATATCTGAGGTTAGTAAAATAATAATAATAATAATAATGCAGTTATGTAATAATGCAGTTATGTCAGTTTGGCATAAAATTAACGGTGCTATTGGAATAGTTGTTCAAATCTAATTTGTTTTTTTAACTTTCATTGATTTATTTAGATTGTGTGAGCTCTTATGAACAAATTTTTTTTTTTTTATATTTTTAAGTTGTTTAGTTAACACAGTTTTCTATTTATAAGCTTTGTTTGTAGATTGTTTATGAATATTACTTATAAATAATTGGTAATCTTATGCTTATCCGATTATATTTCTAATTTTCAATACTATTTATTTACTGTTACACTAAGGAGTATTCAAATCGTCCTCCTTATCTATTGGTTCTAACTAGAAGTTATGCTTCAATATAACACTGTATTAGTTTTGTCCATTAGTTTAATTAGTTTTAGCAGTCGTCACGAAGAATTTCTTAAATTGTTATCTTAGTTCAAAATTTACATACTTTTTTATAGGTTCCGAATGCTTCAAGTAAGCTAAATGGTCAAAGCAATTCAGGATCTCAAAGTTCAGGAAGATTATGAATATAGTAGGTACTTAATTTGATTAACTTTCATTAAGATTGAGATTAATTTTGTTAATTAAATACATTCACTTATATTAATGCTTCATTATAATTTAATTTGCAGGTGATAACTAGAAGCGAAGGTGTTCATTTTGTTGATTGTTAGTGATTCATGTCTATCATGTTTTGGAATTTTATTTTGTATGCACCATATATATGTGCTTTATGGGAGCATAATATATTATTTTTTTAGATTTTCATGATTTCATTTCTTTGTAATATTGCTACCTATTACTTTAAGATATGATTTATTTTTAATATAATTGGAGTCTTTTTTTAAGATGATTGTTATTCTTATGTAAATTTAAATATATAAATTGAATCCTAAATTTCAATTTTTTACAACAAAAGTGTGGTTATAATTTATACCTACGGAAAAAAAATCATGGACTATAAACTATATCCACGGAAAAAAGACCGTGGTTAATTATTTGGTAATTAATTGTGATAATTTTTAGTTCTGTCACTAAATCCTATAGTGATGCAATGAAATCCGTAGGTATAAGTCGGGATATTTTTTGACGGTAATGGGTACCGTCACTATATGTTACACCTACGGAAAAAAAATCGTAGGTAAAGGCATAGTAAAAATGACGGAAATAGATGTCCGTGGGTATAGATTTTTGAGGTCTATACCCATGGTTTTCATGCTTTTACCTACGGTTTTTTAGCGTAGGTATATGACAATTTTCTTGTAGTGACTGTTTATATATATAAATATGTATGTTTATCGTTATTAATGTGAGCATTTGTTCTGTTCTTTCTTTTATCTTATAACACAAATGATATCTACCAATAAAATTAATATTCCAACTTTAGTCTTAGAAACACTGGACATAAAAGGACTATTAGGAGTAAGATTACTAAAACAGCAGTGTATGGTAATGAACTTCTCGACTTAGTTAGTTCAGAAGTCAATTTCATTACTGTTCCTACTGACACATGGTGGATAGACACTAGTGCTACCACTCGTATTAGTGTCATTGAGCATGATTGTCTTACTAGTCGACTGTCTATTGATGGTGAAAGATACATATATACTGGCAATAGCAAGAAGGCTAGAGTGACTGTTATAGGTGTTTTAGGCATTGTTTAGGAACCGACATGTTTTTGTATTCGAAAAATATATTTGTAGTTCCATCCTTTAGGAGGAATTTAATTTCCGTTTCTTCTTTGGACAAATCAAGATATACTTGTTCATTTGAAAATAGAATATTTAGTATTTTTCAACATTCAAAACTTATTGGCACTGGTTCCCTAGTTGACAAGCTATACAGGTTAAACACTATAGCTCTCATTGACCGGAGGTAGATGACTCTTCTTGCTCTTGCTCCGGCATGGAAGATGAGATAATATCCTCCCCCTCAATCCTAGAGGTGGATGAGCTTGTTTCTTCGTCCTCCTCCAATTGAGCTGATGAGCATTCCTTTTCTTCCATTTCTTTTTGGACCGATTGTGGGTTCTCATGGAATCTTGTCACTTGGCTCCATAGCTCCTTGACATCCATGTAATCACCTAAGCTACACACAATGTCGTTAGGAATTAAATCAACCAAAAATTTGATTACCTTCTTATTTTTCTTAAATTCTTGGATTTGTTCCTTGGTCAACTTCTTCATCTTAAGGAATCCTCCCTTTGACCCTCTTGGATAATTGAATCCTTCCATCAAGATGACCCATTCTTCAAAGTCCGTCATCATGATGAAGTCTTCAATCCTTCCCTTTCATTGATTGAAGTCTTCTCGTCCATAGAGTGCATACGAGATCGGAGTGTTGATGTTTCATCCCAATTTCTCTTCAAACTCCATCTCTTCCCTCTACCGCGCTCCCTTGGTGGTTAGTCCAAATGAAAAATAGCCTCGCTCTGATACCACTTGTTGGGAATTGGACGTCGCTAGAGGGGGGTGAATAGCGTGTCGTACGTCGATAGAATTCATTCGAGTGCTTGCTACAAATGTTAGTGTACGCAGCGAAATATATAATGATAAAAACAAATACAAAACATAAGCAAATAATACACAAAATATATGTGGTTCGGAACCTTAGGGTCTCTACACCACGGGGCGAGCTCAACGAGCTCTAGTGATACACTTACCACTAATAAAAATCCTTTTCGACAACACGTCGGAAGTAGAGAAACCTTGTATAAGTGTTTATAACAATAAATGAAATACAACAAGTAAATACAAATACAATACACAAGAAACACGTAAAGAAATCTTTACAAATGCGCTTTTGGATGTTTGCTTGTTTGGTTGCTTGAGCTGCACTTGGAGACCCTGAATTGTACCAGCAAATCATCCCAAATCGCCCTAAGGAACCATTGCGAAATCCTCCTCCACGAACTACTTTTATAATCTGCATTCGAGCTGATTTTGCTCCTGGCAGTCGACTGCCATAAGACCCCAGTCAACTGTCAACAGTGTCGTTGTCTCACAACGGACTTAATCCACGTCAGCATTCAAGCCAACAGATACACTGATACGACACGATCGCTAATCGATCGTCACGCTTTGTAGCCAATCGACTACCAACTATCGAGTGTTCGTGCTCGCGACCATTACAATGATCGCCTCTCCATGGCAATGACATAACTCAAGCCATCACTTGATTGCCAAGGCTTTTGCCACAGTCGAACTCTAGTCGACTCACAGCAGTCGACTGGTCATAATTCCAGTCGACTGTTACAAGTCGACTTGACTGCCAAGTGTCAAAACATTTGATCAAATTTTGTCAATAACTCCTACTCTCATCCCTTCCACCGAGCTTCCTCAGTGGCTATTTGATTGGCGAGAGCAATCCTCAGATCGCCCCTCTCTTTGGCAAAGGCTATTGTATGCTGGCTCATGGAAGTCATGGCCTGGGTGTGCTATAGTTGTAATGTCTGCATTTGTTCAGTTATCTTTGTCAGAGCCCCTGGAAGTGTAGATACTTTGGAGGAAAGGTCTTCTAGTTGTATCCAACTTGATTTTAGGGAGGCCTCCAAATTTTTAATAATCGATTGAGTCTTCAATAGTTCAGCAAAGGACTCAGATTTTCTCGCCTGTGTTTCCCGGAGCTGAACTTGGTACTCTGAAAATTCTTGGGTCAGGGCAATAACATGCTAGATTTTCTCAGTTTGTAAGAATAGTTGAGCTTAAAGGGAATCAACCTTTTTGAGGGCTTCCTCTTTAGCACACCCTGTTGTCGTTAGTTGGATCTTCAATTCTTCACAACGAGCAGCTAAAACAGTCTCCCGCTATTTGCTGTCAGTAAGTTGTTGAACCGTCTTTTTCAGTTGAACCTGGGAGGCATTATGGTTAACCGTCATAGTGGACTGATAATCGGCCAAGTGCCGAGTCGCTTCATTGTAATTGGTGGTCGCCTGTATAAAGGGAAGAAATATTTCAGAGGTAAATGTTAAGATATGCCAAATATGGTAGGGTTAAGGGAGGATATCTCTGACAAATTCTTCCGCAGACGTTCAAAGGGGTCCTGTACTCTCGACTGGTTGAAGAGTTTCACCTCCTGGAGAGTACATATCTTCAGTGCGGACCCGAGGGTAGTGAAGGAGGAGATTGAGAGGTAGAATACCCCCCATAGGAAGAGGAGGTTCTTCCCTAAGGAAGGAGGGATTGAAGGATGCGCGCAGAATTAGGAAGTGGGGAAGGGGGATGAGTTAACTCTGGGGATGCAATCAGAGGAGGAGGAGACATAGGAGGATCAATTTCTATGCCGGAAGAAGAAGGAAGTGAAGGGGTAGGTAAAATGGGAAGATTCACTTCGAAAAAAAGGGGAAGGTTGTCAGGAGAATGGATGCCCTCCTCAATGGGATCAGAGGTAATAAGGTGGCGGCGTCAACGAAGCAGGAGAGGAGGTGGCCTAGGGGATTGAGAAGATGAGGTTGCAGGAGGAGTTACGGAGTTGGCAGGACCCCCCTTACGTAGGCGAAGTTTCTTAGGGGGTCACCGGGGGGGGATAGGGGATTTTCCCCTTGTGTGTTTCCCTTAGGGCTTGTTGGCCATGACCTTCTCTGTGCTATCCCAAGCCCTCTGCATCAGGTCATCTACAATGTAAGATATCCAGAATAATAGATAACAGTAACAAGAATTAACATACATTATATATGAAGTGCTAGTAGTACCCTACCTATTACGACGGGATCGTCCAGGTGGAAGGGGGACAACTCGTAGTGGCTCAGGATGTGGGCATCTAATAAAAAGTCAGAATTGTAGTGGTATTTTTTCAACACCTTATGGACCTCGGCAAAAGGGCATTGAAGCCTACAATTCTGAAAGGGAAGTAAGTCTGGAAGGACAGTCTTCCAAGTATCGGAGTAGGGGAGTGGGGTAGGGTGTTGGGCAAAGAAATATGATTCCCTTCGACCTTTGTGGGAGGAAGGTTTATTAGTATGGAACTGACAATCTGGATGACTAGCAAAGTAAAAAATACCTATCTTTGAAGATTTCAATTGAAAGAGGCAGTGGAACATTAGAGGGGACAAGAGGAGTTCTAAATGTTTGAAAATTATGACGGTGTTCGCCAATAGTCGAAAGACATTAGGGGCTAACTGGTTGATGGGCAGTTTATAGAAATCTAATAGTTCAAAGCAAATAGGGGGTACGGGCAGTCGCATGCCATTTTCTAGTTGATCTGAAAAGAAACAGTGATGGTTGGGAGGGAGAGGGGTCTATAAACAAATCTTTAATGTCGAGGAAGTAATGATTATCATCTATGCATGAAAAACCATCCTCGTACCAAGGGGTCGAACTAGGGTTTGTCGGAGAAAGAGTCATAGCAGGGTGACACTTACTTGTGGTTGAGAGGAAGCAGTCGTTACAGGAAAGAAGACTCCTAGGTGCCGAAGGTTTAGGCGTGAGACAGTCGCCGGCGAAAACTACTGAGAGGAAGAGGAAGAGTCAGAATCAAAAAAGAAGAAGTTGGCGTGTGGAAACAAGGTTTCCGAGGGTTTTTAACTTTTAAACTTCCCCCTAAGATGGGAAAGTGGGGCCCATCAACCCAGCAAAAGGCTTAATATACTTAGGGTAAGTAATGAAGAGGAAGATCCTAGCTCAATAAGTTAAACAAGATCGGTAAGAGATGAGAAGGTGGTTGAGGTATAGCCAAGGAAGGGTGATTAAAGGGGGTTCCTCATTTAAAAAGTCAAACTCAGGGTTTCGTATGACTATTTTGGGTTGGGGGTGGCTAATGATACTGTTATAATATGACTTAGGAGCTAGAAAAAGGAATTATGATTTGTATGATGAAATCAGATAGAAGGATCATAATGTAGGATATACGATCTAGTGCAGCAAGACCCGACTCGAAGAAATAGACCGAGTCGATGAGATGACAACTCGGGAAAAGAGAGGAAGTCCGGTGGTCAAAATGAAACTAGATAGTGACTCGGGAAAGTGAGCCGGGTTGAGGGGGTGACAACTCGGAAAGTCGAGATGGGTTATAAGTGCATGTGCCCGATAGCCAAAACAAGGTCAAATAGCAACTTGGAGAGCCGAGTTGAGAGCCCCCAGGGCAAACCCAGATGGCTAGCGCAGCCGTGTTAAGGCTTGAAAGGGCAAGGGGTCGATTCCTGGAGGTGACGACCAGACTACCGATGACTCTGCATTTCTGCGCTAGCCACCTGGGACCTGATTTACCCCCCTCCACACGTAGGGGCAGCGGTGGGGGGCCACTAATGTGACGGTTCCACATTTTTGGAGAGTCGAGTTGAGTTATATACACCTCGGCTTGAATGACTAGAATGGTGTAAGAAAGCAAGTTAGGAAAATGAGTCAAATCAATAACAGGGCAACTCGGGAAACAGAGCAGAGTTGGGATAGAGATAAGAAAAAGTGACTAGCTAGGAGAAAGAAGGGCTCAATGGTAAAGTGAGGGTAAAGAAAGGGGAAGGTGCTCTCTCATGAGAGTTTGTTACGCATCGTAACAAACCAAGACACCTGAAAGTTCCCACAGAAGGTTCTCAATAACATTCACTCACTAATATCATAACAGTATTATTCTTCAGATTAGATGACCCTCCACGTGGACAGTGATCTAGGTGGTTTGTTACGCCACAGCTGGCTCCAAGGACAACAAGTATAAAAGGAGAGAAAGAAGGAAGAGGAAAGGGCTTCAATTGAGGGGGCACCTGGACTCTCCTTGACTCTGGAACTTTTTCTCGTTGGCTCTCACTCTCAATGGCGGGGTGAATTGTCCTAACGGAGGCTCACTCCTTGAAGAGAAGACAAATCTTGGATGGAGGAAGGAGGAGGAAAATCATACGAGTCTTATTTTCTTTTACCTTGCATAAACTTCTATCTATAAGGGGTTTCTCCACCTCCGAAAGTACTTACAAGAAGGAGGGATTATAGTAAAGGTGTCTAGCGTCGGAACTCACTCTAGAGTTCACCCGTGGAGTAGGAATTAGAATTCCGAACCAAGTTAAATCTCTTATCATCATTCTCATTACTCTTTTATTTACTGTTGTGACCGGAGATGACCCCAAGCCTCTCTGACATCTTCATCCCAAAGAAGACAGAAAATTCATGCCGCATCAATTGACGTCGTCTCTGTGAACATTTTTGCTGAATAGGACATGAATGATGTAGACGGCATGGCGTGCCGCCAGTTGCACGTTGGCACTAGGGTTGTAAACAAGTCAAGCCAAGCTTTATAGTGTTCAGACTTATTTGATAAGATAACCAAGCCGAGCCGATTCAAGTCTAAAATTTAACCAAACTATTGAAAAACCTGTTCAAGCTTGGCTTGGTTTCTTTTTTTAGAGATTGAGCTTGGCTGGAGCTTGAATTGAGCTTGACTTGTTTAATGAATATCAATCTTATAATTAAACTCGATTCAAGCTTGAATCAAGCTTGATTTAAACTTGTTTAAATTTTGTTTATTTAAACGTTATCAAGCTCTCAAGTTAAGCTTGTTTGTTTATTTAAATTTTAAATATTTTAATCATTATTTATAAATGAGTATAAATAAGTTCATAAATTATTTTTAAATGAGTTTGTTCACGAACATTAACAAGTCGAACACATATGTATTCAAGTTTGTTTATTTAATTTATGAAGTTGTTTGAGCTTGTTTATTAATTGACTTTGATGTATATTGAATGAACATAAACGAGTTATTATCGGGCCAAACACTAAGTTTGTTCATGAACGCTTGATGTATTTACAGCCCTAGTTGGCACTAGTCGACTTCTTCCACCTTCAAGCCATCATTATGAAATCTTCGTTTACCCGCTAACAATTAACTACCTTCAAAAAAATGAGCCGCCATTTATCATAAATCTCCGGTCACAACATAAATTTTGTAAATATTCGTAGGAGAAGGATTCAAAATGTTTCGGCAATTTACCAAACACAGCTCTTAAAATTCGGAATTACCCAAAAAAATTTAGCATGGTTTCAGATTTACCAAATCGCGTACCTAATTCCCCTATTAAAATTCGGGATCCCTGCAGCACCACAGGCTGATATTCGTGGCAAAAAATATTTTAATCAGTTTAATTAGTTGTTTCATCAAATTATTTGATAAATTTTGTAGGAGAATGATTCAAAATGTTTCGGCAATTTACCAAACACAGCTCTTAAAATTCGGAATTACCCAAAAAACGTAGCATGGTTTCAGATTTACCAAATCGCGTACCTAATTCCCCTATTACCCCTCCCGCCAAACAGACCTACAATTTAATTATGAGAGAGAATTTTCATGCATCCGAGCCACTACTGGAAATTCCGAACCATCTAAACGTGGTGCTGGGAATTCAAATCCCAGCACCACCTTTTTTTTTATCTGATTTCTAATTTATATCGGTCTGATTTCTAAAATATTACTGTGAATACCTAATAAAACCTCGAATATCAGAAGTTTTGGTCACGAATACACAGAGGGACACTACTCAAACTCAATGGACTTGGATTGGATCGAAAAAGAGGTGAATAAGACCATCAATGAGTTTTGACCGAAACTCATTGATGGACTTAGAGGAGTCCAAATTTCGAAATCTTGACATAGACTGAAAGATCTTACAACATGAATTTTTGATATGTCGAGGAAACTTAGTTTTAATCCTCTTATCTCTCAATTTTAACTTGTGTCGAAAAAAAATGGTACTGAAAGTTGAGAAACTGGTGGAAGATAGTGGTAGTGGTGCTGGAATTCGCAATTCCAGCACTCTGTAATCTTTGGAATTGGAATTTCGGCACTGTGTCTTCAGGTGGAATTCCCGGACCACCTTGATGTGTCGAGATCCTGCAACACCGGTGGTGCTAGAAATTCAAATCACAAGACTACAGCGATTAGTGTGAAATTTCAATCTCCAAAGATTACTGGTGCTGGAATTTAATTCAAAATTAATAAAGGTAATTTTATCGATTATTTTATGATAAATTAAAAATATCGATTATTTCAGACACTCTGCTAATCTTTGTATTTATTTCCGCCGTAAAGGTAATGAGTAGGAATTGCAAGGGGTTTAAATTTTATCAGATTATTTTATGATAAATTAAAAATATATAGCTTCTTTGATATTTAATTTTTTATAAAAATTATAGAACATTTTTTTTATTAGAATCATAAAAAAACTTTTGAAAAATACGATAAAAAAATATAATTCGATATGAATATTAAATAGTCTATTAATGTAGAAATCGAATTTGCTCCTTGTGGAAATTCACATAAAAACATAAATATTTATTATATATAAATATTTATTTTTGATCTATATTATGTTGAACATTAATATTATAAATAAGAATTATACAACAATTTTAATTCATTTCTGCTTTAATTATATTTAAATAATTCAGCAGTTGACATAGGCATAAAAAAAAGAGAATAATCAGGACTATTTTAATTAAAAAATGTTTTTTTAAGAAATAAAAATTATCCTTTAATTATTTTTTTATTGTTTTTGTAAAGTTTATATGATTATGGCTTTTAAGCTCCATAGGGAGCTATTTTTTTTTATTTAAAATTTCAACTTAATTAATTTTGAGGATGATTATTTTATTCATAAGTTTTTAATGAGATATTAAATAATTTATTGATAATTCCAGCATCACTGTGGTGTTGAAATTAAAATTTCGGACCACCGCGCTGGGATTGAATTTCCAACACCACGCTGGTGGTGCTTTGGGATCAGAATACCAATCGCGCTGGTCGAATTCACAATTCCAAAGACCACCGCGTGAATTGAAATTTTCAAGACCACCGCGCGTGGTCTTTGAGATTGAATTCAAAGACCACATGTGGTGTTGCAGGATCCCGACACCATCGCTGGTGGAATTGAATTCACCTGAAGACACTGGTGTCGAATTGAAATTTAAGACCACAATTCCTGGGAGATAAGAGGATTAAAACTAAGTTTCCTCGACATATCAAAAATTCATGTTGTAAGATCTTTCAGTCTATGTCAAGATTTCGAAATTTGGACTCCTCTAAGTCCATCAATGGGTTTCGGTCAAAACCCATTGATGGTCTTATTCATCTCTTTTTCGATCCAATCCAAGTCCATTGAGTTTGAGTAGTGTTCCTCTGTGTATTTATGGCCAAAATTTCTGATATTCAAGGTTTTATTAGGTATTCACAGTAATATTTTAGAAATCAGACCGATATAAATTAGAAATCAGATAAAAAAAAAGATGGTGCTGGGATTTGAATTCCCAACACCACATTTAGATGGTTCGGAATTTCCAGTAGTGGCTCGGATGCATGTAAATTCTCTCTCATCATTAAATTGCAGGTCTGTTTGGCGGGAGGGGTAAAAGGAGAATTAGGTACGCAATTTGATAAATCTGAAACCATGCTACGCTTTTTAGACATTTCCAAACTTTAGAAGCTGTGTTTGGTAAATTGTCGAATTAACTATATGGCCCTTAGCTGATTGACCCAATTTGCAACAATAATTATAAATCCAAATTAAAAGTCACCTGTAAACTTTTGCAACTCATTATTTTCTTGCTAAATTCTCCTTCCGTGACAACTCGATTAAAATTTCAGTTCTTCAGATCGGATAATATATTAATTAAAACTCTTTGAATTTATTCCAGGTGTCACTGCTTGTCAATCGAACATTTGCACCCACTAACAGCGCCTCAACCCTTGTTTAGTTTCATTGTTTGTTACCAATAATTTGCACTACCTTCACTCTGACTGACCCAAGGTCAAGCTCAATCGTGCCCCCCCTTCAGTTCACCTCAACATCAATGTCCATCAGATACTTATCTCAAAATAATGAGATAGGTCTGATTAATTTAATCCTTTATTGAAATTTTCTAGGGGCTAACTTGCATAATTGTGCATTTTTTTGGTTAAAAATAGCTGAGAGACACACGTGTAAAATTAATTGACTGAGTCAAAATTTCTTGTGCATCGGAAGTCGCCGGTCCACTCAGAAGTCGTCGGTTCATGCCATGAGATCCACAAGAATCGTCCGGTCGCAGTGCCGTCTGCGTCCACGAGTCCCCTCGCTACGGATAAATGTCATTAAAATAAATAAATAAATCTTAACACGTCGTTGTTTTGTTTACGAGTGTTTCTTCATGTATAAATTTCCTAGAGTTACCATATCCCAAGAATATTTTTTAAAATATTCAAAAGCAAATCATTTAATTAAAATCAATCTACATGAAAATCCTACGCAGCCTCTGCCTAGTTAACTTATTTTATCTTTTAATGATATTGTCTAAAAACATAAATTCAAATTGTAAAACAGGAGCATTTGGATCGTGGCGAATTTTTTATTTTTTATTATTATTTTTTAAATAAAATATTTTTTTATTTTTTTATTTTTGTAAAAAAATTTCTTTTATTTTTTGGAAAATCAAAATAGAAATAAAAAATAATTTTTTTATATTTTTTAGTTTTTCAAAAAATAATTTTTTATTTTTTAAAAAAGCGGAGATGGAAAATATTATTTTCTTATTTTCCTAAAAAAAAATAAAAATGAAAAATAAAAAAAAATCGCTAACCAAACGCCCCTTATATTTTAGATCTTCATGTTATCCAAAAGTAAACTCTTGTCAAATTTTTAATCTTTATACGTTAATTTCTCTGGATTTCTTCCACATGTAATTGTTCGTTGGATTATACGTGGCATATAACGTACTTTTATGCACTGAATACCTAGCTACCTAACGTACTATTAATTTCGCATACCACTGCACTCTGTTATTGTCTCAAGCTGATCAGCAGAATCGATCGCAATGTCTCCTTCTGCCTACCGCCACCACTTCCTCTTTCTCCTCCTCTTCTCTTCTCCAAGTCTCATCGCCGCCCAACGGTTGTACAACATCTGCGGCACCACCGGCAACTACACCCCTAACACTACTTACCAAACCAATCTCGATCGTCTCCTATCCTCCCTCTCCCTCAACGCTTCCAACACCGGGTTCGCCACCACCACCGTCGGGCAAGATCCCAACCTCGTGATCGGCCTGGCACTCTGTCGCGGCGACGTCAACACCACCGAGTGCCGCGGGTGCCTCGACACGGCCTCCCAGGAATCGCAGCAGATCTGCCCCTTCCACAGGGCGGCCACCATCTGGTATGACTTCTGCTTCCTCCGCTTCTCCAATCAGCAATTCCTCAACTCCACCAGCAACGAGCCGGAATTCCAAATGGGCAACACCGGAAACGTCAGTAGCCCACAACGCTTCAGTCGCCTCCTCAATCTTTTACTCAATTCGACCGTCGACAGCGCAGCCGGGTCGGACACGCGGTTCGCGACGGGTGAGGTGAGCAACTACACTGCGGAGAGCCCGACGGTGTACGGTCTGGTGCAGTGTTTACCCTATTTGTCGGCGTCTCAGTGCCAGCAGTGCGTGCGCAGTCTGTACGACCCACTTCCGTCGTTCCTGGAGAGGAGGCAGGGAGGACGGGTCGTCGGGGTGGTATGCACCATGAGGTACGAGATCTATTCCTTCTTCGAGGGCGTACCCACCTTGAGGCTCACGGTCCCGCTGGAAAACGCCATGAGTCCGGCCGCGCAGCCTCCTGCAGCACCTCCGTTCGCTGTCGCCGCCTCCCGACAAGGTATAAGAATTGTTAATTACGCCAAATCAAAGTCATTAGAAATGAATTTCTAACTGTCAATAACAATAATTAATTCCGCATAATATTATTAACGGAGATTTATTTTTATCCTTCATTAGAGATAATTTTACATTCAAAGCGGTGTGTGATTCGATGAAATAACAAAGATTAATTTAGTCGAAAAGACGAGAAACATCTGATATATATGTAGGGTTTTAAGTGAATCAAGCGTTCATGAACGAGCTTGATGTTCGACTCGGTAAAAACTCGTTTACGTTCGTTCAATATGCATCAAAGTCAATTAATAAACAAACTTAAACAATTTGATAAATTAAATAAATAAGCTTGAACATATATGTGTTCGGTTTGTTAATATTCGTGAACAATATTCATGAACGATGTTAGTGAACAGTATTCGTGAATATTAACAAGTCGATTTATGATTATATTCTTTTAAAAATTATTTTTGAATTTATTTATACTCATTTATAAATCTGGATTAAATTAGTAAAATTTTAAATAAACAAACAAATTTGACTTAAGAGTTTGATAACGTTTAAATAAATCAAATTTAATTAAGCTTGAATCAAACTTGATTAGAAACTTGAATCCCATTAAACAAGTCAAACTCAATTCAAATTCAAGTCAAACTCAAGTTAAAAAAATAAATATCAAATTAAATATGAACAGATTTTTTAATAGCTGATTAATTTTAGACTTCACTCGATTCGATTCGATTTAATTATCTTATCAAATAAATTTAAATATTATAAAATCATACACATACACCACTATCACTATGGTTAGTGGCTGTGAGAAATCCTGCCCATTTGTCTATTTCTATTGGAGATAGCTAGCTAGTACTAGTCACCACCAATTCAAGACTTGCATAATTATATTGACAAGAAAAGTCTCCCGTTAGAATCCACCCCTGATTTCAAGGCGCTGTGATACTAAACCAATCTAATTAATATGCAATGTGAAATTATGGTAGCACAGATCCTTCTTTAACTTCCTAGCTAGCAGTGGATGAGGACCAAAACTAATTCTGAGATATTTATTGTCTGAAATGCTTGTGGAATAAGACGTCTTGAGAATTTTCCACCAAGAAAAGTCAAGAAATATTAATCATTTGTTATTGCAGGAAGGAAATAATGTCTAACAATATTGATTTCGGATGAAAATTAAAGAAATGAAATGTTGTGATTTGCAGCAGGGAGAAAGAATGTGACCGGAACTGTTCTAGCGATTGTAATTCCATCGGTGACTGCGATATCGTCTCTCGTCTTCTTAATTTGCATTTGCTACTGTAGGAGGAAGCCGGCATCCCAATGTTAGTCATTGCACGGCATAATTAATTTTATGGAGCTACATGATGTTTCTTAATCAACCTCTAATTAAGTCGTTTAATCTCCCATCGATAGATGAAGAAACTGAAGCAGAAAAAATCATGAGTGTCGAATCGATATTGTTCGATCTCTCCACACTACAAGTGGCGACAGCCTTCTTCTCTCAAGAAAACAAACTCGGCGAAGGTGGATTCGGAGCAGTTTACAAGGTATATATATCTAAACTTCAAAATTAAAGCATATGTCGGTATTAATTTCTTGTTAATTATGTGTTTGCATATTTTTCTTTAAATCATTTAATTTGTAGGGATTTCTTCCAAATGGACAAGAAATAGCAGTGAAGAAACTATTGAATGCGGGTCAGGGACTTGCCGAGTTGAAGAATGAACTAGTTTTGGTCGCGAAGCTTCAACACCGGAATCTCGTAAAACTTCTCGGAGTTTGCTTGGAGGAGGAGAAAATGCTCATCTACGAATATGTCCCTAATCGAAGTCTCGATTTATTCCTTTTCGGTAATCATCAATTTATCCATTTTAAATTATGCAATGCAAGTTGCAGCACTGCAATTCCGCTAATTGATCATTTGAAAAAACACTGCATGGCTACGTAGATCCTGGGAGGGGTAAGGAATTACGTTGGGCAACGAGATACAAGATCATCAGTGGAATTGCTCAAGGCTTGCTTTACCTCCACGAGGAGTCCCAGATAAAGATCGTACATAGGGATTTGAAAGCCAGCAATATTTTGCTAGATGCAGAGATGAACCCCAAAATCTCAGATTTCGGCTTAGCCAAGCTTTTTGAGGGCGACCAGACTCAAGGCACCACCAACCGGGTCATCGGAACTTTGTGAGTATATAACTTGGCCAACAGATCGAGTAATCTGCTATTTAATTACCTTTTCTTTTTTCTTGTCTGTCGTTCACATTTGATTAAAAAAAAACCCTCATTTGCTTGGTTTTTATGTATATTCAGTGGATACATGGCACCGGAGTATGCAATGCACGGTAAATTCTCAATAAAATCAGACGTGTTCAGCTTCGGCGTTCTGGTTTTGGAGGTTTTGACGGGAAGAAAAAACAGTGGAAGCTATGATTCTGAGACTGCAGAAGATCTTCTAAGCTTCGTAAGTAGAAGTTGCTTTTTTTTTAAAAAAAATAAAAAATTAATCTAATGAAGCCTATAGCCTACCTATAGTTAACTAATGTGTCGATGCATTGTTTGGAACAGGCATGGGAGAAGTGGAGTGGAAGTGCTGCGCTGGAGATTGTAGACCCGGTTCTGGGCGACGAGTACCACGGCGGCGACGTGCTGCGATGCCTCCAGATTGGGTTGCTGTGCTTGCAGGAGAATCCATCGGATCGGCCCAGCATGAGAACGGTGGATCTGATGCTGAATTCTGAAACAGCCTCCGTGCAAACTCCTTCGAAGCCTGCGTTTTGCGTTGCCAAGAGCTTCAAGGACGTGCAGGTCTCCGACAGCTCCGCTTTGCCGGTCGGTGGATCGGAGAAGAGCAGCACTCGAACCATGCCCAAGTCGCCCAACGAGGTCTCCATTTCGGAACTGGAACCCAGATGATAAATTAATGAAACTCTCAAGTCAAGGATTGCGTTAATTAGCCATTAGCGTGGTGTTAGATAGCTAAATAAATCATCACTTTCCCTTTGCAAGCTATAACTCTACCAGCTGGAGCTGAAAGCTGATTTCCCAGCTGCAGATTACCGAGTGTGTTTTAGGATTTTGTGAACGCCTTTTTTGTTCTCCCTTCTCGCTCGAGCGAGAATCACGAGTCTTTCCCTATCTTTGACTTTGTTTACTCCGTGTGAAATTAATCGCGGTGTATGGGACCGGTGTATGCTTATAGAAATGGAGACATGGATGACTTCAGGGGCTATGTCATCGCATCAGGTTCAGTTGACTTGTTCTTCTTGACCAGTATGTTTAGCATGATCAATTACAAAGCTCGAAAGCGAACGATAATAAATGATGATGCATTAAATATTAATAAAGTTAAAAGTTAGTGGAAGATTGTTGCTTCTTTTTTTTCTTCTTAGACTGTAAGTGATAATTTTATGTTTGATGTGATTCTCCCATGACTATTTATTGTGTAGTGAACAATTGTGAAAGGGTCAGAGAGGGAAGTTTATAATTATAATATTGTACTCTTTATTGTTCTCGTAGCTTGAGTTAATCATAAAAATTTATATTATTATTACTATTTTAGAAAGTGGTTCTAGATTTCTAATGTCTAAGTTGGAGTTAGAGAATGATCTACTTGTTTAACAAGAATAAAGCTCCAAGCCTAACTGAAAAACCATACTCGGCTCCCAATTCCCATCTTTTACCATCTTTCAGTTATTAATCGAGAAATAAATTGTTTTTGTTAACAAAAAAAAAGGGTGATTATTGAAATAATATATGTATCGTATATATTAGTATTTTTTTTACAAAAAAAATATTTTCTGTTGATCACGGATCAGAGCAATATCTTGTTTCAGTTTGACTAATTCTTTCCTGCTGCAAGATTTTCGAAGTCAATTTATTGACCAATGTCTACGCACTCACACCGTAGCAAATTAGAGTGTAATTGGACTCTGATTTTCGCGTTCCATTTCCAATTCCACCATGGCTTCCTCCTCCTTGCCCTCCCTTCTGCTTCTGCTTCCCCTCCTTCTCCTCTCTTTTGCCGGCGCCCAGGAGCTGTTCCACAACTGTGATCCCAGCGCTGGCAATTTTAGCAACAACAGCACCTACCAATCCAACCTCGAACGCCTCCTCTCCACCCTCGCCTCCGACGGCTACGCTTCCGGCTTCTTCAACACCAGTGTCGGGGGTGGCTCCGACGAGGTGTTTGGCCTCATCAACTGCCGCGGAGACATCAACGCCACCGAGTGCCGCTCCTGCCTCGACACCGCCAGTGCCGAAGTCACCCTCGACTGCCCCGGTAACAGGGGGGCCGAGGTGTGGTACGACTTCTGCCTCCTCCGCTTCTCCGACCAGCCGCTGCCCATCTCCTCCTCCAACCGCCAGCAGCTGGCTTTAAATAACGTGGACAACGCCACGGAACAGGTCCGGTTCGCCTGGCTGTTGGGGATGCTGATGAACCGGACTGCCGACGCGGCGGCGAATTCCAGCAAGCGGTTCGCGATAGGGGAGGCCAGCTACTACACCGCAGAGTTCCCTTCCATCTACGACGTGATGCAGTGCACGCGCGACCTGTCGCAGGTGCAGTGCAGGGAGTGCCTGGGGGCGCTATTCACACCGTTGCCGCCGGCGTTCGTGGGAAAACAAGGGGGGAGGGTACTCGGCGAGAGCTGCAGCATGAGGTTCGAACTCTACCCCTCCTTCTTCGAAGGTTCCCCCACCGTCAACATCTCTGTGCCCCCGCCGTCGGTGATGCAACCGGCTCCGGCGCCCAGCTCCTCCGGAGGTAATTAATTAATTCGTTAATCAATTAGCTGCTTATGAACATGATGATCTGCAACAGATAAATACAAGTATTTCTCTAGCAGTCTCTCCGCTAACTAATCGAAACAAAGATCATCTAACTAATTAATTATATGGAAGAATAGATTAGTCCTTGCAATTTTCCAAAGGCTTCTGCCGATTAGAAAAAAAAAAAAGTACATATAAAAAAAGACTTAGCGAGGCGGAAAAACAAAGGAAGCTGACGAGAAATTTAGAAAATAAGGGGTGTTCACTGTATGCTTGATGGAAACATCGACCGGAAGTGCCCTGCGAGTGGGAAGCTAATTGTTTTCATTGATAAAATCCGGAAGTCAACTGAGAAAGGCAATTTCATATAGATGTGCCACATGGTATAGCCGCCCCATGTCAGCTTATTCAAATGAGGATGAGACGAAAAAAAAGGCATCAATAAATTACGAAGAAACAAACACGTTCATTCTCTGTCAACTAAAGTTTGCTTTTTAATTTGATGGATGCAGGAAGAAACGCAACTGCAGTTGCTCTGGCATCCGTGATACCGGTGGTATTCATATTATTACTGGCCTCCATCGGTTTCATTTGCTATCGGCGGCTGAGGAAGCAGGCGTTATTAGGATCGCTTTGTAAGTTACTGAAACAGAATCAATATAATGCCACAGATTATGACATGACAATTGACATGGACGTTTCAAGTTAACTAATTGGTTGCTCTTTCGATTTGTAGATGAAAATGACCCGGAGAAGATCACTAGTGTGGAATCTCTGTTGTTTGATTACCATACACTAAGAGTTGCGACTGGCAACTTCAATGAGGAGAATAAACTTGGGGAAGGTGGATTCGGAGCGGTTTACAAGGTACGACGACTAATCGAACAATCTTCCTTTACTTTGCAAGCATGAAGTGGTGCAGTACTATACGCATGCATTCTTGAGCAGGGAACGCTACCGAATGGACAAGAAATAGCAGTGAAGAGACTCTTGAACTCGGGGCAAGGACTCGGAGAGCTCAAGAATGAGCTGGTTTTGGTGGCCAGGCTCCAACACAGAAATCTTGTAAAACTTTATGGTGTTTGCTTGGAACAGGAGAAGATGATCGTCTACGAATATGTTCCCAATAGAAGTCTCGACACGTTTCTTTTTGGTAATAAACCCTTTTCTTTTTTTTTTCCTTCGAACTATATACCTTATAAAGATGATTAAGTTAGTGTTTTAGATTAAGACGAGATCTAATTTATCACAAGAGGTTTGAGGTTTAGATTTGTTAATAGGCATTGCTAAACTACTTGTATATCGGACAGTACCAAAATAATAAAAACTGAAAACAGAGATATCCAACTTACTTAAGTAGCCGAGAATTTCTGTTCATCCTTTTAGATTCAGGAAAAGGACAAGAACTACATTGGGGAACAAGATACAAGATTATCACAGGAATTGCTCGAGGCTTACGCTATCTACACGAGGAGTCTCAGCTAAAAATCATACATCGAGATTTAAAAGCCAGCAACGTTTTGTTAGATGCAGAAATGAACCCCAAGATCTCAGACTTCGGTTTAGCTAAGCTTTTCGATGGCGATCAGACTCAGGGCATTACGAATCGAGTTGTGGGAACTTTGTGAGTTGACTATCCCAATGGTTAACTCATTAATTAATTGTTAAATATAAATGCAATAACTACTGCTGATCACGTTTAAAAATTATAATCTCATTGCAGCGGGTACATGTCACCAGAGTATGCAATGCACGGACAGTTTTCGAGCAAGTCTGATGTATTCAGCTTTGGCGTTTTAGTTTTGGAGATCTTGACGGGAAGGAAAAACACTGGTTCATATAATTCTGAAATGGCTGAAGACCTTATGAGCTATGTGAGTATATAAAGTAGAGTGATCAAAAAGCTAAACTTTATAGGATGATATATAACTGGAAACTAAATTAAGGGGAGGGTATTTGTTCGATTCCCATATTAATTGCGCTAGCTAGCTCCGATTAGGATAACTGACAACGCTAATATATATACTGTTTGAAACAGATATGGGGGAAATGGGATGGAGGTGCAGCATTGGAGATCGCTGACCCAGCTTTGGGTGGAGACTATCAAGCGAATGAAATGATGAGATGCATTCAGATTGGGTTACTATGCGTTCAGGAAAACCCATATGACAGGCCAACCATGTCGAGTGTGGTTGTGATGCTGAATGCTGAAACTGTGTCTCTTCAAGCTCCTTCCCGGCCGGTGTTTTCTATCGGGCATAGTCGCGTCGCCGTGGACTCAGGCTTCAGCTCAAACGTTTCTGGTTTTCAAATCGGAGCGTATGAAATAGAGAGCAAGTCATTGGTCATGACATCTAATGCAAAGGATGTCTCCGTTACAGAAGTAGAACCTAGATGAAAAAAAAATAAAAAATACCACAGCAAATGTTTTAATTAATTACTTAATTAGCTAGATTTTCTCCACGAAGTTTGGATGTTTGGTGCTTCAAACGCATTATGCACACAAATTTTAGCTTGGTTTGCTTATGTATATATACACCAACACAATTTCATGAGCAATGCATATATCTGAAGTGTGGATGGATACTTTTTGTTTTTTGTTTTTATATATTTTAACTTTGGCTTAATGTATATGGTTATTGATTTGGTCGATATGATTTTTAATGCAAATAAAGAAACAAATTAGTATATATAAAAAGATAATGATTGTGTGATCTAAAAAATTGGATTTGGCTAGAGAAAAATAGGGGCCAGGGGGTCTATTATTCTAAATTCTATGAATATACATTCATTTCAAAGATTATAAGAACTGCTGCACATCAAATTTTATAAAACGATCATATCACACCCCAAAAAATATTGCCCAGATGTTCTTCCATCTACTCCAACCAATGGTAGATATATCACGAGTGCCTTAGTTATTTAGATTTATGATATCTATACTGATCGAGAAAGATTTACCTCCGTTAACCATGCATGGGCGAGTTGGACAAGGTGTAAAGTCAGTAACTGCAGAAGGAATAAAAGGAGTTTAAGCTGCAAAGGCAAAGCTGCATGTAGATCATACAACAGCAAAAGAAAGACATTAATTTGTGTTTTTGGATTGTCATTTTAGTTTAGTTGTATAATCTTGTCATCTTGCGAGTGTTCCAGTTAAAATATCATCGGACCATCGATTAGCATGTTGAAATATCAGTAAGCAGAACATTACTGTCACTTAGCATGTTAAATAATCCAAAAAATGAGCCATCAAATAATAAGTTCTCTATAACTGAATGACAAAAAAATGTGTTACATATCTGTTCTCAACAAATAAATTAATGTCCCCGCATGTGTACAATACTTAGACGCAAAAATGATAAATTACGCCATTATGTTTTCCAAAAGATTAAAATAAGAAAGATTGGGTAAACTGACACTGGAGGGAAGCGAGTTCTCATGCTAATTAAGTTGGAACCTTCTGTATGCAATAAAGAACAATGAAGAAAGTTATCATTCTAACTCAGATATGGAGGATCGGAGGCTTATAGATATAAATATAACAACTCAGTAGTTTAAATAAATAATTAGTCAATTAACATTGGCAAGTGTTTGAAAAGGCATGAGATGTATAAAATAGTCTTATGTATGTTAGTTTTTGTCTGAAAACAAGTTTAAACTAATTATCAGCCACACCTAAAACATGTGTCAGATATTTTTCCTTTAAAGATTTTTATAAATTTCTAAGAACGAATATTGTTACATATTATTTAAATATTTTATATTTATAATGAGTTTAATGAATTATCAAAGAAGATCTAAAAATAAAATCATTAAATGCATCTCCTGTCACTTGTGATCAAAGCCACATAAAACTCATAATCCACTTAACTAACTTCTAACTTGTTGAAATGATTGAAAATTCCTATGAACAAATGAAAACAAAACACAATAAGAAAACGAATGAAATTCACAACTCCATTCAATCCAGCTGAATTCCTCTCAACATGTTATCCTCCAATTAGCTTTCCCTAAATTGAGATTCAAGCTAGTTAGAAACAGTTAACTGTAGAGTTTCAGCTACAACAAAACCAGTGCAAGATTAATATTCTGGCCTTCAGTCTGACCATTGATTCAACAAAAGCATTTTTAAGATAGTAAATTGAGAGTGCGATAGCTAGTTAAAAACCCAAAAGCTAGTACTAGCAAAATTAATCAGTACACGAATGCATTGGAATAGCTAGAGACTCTTCTTTAAATTGATCTAGCAAGCGAGTCGACGCTGAAGCATCACATGAGCAGGCTCCTAATGATGGCAGCTTGATCGCTGCTGGTTTCTTCGAGCAGCTTCGACAGTCTCTCGCTCAAGTCATCGACCTCCCGGTGCAAGCTTCTGATGTAGTTGCAGGTTTCCTGCAGCACCTTTGCTGCCGATGCCTGCACCAACAATGCTAGAGTTTGAATTGCAGAAATGGCCGCGTTGCTACCTTGTTCGACTAGCTACACTCGAACCGCATCAAAACTTACTCTATCGTTCCTGCGAATGCGGGCCTCGGGGAGGACGGATTGCAGCTTGGAGACCAGATCATTGATCTGTTCATCTGTGATCCTGGATGAGCCTGATTGCCTTGCTCGATTTCTCCTGCTCGACATCTTTTCTTACTGTCGAAAGGGTAGTTAATTAGAAGCTCAAGTGACAAGGTTCAAGACTTGTTATTGTAGAAGAGGAGGAAAAGGTGCTGCAGAGGAGGGACACATGAGAGCCAGAGAACTATTTAAATACTGCAGCTAGCTGAGAAGGTTCAGAAAGAGATGGAATATGCAAACCATGTTATGTTGTGTTTTTAAAAATCTGTACACAAAACATAAACTAAACTGTTAGATTTGGATCAAAGCATAGTTAACTATATATGTTTACGAATGGATTAATAATAATAAAGTGTTCTTAGACCAGGCAACAATGAGGAAGATGCTGTAGCAAGATAATTGTTCGCCCATGGCATTTTCTTATTAGATACTAAGTTTTGCACACTTGAATCACTAGCAAGTATAGAGCTTTAAACGCTAAACGAAATAACTCTAAACATGATTTGTGCAAGAAAATTTCTGATTATTCAGACAGGAAATTTTCAGAGTAAGAGAACTTTCATTTCATTGTGATATTCCCACTGTGAGAATACATAAAAATATTTTCTTAGCCAACCAATCACAGCAGAGCATTTTAGATCTACCTAAAACACGATGCATAAACATATAAGATAGGACCCTGAAACACTAATAGAATAAGGGAAGAAGATCATAAAGATCTAATGATGAACTGACACTGCTGCTAATAATTTCATTGGCATACAGAGAATTAAGTTAAACATAGTACTAATTAAGCTTAACTAACACTGATAAATTGCATTTAAAGTAGCAAGTTGTAAGGAAAAAAATACAGATATGTACAGTATCACCTGGATCAAACATTTAATTAATATCGTCAAAGTTAATTAATCAGTGAAATATATTGAACCGAGTGAAGTTTCCTTGCATGCTGCAAACGGCACATGATTTGGATCCAATCGACAGCGAAGACACTAAATTAAAATTAATCCTGGGCTTTTCTGATTCATAGTTTAATTAATGCATTGCTACTGTACTGAACTTGTAATTTGTTAATAGCATCAGCCATGGAGGGATCCAATGAAGCTGAAGATGAGTTTCCTCCTACTTTCTATGTTTGGGTCAAAGCAAGAGTGATGAGAAATCACATGGAACTGTAAGGAGTGAAAGATGAGTGAAGTTCTCGATTTTTTTTTTTCATGCAATTAAGTCAATTTGATCTAGATTCTTTCACATATATGTTCAGTATAAGTAGCTGAGTATTTAATTTACGGTAATGTTTGGCTATTTTTTATAAGATTCTATTGGCGATTGCACCCACTTTGATATTAATTAATTGCTTCTGAAAGTTGTTAAGTGGGACGCTTACAAAAATACAAGGTAATCAATGAGTTTTTACAGGATCATAATAAACTTTAATGGTGGCAGAGAGCATGCACATGCATAATGGTCTGTTTTCTCATACCCCACTTTTGACTAATAATTATTTGATTTGTGTTATATAATCTAAATTTGTAGAGTTTACAGTCAAAGTTAAATATTTAAATTTATATAATGATACTGCTGAGAGAAGTGTGCTTAACTTAGTTTAGCGTCATTAATGGTATAAACATATGAGATGATCACATGTGAAGAAAGATTTCTCTGAAACCAGCATGATAATATTCAATCGCAGTGCATGGCCACCACACCATTTGATATGTTTCTATCTTCGAGATTTCAAAAAAAAAAAAAAACTATATTTGTTCAAATTAGTAAATCCCTCGAGTGTACCGTAGATATTTTGGAAAGATTATCACGATTGTAATAAATTTATTACACGCACCATTCTTTCATCATCTTCTAGCTAATTAAAGATTAATTAAGAAGAGCCTCATGGCACCACATGCAAATTGTTCTTTATGATAGATTGGACCTTTAATTTGCCATCGCATTATTGTGATCCTAAAATTTTATAATCGACCATCAAAGAGATTTTTTTTTTTTCATTTTAAATACGGGAAATAATCGTGTCGATGCATCATCTAGTTTTGATGGTTTAGACTTGGTTTTTATTTTTATTTAAGATTGTACATAGGGAAGAGTGCATTAGAATCATGGATTAGTTTGTACAGTTTGATGTGATAGAAAGTTAGTCTCAATTTTTAATTCCCATCGGAAAGAGTTCGTTAGAAGAATCGTGGATTAATTAGTTTATGGTGCAGTGAGCAGAGGTTAATTAAGGAGCAAAGTTTATAAAATTGGATGGATAGATCGATTGAGCGAGTTAAATTAACAGTCAAAGATTTTATTTTGATTTGATCGGTTGGAGTAACTGTAGAGTTTCTAGTTGAAAAATCTAATTCAATCGAATAAAGACAATAATATATAAGATTTTGAATGATCCAATGAACATATTTATTGCAACTTGTTTACTTCATTGCCATTTACTTGAATGAAAAGTTTCGGTAACTTTTAAAACAAAAAACTTTTGTGAGCCACGAAATGGAGATTGGTATCATCTTAAAAATAATCCATTCACTTTCATCAACGTTGACCTTTAATTAGTGAAAGTTGCATCGTTCAATGGTACAATTCTTTTTTAAATTATAAATACTGATAATTATATTGGATATGGATAAACAAATATTAATAGAAAATATGAAATAACATTCTAAATATGATCATAAATGGTTTTTTTTGTTAATGATCTTTTGTATTGGAATAATTGGATGAAAAATTGATATTAAATAACCATATGAGAGTTTTTTACGGCTTTTCTTTAATGTGTGGCTCTAAGATTTTAGGGAAAATTCATCGATTCAAAATTATATGCGAGATACCAAAATACCTTTTTTAAATATAAGTTCGCAGTGCACCATTTTTAATTTATAAAGTGATAATTTTTTTAAAAAAAAATTAATTCCATAATAACATTTGATGCCATTCTTTATGAAGAAAAGTATACATATGTGGCCTTATAAATATGTTATTTTGCATATTACAAAGTGCAAATTATTTTTTTATATAAAAATATCATTTTAATTCCTTAAGTATTGATCTTAATCTGTCTTAAAATAATTCAATATCTTTAATCTATAATCTTACCTTTTTAACTTTAGAATCATATATATATATATATATATTGTTCTTTGCCCTTTGGTGGCCAGATATCCTTGCATCGGATTGTAATGTGATACAAATCCATCCTACGACAAAGTTAAACTCCATTTTCAATTCACTACATGAATTTAATCAGCAACGTTTAACGAAAAATCTACTCAACCTAACTCGTTCATTATTAATTAAATAAAACAACTAGTGTGTTTTAACTATCCAAAATCTAAATCTTCAGTCGATCTCCTTTAGCGGATGGATTAAGAAGTTTTGAATGAAGTGAAGCATCACTAATATGTATAAACATCCTATATTCATTTGTTAATACTGCCGCGTTGGCTCGGATGTTTTGGAAACAGTAAACCATATAGCGCGCTGTTAGTCGAGTACAAAGGCCATAAAGATTCTAGAGTCAAACAAGAAAATGAAAAGGGTTAGTCTTCGACAACATTTCAGTGGGGTCCTCGCATTCTTCGTGGCATTCCGATATCTGTGAAGAAGGCACCATGGCTTCTCCTATCTTCCCCTTGATAGAGTAAGAAGCTTCAAGTTGTTCTTTCTAACATCCACTCCTTCAGTACATGTTTTAATTTGTTCAAGCTTCTATTAGCATTCTGTAACAAAACCAAGTTAAAATCCAAACATGTCGGAGAAGAACAGACTGACAGATATCTCTAATCCAGCAATTGAAAAAAGATGTTTTCGATTTGTAAATTTTGACGATTATATTATATATAATTGACCAGGTTGATGAGCTCACATTATGAAGGGCAGCGACTCTCATTTCTGCATTTGTCATTTGAGACTCTATTTCTTCTTCTACTTGCACAATAAGCTGTCTGTGTGAAGCCTCTGCTCATCAAAGCAAATAAAACCACTATGAAAAGGAACTATTATCCATATTAGAGAATTGCATGAGGTCTCTAAAAGAAAGGCAAACATAATGCAACTGTATGATTTACCTTTTGAGAATTCAAGATCATGGGACATGAATATTATGAGCACAAGCAATACCTTCATAAACGAATAATCTAACTTTGTTGAAAACAAAATGGGCATACTCAGTGTATTAAGCTAGAAAGTTTAGTTACATAGTGTTCCATTACAATGCATCAGCTCTTGAAAAAAAAATGAGGACATTAACAAAAGAAAGAAAGACTCAGCAAACTACGGGAAAGTTAGAGCAGAGAATGCCAACAGAAAAAAGACAGATTTTAACAGACTGCTCCAAAAGAAGAGTAGAAAATAAAAGAATAATCAAACTGAAATGCCAAGGCAAGTAATGTTGCAGTCAGGCATCTTTAAGCTTCGTGTTCCTATCACATGATTGAAAAGATAATAATAGGTACCAGAAAACCACATAATAAGGGGTCTAGAGCCGGAACCTAGGGTTTGCTTTAGGAAAACAACAAGAAAGAAAACTTGGCAAACCACTAGTGCCACATGCATTTACCTGGCATTATATCTGATGCACAAGGCATGCTCGCTCATATAAGCCTGTTATTTGTTTGTTTATTTAATGTCTAATTCTCCTATCCTAACAATTCTCAAATTTGACTTCATGTGCTAACTACATAAAATTTTAAACACTTACGTTGCTTATCAAAACCACCCTTTAGCTGTATCTTGTATGATTCTATTTCCTCGAGAGTGTTTCTGCAGACATGGAGGTGTTCACCTACCTCCTCCTTGAACTTGTTGTGTATGAGCTCCAATCTTTCTTGTTGCTCTGTGACTCAGAAAATAATGAAATAAGCGAAACTAATTTAAAGAGCTAAGGAAAAAAGTACAACTGACAAGGACAATTGACAACTGAGGCATCTTGCAAGCTTATATTTACTCAAACTCTAGCTTCAAATGGTAGCCTGATCAGGTTAACAAAGTGAGAAAATACATGAAATTTTATTGAGCAATTTAATAATACACCAGGTGAATTCATTGATCGCAGTGAAGTTGGTACCTCTGAATTTAGACTCTAAGCATTTTTCTTTCAATTTGCCAGCATTGAGGAACTTCCCACTGCAAATAGTAGAAGAGACTTTCATTCAAATGTCACCCCTTTGTTGCAAATGCGAATAACTTACATATCTTTTTCTATCTGAGATTCAGCATGTTGTAGTTGCTCGCATACTTTTTCCCTGGCATTTGAAAGTATATCTGAGCTTTTTTTGCATATTTGTGACTTTATTTTGGTTTTGAATCTTTGAAGAACTAGTGCCAGTTGGATTACAGCCCTATCACACACAGGTAGATTGGTAGGAAACATAAGCAGAAAAAAAAAACAGCTATTTTTAGAAGTGGGCACCCTGCAAAAATGAAGGCATTTGGTGGTGAAATGGACGAACCTTTCCAAGCTATCCTCTGGATACTGCTCCAAGACTTCATATGCTCCAGAAGGTTCTTCAGTATCTGTATTAGAGTAAAGCAAAATTAACTTCAACCAAGGACATGGATGAGACAAAACATGAACATTTAGTTAAAGTAAAGTAGAAAATGGTGGGGATAGGATGTTTTTCCTTATCGTAACGGTGGGGTTTTTTTATGAAAAGAAAGGGTGGGTTGGGGGAGGGGATAAACTTGGACAAAAATAAACACGAGTGATAGAGCTCCATGTATAATTTTGTGACTATTAGGACCCTCCCTCCGCCATCCCCTTTTCATCCTAATTTTCCTTCCAAGTCAATTCAGTATTAATCATCATCACACTGCATCATTTCATTTGATGAAATCCAACAGGATCCTAAGACTGCCATTGCTAAAGGGCAGCATCCGAAACTCAATAACCAAACTTTAAAAATTCAGCCAATCGTTTAACCAATTTGGTTTTAGTTGGGAAAATAAGAAAATTTCATTTTCAGGTTGGAAGTCTTTGCCAATAAAACTAAAATTGTACAAGATTAAGATTGAGGCTATTAAGAATGAAGCACAACAAATTAAGTCAATTCAACTCCTTAAACATGCCCTGTCTTGTAGAAGAACATTTCTTAATCTTTCATACTGAAATCAAGTTATAGCATCAGCATCCAAAAAAGAAAATTGGAAGTAAAATCAGTTAGGTAGTATTTCAAAAGAGTATATAGTCTTTTCGTTAGGGAAGGTGGGGTCACCAAGTATCCACGATCTGACTATCTCCACTATATCTGAAGCAACACCATTTATGAGCATTAATATTTAATATAACAAAACTGAATGATGGAACTCTGTAATGCTACAGCTGAGATTGCAAGAGGTGATAACTTATAAATGGTTATGAATAATGCACGTAGTACCATTACCATGTTGTATTTGACAAATCATCATATAAATGACTTCTGAAGAAAGAAACTCAATATATAGCAAGAGTATTCCATAATTATGCCACCACATAACATAAAATAAAAATAAAACATCTGTAATTTTCTTGACTTTATTTACAAGTATCTGCATTTAGTGCTTTTGGAACTGGAAACCCAATCATTAAATACTAAAGCCATATGCATCCTACATGATGACATTTTCATTATTGTTATTGACCAATTCTAAAAGTAATGCAGTCACCCTCATAGGCAATAACATTTATCCTTTGCATCTTTCTCACTGCCCACTGCAATAAAATGCTATTGACAATCATAACTTAGAAAATGGTGATGATAGCCAACATCCTCATCAGCAATTAGGACAATGGCCAATGATATTAAATGAGGTTGAGCAGAAGAAAATACCAAGATAAACAAGGAGAGTTTTTCTATAACAACATTTTATCTGGTATGTCTATGATTCCATTTAATGTCAATGAAAAAGAACAGAATGATTGAACTGTTATACAAGATGAGCAGCATTCTATTAAACAGGGATCAGGTTTCAAAGAGCTGTTGTATAAATGTATCTGAGGTAATGAAGGAACTGAAACAGAAATTACAACAAGATTGCAACAAATGGGAAAAAACTGAATCAGATACAATTAATCCACAAGCATGCCATTGATAAATAAATAAGAAATGATTAGATGTTAGCCAATGATATATGGTTCGAACTTAGTGACTAAGATATCTGTTTCAAAAGGTCAGCATTGTACAAACTATAATCAATAAACAAGGGTTCATCCAAGTTCATTAACTAAATAAATGGAAATATTAAACAAACCGAAATCACAAGCATAATAAAAAAGATATGGGTGAATTCAATTATTGAAAACATCTGGATCATGGAAGATTGCAACTATTAAACAAGCAACATCTACACCTGATCATAGAAATTATGCATAAAAATCCCACTCCAATGCATTTTACACAACCATACCCCGCTCAACCAACTTATGGAATCTGGAAAACTGCTAGGTTCAGCCTACTCCCTAACCTATAGTTATCCATGATCAACCATCAAACCATGCTGATCATTCTAGAAAGGCAAAAATGTGTTCACTTCAAAGTTATAACTTCATATCTAATATGAAATAGGTAGCAAGACAAATTGATAATTATGCTCACTAGCACATGATTATCACATGAAAGTTAAGCACCTTTACAGAAAAAGTCACTTGGCTGGCATTTGTCTGGGGAAAGAAAAGATTGTTTCTTAATTTCATTTTCTTCTTCCTCACTCAGAAGTACCATATTCTCTGATTCAAGAATCTCCATCGTCTGTTCCTTAACATAATTAAGGCAAATGAAATAAGGAAACAAAGAAGAGGAAACCTACAGGACTATTTTAAAAGAAAGACAGCAACAAAAAAGGATACAACAGATTCCATGTCTGAATCTAAACTATCCGTTTCGTGTTTGTGATTCTCCATAAATTTTGACTTAGAAGATGTTCTTAATCTTCTCTTAGTTGTTGGATTGTAAAGGTCCTCATCAAGTAGTTTACATCTTGGTGAAGGTGACCTTGCATTCATGGCAATTTTTAGATCTAGAACATCAATTAGTGGGATTGTTTTCTGCGCTGATGGATATTCAACTTTTTTTTCCAGGTACACACTATTTGGCACTTCACTGTCAACGTGTTTCCATGAATACTTCTTCCTTTTTATGCTATTAGAATGTTCTTGAATGTTTGCAGGACTTGTTACGAGTGGAGTGACCAAATAACTATCTGCTTCAGATTGTAAGTGATGTTTCAGACCCTTCTTTGATGTTTGTGGCTTTTCTTTTTCATGCTCAACCATCTTCTCTTGATAAAAATTTGGCTTTCGAGTCTCAACTTGTTCACATGAATATCTCTTCCTTGCCAGACAGCCAGAATCTCCTTGAGTTTCGGCACTGCTGACAAGCAGAGTGACCAAATGCTTATTTACTTCTGATTGTAAGTAGAAGTTGGGACCTGTGTTTGATTGTTGTGGCTTGTCTTTGCCATGCCCAACCATCTCCTTTAGAAATAAATTTGGTGTTTGACTCTTGACAGTTTCACACGAAAGACTCTTCCTTTTCAGACTAATAGAATGTCCATCTTGAGTTTCTGCACTGCTTGTTACAAATGCAGTAACCAAATGTGTATTTGCTTCTAATTGTGAGTGGTGATTGGGATCTTTCTTTGATGTTTGTGGCTTTCCATTTTCATGCTCAATCATCTTATCTAGATACTCATTTGGTTCCCAATTCTTACCATGTCCCCTTGGACTCTTCTTTTCCGGATTGCCAAAATGTTGTCGAGTTCCTGCACTGCTTGTTACAAGCTCTGTAATCAAATCCTTATTTGCTTCTGAATGTAACTGCTGGTTAGTACCTTTCACTGATGTCTCTAGCTTGTCATTATCACGCTGAAACAGTAGATTAGCGGAGGGCCTTGTTTCTTGTCTTCTACGTGTTGCTTCATCTGGGGATGACACTATTTGTCCTGTTCCATTGGCTTCTAAAATTTTGACAGAAGAAAACTTTTCAGAAAAATGGACTTTCGGTAACTCAACTCTGTTATTTTTCAGTTCACTTTTCATCCCTTTAAATTTATTGGGATTATAGGTAACGTGCTGGACTGAATTTGCTAGTTTTGCTTCCACTCCATCAAAAGTAAAGCTGTTTTTTTCTCCCAGTTTCTGTTTAGATTCAGAGCTGGATGACAGAGGAATCTTTCCATACATATTGCCCTGGCACAATTTCTGAAATGTTTTAGATGAAGCTTTCTTTCGAGTCGTAGAGCGCGTAAGAGGTCTTCTGATGATTTCATTTGGACTTTCTGAATCAGTCTCAATAGTATCTGACTTCATTTTGTTCCTATTAGATTTTCCTTGTTTAACTTTTCTTTGATTTCTGTTGAATGTCTTTCTATCTCTGACAACTGGAGAATCTATAATCTGATGGCTCTGTGCAAACTTACCAGATTGATTCCTGTTGATGGCGTCCTTATCTTGAGGGTTTGGCGATTCCATTTTCTGCTTGCTCTCTGATGCCATGTTTAGTATCTCCTGAAGCTTCGCCTTCAAGCCTTCATTGTTATGCTTAATCATTTTGTCTGGCAACCCCATATTAGCACCTTTCTGCAGCACAAGAGTTTCAGCATTTGCAACCTGCTCTAGTCTACTTCCAGAAGCAATACAACCTGTTTTATCCAGCATCCTGTCTTGTGACTTGTTCGTTGAAGCTTGATTGCCAGACAAAGTTTTCATCGAAGTTGGCATTTGATGTTGAGACTTCGTGGAAAACCACTCTGAACTCTTTTGAGCCTTGTCTGCCCTATCTCCTTCAGGAGCAACAAAATCTACATCCTCAAGAATATTTTTTAATGAATGTATCTCTGGAGTCTGCTCAGTCAAAATATGAACTGTCTGCCTGGACTCTGTCACCTGAGGTAACAATCTTGTTGAAAATTTCATAGAAGCTTTCTCATCTTTGGCATTCAGTGTTCTACTTTTAGTTGTGTTCTCTGAAATTTCAGGTCCCCTAATTTCATTTATAACATTTTCATCCAATTCATGTCTCCTATGCCAAGATGAAAATCCAACATCATCTATGGTTTCTCCTTGGGATCCCAACTTTGGGTACTTCTCGACAGTGATACCAATGGATACTTTTGGATATCGTTCTGGAGGATAGTCATCGTTTCCCAAACTCTGACAATCACTTGATCCAGCCTATATTATGCTTGAAAACTTAATAAAATGGAGGAATCTATTTGATGGTCAAAGCATGAAAGAAACTTTAACTTAACCCAGGAATGGAAACGCATGATGTTCCATAAAAGAAAATATAGAGGCAAGTAAGCTGATAGACAAACAAACATTTAATAACTCTAGTAACCTAATATCTGTCATTTTCTTCTTCAGCTAATTGACTATGCGCATCCACTTCTGGATTGAATCTCATAAAACAGCAAAACAAGAATCAGCAAATAATGGTATGCAAGAGGAAAAAGTGCTCTTTACAGAGAATCCTACTGGATGCCAGCTCAATTAAACCCCAGCAAATAAGAGCGTGCTAAGAAAAGAAGGGGAAAATTTTAAAAAATATAACAAAGAAGTTTTTTAGCCATCCTTGTATGTATTCCTCTCAAGTGATTTTCTTGGACCATTTAAATCTGAATTTACGTTGTGCTCAACTCTTTTCTAGCGTGTTTACTTATAGGGAAGTTGTCCAAATGGAGAGGGACAGAAGGAGATGTTTTCTTGAACACTGGTGATAACTAGACATCGCCAGCCACAAGTCACTGACCATCGCAAATAATCAAACATCATCCAGCCATCGCAGCTTGACCATCACCACCACCTTTTGCAACTTGGGATGGAGGGGACATTTGAGAAGAAGTGTATAGAAAATATTTTTCATTCCCTCCTCGTCCAACTTTTGATCCCTTCTTTTTTCTTTTTTTCTCACCCTCTTTTTGCTCCACCTTTTCCTTCATCTACAATACCGATCCCTCCAAGTAAACATAGTCTTCAAGATTCATCCTCGATTAGGTCAGAACATGAAGATGAATTATTATCACTAGGCTCATAATTGTCTGGTTCAGATGTGCAAAAATTCAAACTTTGGAAACCCTTCCTTGATTGGTGATTGGTCGAGGGAAGCAGCTGCCATGTATAAAATTGAAGCATCTTAAACAAAATAAAACTTGGTAACATTGGCTAGTCGTATAACTTCAACTGTGCTTTTGTTTATTTAGCTAGTTGTTGGGCACCATTCAACTCAAAATAAAAAAGGATCCCATTTGTATCTTCAAAATACCAGTAAAAAGCAGACAGGTAATTTCCTGCAACATAATTAATTATGATTGTTATGCGTTGAGAATAACTGATGATATGGTAAACTAACATTAAACGGATGTGAAAAACAAGTTTGCATCCAAAAAGCAAGGGGGCCTCTCTTATAAAATGATGAGAGACTGGGCACAAGCAATTTGAAAATTTTGTTACATAGAATAAAACCTGCATGCTTTCCTCTTGCATCTCTTGTCCTAATATTGCCAATAACAACATTATAAAAAGGAATAATGTCTCAGAAATGCGATCAAACCATGTTAACAAGGGAACAAGCTATTTGCTTACAAATTTATAAGCAGTAGAAATATAAAAAAATATACGCCACAATAGTGTTCCAATTAGATAGTAGAATATTGGCCGCTAATAATTTTTTTTTTAAAAAAAAAAGTAGCAGAACAATATTTCCAACGATTCCAGGAAAATGAACAAAACCTAGTTAACAAGAACAGAAAATTCAAATTATGTAAGCGCGTCACATCAGGACAACACGTTTCATAAACAAAGCTTGAAATCTTCACTTCTGACACTATATTGGCGAAACGAGATCAACTTCCTGTGTGAAGATCTTATGAAACCTTACTTTCCTGGTAAAAACTATCACATTTCTTAAAAGCGGGAACAGAAGCGAAGCGATCAACTAATCCCCACATTCAAACAAATACAAAAACCCTAAGTTCCTTTTTCAAAAGAACCAAAAGCCTAAATTACTTGCAAAGCGGAAATCAGAATCCCCTCAATTCGCGTTGCAAAACCACAGACACTGTATCGATCTAATGCGAACACCCATAGAAGAAACAAAGCAGTGCAGAAAAAAGCGCAGATGAGGGGGGAAAATAGATCAATGCAAGTCCATCTCTGAAGCTAAGCCGAAAGCATCTGCAATTGGAAGAGATCTCACCTCCGGCTCCATCTCGGGCAGATCTGAAGCCTCTCTCCCTCTCTCGATCTCTCTCCCCCTCGAGGGCTTCAAATCTGAAACGAAGGGCAGGTTCCCTCCAACGCTAACGGAACGAGCGCATCCATTTTATAACGCGGGTCGAGCGGGCATCTAACAACTTCGAATGGGCCCAATGTCTCACTATGTTCACTCCGACTAAATAAGAGTTTGTGCAGTAAGTAGTACATCAGAATCCGATTGAACTGAAAATAGTAATTTAGATTTTAAAAATAATTTTTATAGCTTTTTTTCTTCCCATTTTAGCATTTTAAAATATAAAATTTATAAGTTTTGAGAGAGTGTTGCATAGACATTAATTATCTTGATAGTGTGTGTACGGATGAATCAATCTCACTTTCGGATGAAGTTTGAATAAAATATATTTATCAAGTGCTAATTAGGATAATATTTTTCCAAATCTGAAAATGAAATGAATTCAAATTTATAAGAACCAGGTCAGAAATCGCTGCAATCTGACCTAAACGACTCCGGAAATTCGAATTGGATCCGAATCCGACCCGTTTTGGTTTCTTATATAGCCGGTGGTCCAATTATCCCACGCTTTCTACTGGCTCAGACCCCGGGTACAGAAAAGGGTAAGACAATTATTGATTGTGTCCGACGGAGCCCCGAAACTTCTAGAATTTCTTTACCCAGGCCTCTATAAAGTTACGGCGAAACCATTTTTTCGGGTCACTACAAAACCCTCCCAAGTCTTCGATTACCTTCCAGTGCTCTCTCTGCTTATCCTTCTGCCCTGGATCACCGCCGCCATGGCCGTAATCTCTGAGATCGAAGAAGAGATGCAGCAGCAGGAAGCGCCTGCCTCCTCCTCTTCGATTCCCGCCTCGACGGCGGATGCAGACGAGGAAGTCTTAGCATCGCTTCTCGCAAAGAAGGGTCCCCTTCCCTTTCTCGAGGCCGCCATTGACCTAGTCAGGCGTCAATCGGAATTATTTAAGGACGAGGCAGCGGTGGGCAAGGTCGTCAAATTAGTAAACGCCGCCAAAGAGAAGGCCGATGCCGAGGAGAGTATGAAAAAAAGGGCTGCCAGCGATGCAGCCAAGGCCGAAAAGCGGCTCAAGGAGGAGGTCCAAACTACTCCGGTGACGATGGAGGTCAAGGATCCGGAGACGTCGGAGTCTTCTTCCAAGCCAGATGAAAAGGATGCTTTGCGGAGTAAGCGCTGCTCTTCCATATGGCTTCCTTGTTTTCATAAGCTTCAGTCCAGCATACCTTTTTTTTTTTTACCTTTTTAAACTGTATTGTTGGGAGGCGCCGAAATCTACATTGAGTTAGGTTAATTTTGGTATCGTGACGTAGGGTTGAATAAGAGATGGACAAACTTTGAGTATTCTAGGGTTGCTCCGTTCCCTCACGGCCTTACCTGAATGCTCAAGACTTGAATGCATAAAACTTTTGTTATTCATATTTGGATTGAATGTTGTAAAGTACGGGAGCTTTAGCTAGCGCAATGGTAAAATTGTTATCTTGTGACGGATTCGAATTCTAAAAATAGTCTCTTGCAAGGTTAAGATCCTTCTCCGCGACCAGTACCTCTTCCTCTTACAGCGCCGATGCTGGGCTTTGAATAATTGAAATTACAAATATAGTTGCTTTTGCAAGAAGTAGTTCGTCCTTTCTTTTTAGTAGGGTTTTCTCTCTGATCTTGAATTCTAGCTTCGTTCTTTTTGTGAAGTCCTTTTGGTTTAATATTCACTTTATTAGTTTTCTTTTCCTTATCTTACAGAACCAAATTCTGGTAATGGATTGGATTTAGATAAATATTCATGGACCCAATCACTTCAAGAGGTCACTGTTAATATACCAGTTCCTCAGGGAACAAAATCAAGATTTGTTACTTGTGAGATCAAGAAAACTCACCTTAAGGTTGGATTGAAGGGACAACCGCCAGTTATTGATGTAAGTGTGTATATTGCATATATGTTTCTTTGATTCAGACTATCGCTAGAAAGTCTGGTATCTCATCCTTAAAAATGTGCCTTCAGGGGGAGCTTTATCAACCAGTGAAAGCAGATGACTGTTTCTGGAGCATAGGTACTTCAACATGAACACATTTTGTGCAAATTATATGTTTGTTTTTATATCTTAAGATCAGATCTTTCCTTACAGAGGATGGGAAATTCATTTCTATACTACTAACCAAACAAAACCAGATGGAATGGTGGAAATCTGTGGTGAAGGGTGACCCTGAAGTCGATACCCAGAAAGTAGAACCTGAGAATAGCAAGCTATCTGATCTAGATCCTGAAACTCGCCAAACTGTAGAAAAAATGATGGTAATTGCTCGTTTTTTGCTTCAAATATATTAATGTGATTATTTTTTTTTCTAATTTAGACATAAATCATTATTGTCCTTGGTCACCTTGTCTGTCAGTCTCTTCATTATCAACTTGTCTGGTTTCTGGTAAATCTATAGCATTGATCTCTATGGTTGCCATATTTTACATGAATCTTTCTATAGTAATCTTTGCTTTCAGTGGATGATTTATAAACAAACTGGTTAGCTAGTTTTGGCACCTAAGATGAGGAAAGGCTTTGAACTAGTGACATGCAAATGGTTTGGTAAGCCCCATGCATGATTTGCTGGTATAGCTACTCTATTCCTTGTGTAGTTTGGTCGGGTAACTGTTCCTTTGTTGCATTGCTGCATGAATCTTGATTACCAATTTTGTCAGAATTAATAAAGGGATATAATACACATGCACACACACACAAAAGAATTATGAACTGCTTCAGTTGCTCATGTCAAAGCAATTTTCTGTTTATTTGTGATATATATCTTTCTGTTTTGTCTTGTATTGTTCATATAATATGCACGCAAATGGTTTCTTTAAGTTATCATTGGCTATTTGTGAGAAGAGGATTATAGATCTTTTTTCTCCGTGTGGAACTTAATAGATGAATTTCATTGGACTTGGTACTCTATATAATCAACTTTATCTTATGCCTGATAGGTGCCACAAATGTTTTTATACTAATTATCACTTGGATTGTGCTATGATATTCTTTCTTAAATTCTCACAATGGTTTTTATTTTCAGTTTGATCAGCGGCAGAAATCCATGGGTCTTCCAACAAGTGACGAGATGCAAAAGCAAGAAATCCTCAAAAAATTTATGGCTCAGGTGATTGAGCTTCTCTTTTTTGCCAACACCTCCTTTATCTTTTGACTCTTCTTGTCCGCTCATGTTCTATAGAATCATTTGACTGCTTTGTTCTGTGCAGCATCCGGAGATGGACTTTTCAAGGGCAAAAATAGCCTAATATTATGATGTTAGCTAACAGGATCAAGTTCGTTCGGGGACAATGTGGGTTATGGAATTGAGAAAAGCATATCTTCTTGAGTTGATGCTCTGGTTATGGCAATGTTTTGTTATCCTGTCTCTAGACTCTAGAAAGCATTATTGATTTCAGATGTTTGTGACTTATTATGCTACATCTACGGTTTGATGCTGTGTTTGAACTGATCTGTACTATGAGAATCAAAATATAACTGCTCGTTCAATTTATTATGCTACCTCTACGGTTTGATGCTTTGTTTGAACTGATCTGTACTATGAGAATCAAAATATAATGCTCGTTCAATTTATTATGCTACATCTACGGTTTGATGCTGTGTTTGAACTGATCTGTACTATGAGAATCAAAATTTAATTGCTCGTTCAATTGATCTTGATCAATTTATAGTAGAGATTTTGAGCTTGCCCGAGGGATTTTGATCAAGTGATTGTACTTTGTGAAAATTCTGTTATGTTTAGGTTACTTGGTAAAAATTATACCACTTCGTGAGCTCCAAATATTGACATCTATTAGTGCAAAGATCAATCAATTTTATAAATAATATATTGTATTCAAGCCTAATACAGTAGATACCACACATCCTACCGTGGGAACAATCAAATATTAACACCTTTGTTGATAATTTGGTCGGCTGATGGATTGAGGAAGTGATGGATGCGACTGCTGCATCTGCCTTAACAGTGGTCGTTCGGAATTTAACCATGTAATTTAGTTATGTATTGAGTAAAAGGCCATCTACCTTTTCACAACCATAAATACGGAATACAAGTTGATCGCTTCAATCCTACAATGCAAGCTTCCTGAAGGAATGGGTCGCAATTAATATAGAAACAAACTAGACTTACATTAAGATCCTAATAATAGACAAGAGCAGCAAATGACAACCACCCAGTAAGAAACTTTGTAACTTCAACATCGACACTCCTCTGTATTTTTTTTTTTTGTCATCGAAACAGATTTGTTTATATATGTTTCTTTTATTGGCACGCGAGAATTTATCAAGGTAGTCTTAGAATGTTAAATTCGATCATACGAATTTTTTTTTCTTGTTAAGTGATGCAGAACTATTTATTAGAGCATAAATAAATATCACCGTGACAGGAAAATTTCCATATTAGCACCTCCACGGGCAAAGTAAGATATCAGTATGCTGCAAAATTATACCAGAGAGCATGAATCGATTTCTAATTGTTGAATACAAATATCAACTTGAGGTCTACATTCCTCACTGTGCCAAGTGCTCGGTACGGTTAAAATTTCATCATGATTATTTTTCTCCCTTTGATTGTGTTTAGTAAAAGGTTAAAATCATGATCGAGAGAAAATAAATTATGAAAGAATTATATTTATGGATGTGATTAGTAAAATAATAAATAATCATATAAATTTGAAATAGAATTTTAAATCATTTTCAAAATTAATTTTTATTCATTATATAAATTTATCTCACTTTGTTGTAGAGCTAACGAAAGTGGATCCTCTGGGTGTGGGTTAACATCGGTTGCCCTAGAAATTTTCCCTACTAACGGATATTATGAAAATTTCCCAAAATAATACACCTCCAAAGTTACTCGCACATAAGTGATCGCGTTGGAAGGCAGCGATGAGCATATTCCGGGCCATGCGATGACAACGGCGCTGATCACGACGCACCGACAAAGAATCCATAAAGACGCGACCGCGCTGATGAAAACCGCCGCCCCCAGCCACCCGAAATAAGTGAGGGAAGTCTGAGGAGAGAGGTGAGGCGGTCGGAGAAGGTCATGTCTTACCCCGAGGTGTTTAGGGTAGCAGCTGACGGAAGCGCCGACTTCCGCACGGTTCAGGAAGCGATTGATGCAGTGCCGCTCTCCAATCGGACGCGGACGGTGATCCAGATAACGCCTGGCGTTTATCGGCAGCCCATATACGTCCCGAAGACCAAAAATTTCATCACCCTCGCTGGTTCCTGCCCCGAGAATACCGTCCTCAGCTGGGACAATACTGCGTCCCGCATCGACCACCACCAGGTTCGCATCGACCTCGCGAAGGTGCTTCCTTTATGTTTCTTTCTCACACCTATCTATTCTTGATGCAGGCGTCGCGATTGATAGGGACGGGTACTTTTGGGTGCGGAAGCACGATTGTCGAAGGGGAGGACTTCATCGCGGAGAACATCACCTTTGAGAACTCTGCTCCGCAGGTGTGTCCAATTGGTTACCTAAAAATCCTATGTTTATTTCTCTATTCCGCCACTGCCTGTGTAGTGTACTTGAGTGGTTCGAAGTCATGGCCCGACGCACGTCTAGTTATTTTGGGTGTACATGTAGGGTTCAGGACAGGCCGTGGCTATCCGGGTGACTGCCGATCGATGCGCTTTCTACAATTGCAGGTTCCTTGGGTGGCAGGTACTTTGAATTGCCTCACTCTTTCTTCTCAATTGCTTGCATTGTTCTTGATATTCCGGTTTTATTACCTAGTGCAAGAAAACTGTTGCTACAATATGTCGAGTGGCTTTCTCTTTTCTTTTGTACTTGTCAACTTTTCAACATTGATATTCGTTAATATTTTGTTTATTCTCTTTATTCTCATAGCTATGAATTATCTTTATCTTTTTCTTTTAACTAATGGAGTATTTCATCTTAAACTTCTCTTCTTTCTTTTCATTCTGCTTTTTTCTTGTTATGGTTGATTCTCGTAAAACAGCAAAAGGGTTCAGAGCTATCCAAACAAGAACTCAGCTGAATACGAAATGAGATACAAGGGCTAGTGAAGTAGGCTGCTCGGCATTTTTCCTTAGCACAGGGAGCCGAGCAGCAAGAAAAACAGAGACATTACTGCATGCCATGAGGCTGCAAGGCATGGAACCTTGTACTGCTTCCATTCTGCCACACTGCTAGTATTACAATGATGACTTAAGCCATTAATGGTTTAGTTACGTAAGAATGTGCGTTAGATTTCATTGCTTACTTGATAACAAAGTGACCTATTGTACCTCTCCCTCCAAAAAGTGATCTATTATGCAGTTTTTTGTGAGTAAACAACAAAGAGCATTTTAATTCTAGTACATGTGTTGAATTAATTAGCTTATGTATAAGATTTTGCTATCTGAGGCAAATTCGTTGGGAGGTTACTCAATTTTAAGAAGACGTTGAAGGACAAAGGGAAAAGACTAATTTGAGTCTTTAGTTGCTAAGGGGGATTTTTCTTAGCTTTCCGCTTTTTCAGTTTCGTTTGCCTGATTCCTTAAATCTCTGGTTGACTCCAATCAAAATCAGCCAATGAAAGCTGAGAAATACAACTCTTTGTATAGCCTTCAAGAACATGCAGACATCGCATTGGCTTCGATTTAGCTCTGCAATTCCATGTCTTTGAGGTTGTGGAAGGCTTATATTCACATAATCTTCTCCCTATCTACAAGTAACCAATCAGGAATCGTATATTCATATCCACCACATACTGTCACTTGCAATTGGGAAGGACTAATGGATCGTTAATAACTGATATAGTTTGTATTTCCCAAAAATCAATAATCAGTGTCATCAAATCTTTTAATTCTTTCTGTCATTTGCCTCCTTCAGTATTCTATATTTACTTATCTTGAGAAACTGATATATTTATCTCGGAAAAGTTTTTTCTGGCTTATAATCAGGATTATGAAGTTAATGGTACTTCAAATTTTTTACTTTTGAATAACAGCTGATGTTTAATTCTGCAGGATACCTTATACCTACATTATGGAAAGCAATATCTGAGAGATTGCTATATTGAAGGAAGTGTTGACTTCATTTTTGGTAATTCTACTGCTGTCCTTGAACATTGCCATATCCATTGCAAGTCGCAGGGATTTATAACTGCTCAAAGTAGGAAATCCTCTCAAGAAACTACTGGCTACGTCTTCTTGAGGTACACAATTCTTTAGCAAACTTAATGGGATTAGAAAAAGTGAGCGGGTTTGTTTGCAACTTTAAGTTGAAAGAACTAGCTTCTGTTTATTCTTTATGTCAAGATAGCTCAAGGATCTGGTTGAAATGATTATTTGGACATAAACTAATCCATAGTTCTGTATCGTCTTGTAAACATGGAATTGTCTATTACCATGAGAAACACACGAAATATCCCTTAAATCCTGTAAAAAAAAAAACTACTTTTAACAAACTTATCTGCTTATGTTCATATTTAATGGACTTATTTGCTCTTCACAGTGTGTCTTGAGCTTGACTGTATGCTTGGTAGTGTGTCAATCATTTTAGCTGAATGTAGCCTATAAGAACTAATCTCACTAAGTTGCATGATTAAATCGGCACAAACAATAGCACATGCTTGTAACCTATTTATTTAGTTAGATACATAGGATGGAGGGAGGGAGATGGAAAGAAACAGGCAAGAAACCTCATGAAAATTTTTGCATGTGTTTTTCTTGCCGTTTTGCCTCTATGTTCCCTCTCCCCTCTTATTCAGCCACCCAGGTGAGATTGCCTCATTGCAGAATTTGGTCATCTCCACGGGCTATATTACTTTCTGCATCCAGTGCCATTAGGGTTTGCTTGCTTAGATTTTGCTCCTTAAATTCGATTCGTGCAGATGTGTTATCACAGGCAATGGTGGAACTTCATATGCGTTTCTTGGGCGTCCATGGGGACCCTTTGCGAGGGTTGTTTTTGCATATACTTGGATGGACTGTTGCATTAGACCTTTCGGGTGGCATAACTGGGATAAACCTGAAAATGAACGAAGCGCTTGTTTCTACGAGTACAGGTAATTTGTCAACTGTTACTAGACTAGTTAATTCATCAAATAGATATTGAATAGATTGGCACTCTAAACTTAACCGATGATAGCTTCTTGATTGATTTAATCTGCGCGGTTGCAAAAATGATCGTCTGATGAAGTTCTTGCAGCTTCTCAACAATTTACTCTGATAATCAATGAAATAAAAATGTTCACCATTGACCTGTTACTTTCTGAACTTATTTCAGATGCTCAGGACCTGGTTGCAGCGTCACAAATCGAGTCGCATGGTCAAGAGAACTGCTAGATGATGAGGCAGAATCGTTTCTCTCTCATTTTTTTGTCGATCCTGATCCACATAGGCCTTGGCTTGAACAGAAAATGGCCATTAGAATTCCATATTCGGCTTATAATCCCCTATGAGAATCTAAATGTTGTGTATGCCCACTGTAATGTTTAGCGCCTCATGGGTTCGGTCCTTTTACTGAAAAACATCAAGTTTGAGATGCTTTATTGGTTTCCTATGTTGGCATTGATGTTTAAAACCATACATGATATCGCATTCTACATCTTTGTATGTGGGCATTTGTAAGATTTACACGCACTTGGAGTTACCAGAATCAAAGCAATATAAGATTTTATACATATAATACTTAAAATATTAAATTTATTTTTGATAGTTTTAATTTTTAGTGTAGCTATTATTAAACATTAAAAAATAATTTTTCAAAAGAATTTTTTTGTTCCGAAAGAGTACTAGTATTTATTCTTTTTTATGCAACTTTAAACGTTAGGATTTTGTTTTGTTAAAAAGTTGGAATACAAATCTTATTATATTTTGTAAAAAGATTAAAATATGATTCTCTATTATTTCAGTGAAAAGGAGAAAATGATTCTATAAGTATAATTAAGTTTATATAAAAATGAAAAATATTTTTTAAAAAATCTAGGATACAGAATTGTATGTTTTATTGTTTTAATCAAAACTCCCGTATGTCAGTGTTATAATATTTTATTATCAGGTGATTATTTCTTAATCTTTTTTCTAAACTGTAAAATATTTTTGTTTTCTTAATTTATTATTTTTGTAATATTGATTTCCGACTCCATCGGCCCTACTGCCCTACACTGGATCCAAATGAAATGTAGGGTATTTTTGACTTTTAACTAGCTCTTAGGGTTTGGTGAGCAATACGTAGCATCATCTTCGCGGATTCTCCATTCGCAGCCGTCGCTAATCTCGATATCAAGAGAAAAGCACGGGTTTTCTCCTGCAGGAGAGTGATCTTGTGTGATAATGGCGTCGAGAATCCTTTCTCAGAAGGAGCAGGACATACAGATGATGCTTGCGGCAGATGTCCACCTCGGTACAAAGAACTGCGACTTCCAGATGGAGCGATATGCATACAAGCGGAGAACTGATGGTAATTCTCATATCCGGTCTCCGTCTCCAAAATTTGTTTTTTTTTTGTCTTTTTTGTGTATGATTTATATTCCATTAGCTTGATGCCTTTCTCTCGAGAATGTGCTATAGTGTGTGGTGATTCTGATTGAACTTTTGGGTATTCGGTAAAGTATACTAATGCTTCGTGAGGAAAATGGTACCTTTTGTGTGTGTGTGTGCGCGCGCGCGCGCGTGTTGTTTTGCTTGTAAGCTCGAGTGCTGAAATTCTTTAGTCGTAATTCTTTCGTGTTATGAGAGTTCCTATGTAAGTTCTTTGTCTTCGTTTGTCAACATGTTGAAGTTGATGATTGATATTGGTATGAAATTATGTAATGCTTTCGTGTTATGAGAGTTTATATATCTTCTTTTGCCAACGTGTTGAAAGTTGAAGTTTAATTATTGATATTGGTATGAATTTATCCCACGTCTTAGTGAAAAAAAAATTATGAAGGGTTGTCAAATAATTAACTCGAGAATTTATTGAAGGGGAAAAAATAATCTAGACAATTCACATCTATGGTGGAAGTCAATTAAACTATGGCTATTTGATGACTAGTAATAAACCTAGGAAAGTGTAAACTACTCATATGGATGACTGAATATGTTCAATGTGCTCGTGTACAATGCATTGCAACTCGAGAAATAAGCTTCTATCTTCAAGATGGTTACGTGTTATAACTGTTGAATTTATATGAATGTATTAATTAAATGTTTTACATTGAATATGGATTGAGTTCCTAATGTTTCCTTTAGTTACAATGATATGGTGAAGATGAAGAGTTGGTTGGCAGTGTGGATCTGAGTTTCACTCACTATGGGAGCAACATAGTAGAGTTTCAGTGGGAGAAGAATCCCGAAATTCATACTGACAACAGTTTCTCAATTGGCTTTGATGAAGGAGAGCCAATATGAGCGATCACACGCGCATGCACAGACACACACACAATACACACACAGACACAGACACAGACATACATAATACATGCATACCTATGTATGTATGTATGTATTAACTTTTAATTATGTGGGGTAAGCTTTGGTGGGCGGGATGGGGTGGGGCATGGCTGGTCCTAATCAAGATGGTTTGATGTGATCTCTCATGTGAGTGGCTTGAATTCCACATTTTTTGCAGCACTACTCAAGCACAAGGTGGTGAAGTGATATAGGTTCTAGTGAAGACTGTTGGAGTTTGTGGTGCTAGCATTCAGAAAGGTTATATAAAGGCTTGTAAGCGTAGAATGAAGAGTTAGTTTTGGGGCTTAATCAGCCCATGCATGAGTTCAGGTATTCTAGATCTAATCATTAAATTTCATTTTGATTAGATTGAATTGCAAATCTCTGATCCTTAAATGATGGATTGTTATACAGCCTGATTGCACTTGTTTTAATCCCATTGGCGATCTTTAAAATTCTCTCACTTGATCTAGGCCCTATTATCCTATCTTATTACCTATAATGTGCGTGTGTGTGTGTAATATCAAACGTATGTGTTTCAAGTCATAATCCTTTATTTCTGCTTGTTTAAGTGCTATGTCATTTTGGCTATGCTCATTAGAGTGATACAGAATTCAAAAGAAGAAAGAAAGATATAAAATAGAGGCAGAAAACACAATTGGTAATTTTCTATCTATATTTCTCTGGAGGGATCAGAAATGAAATAAATTTCCTATACCCATCTTTCGCCTGTTAAAACTGGATGGTGGTGGCTGGATGGATCACATTCAGGTAAAATTGGGCAGAGGCCAAGGCAGCAGCAAGGGATGTATAGGAGAATGCAATGAGAACTGCATATTTGGGAGGATCAAAGTTTCGAGGAAAGGAAGAGTTAATCTTCCTTCTGCTATTCTTCCCCCTTTCTCCTCTACTCTTGTTTCTTTTTCTTAACAGAAGCACAACCTTACACCACAAAAAAGGAAACCAGAACTGATGAATACTAGTGATTTATGTAACTACATGTCATTGATGTCAAAGAGGATTTTGGTTTTTGTTTATTACTTCTCAGTTGTTAGATTGCATATTATGATTGTAGAAGTTTATTTTCTATCTAGATTGACCTGGTCTTTTCTCTTTCTACCAATTGTCATTTGTCTAATATCTAGTTTTCTTGATTTTATGTCCTTTTCAGATCCTTTATTGGTTTTCTTTTGTAGTGCATCTAGTTGTTCATCTATTACATAACTGAGCACCATTAAATTACTAAGTTCTATTTCCTGGGTAACATATTTCATTGAAATTTCAGGTATCTACATCATCAACCTTGGAAAAACATGGGAGAAACTTCAACTTGCAGCCAGGGTCATTGTGGCAATTGAGAACCCTCAGGACATTATCGTCCAATCTGCAAGGCCGTATGGTCAGCGAGCTGTTCTCAAGTTTGCACAATATACAGGTGCTCACCCTATTGCAGGGAGGCATACGCCTGGAACTTTCACTAATCAGCTGCAAACATCATTTAGTGAACCACGACTTCTAATCCTAACTGATCCTAGAACAGATCATCAGGTAAGAAAAATGGCTAGAAATTTTGAGATTGTACTTGGATGCAGATTAGTTAAAGAAATTGTCCTATTCTTCTACCAACAGCCGATCAAGGAATCTGCTCTGGGTAACATTCCAACTATTGCATTCTGTGATACTGACTCTCCAATGCGCTATGTCGATATTGGGATCCCAGCTAACAACAAGGGAAAGCTCAGTATTGGCTGCCTTTATTGGTTGTTGGCCAGGATGGTTTTGCAGATGCGTGGCACTATTCCATCTGGCCAAAAATGGGAAGTAATGGTGAGCTTACATTGATTGCTTATTTCTACTTTTTTCATACCAATGCTTTCGATGAAAACTTTTTTATTTTTGTGCATTTTAACACACTTAATGCCCCTACTTAAAAGTTTTTTTTCTGTGGATTTGATATATGGCATGTATTTTGTTGGGTTCTAGTGAACTTATTTTTGTTTCAGAAGTTCATAATAACCTTTCTCTTGTTCCAGAACTTATTTCTCATTTCCTTTTATTTTATTTATTCGGTAATTCTGGGTTTGCAGGTTGATTTGTTCTTCTACAGAGATCCTGAGGAAGCTAAGGAACAAGAGGAAGAGGAAGCTCCAGTTGCTCCTGATTTTGGTGCAGTTCCTGATTATGGTGCCATGGTACCTAATGATCAATGGGCTGCTGCTGAACAGTGGTTGCCTGATGCAACAGCTGCACCTGTCGTTGCTCCTCCAGTTCCAGGGGTCGAATGGAATGCTGCTCAAGGTTAATCTCAGTATCCGTATACTTTACTATGACCAAATTGACTAAACTATTACAAGCTTCTGTCGTGCAAGACATTTCTGAATCTACACCACCAGTAGTAGTATTCTGATGCACGATTTCATATTTCCTCTCAAATGCCCTTGATTACTTTTCATTTTAAGAATCTTCTCATGCAGTCATTCATGATATGTTGAATCATTAGTTGTCTAGCTGAGTGGCAGAATTGAATAGAGAACCAACTCATTTTATAACAATACAAAGATATTACTTCTGGAATCAAACCACACACTCACCTGTTACTTTTGTGGCATCTATTTTCAGTGTCTGATGACACAATGTTCTAAATGATCTAAATTTTAACCAATTGACACCATTCTGTTGTTTAAATGTTACCCCAAGGTTTGTCTAATCGTTGTCTTTTCTACACCAGCTCCTGTAGCTTCCGATGGATGGGATGCTGCTGTTCCACCTCCAGGGGATGCTGCTGCGGTTGCATCTGTTGAGGCCATTCCGCCTCCTGCTCCCTCTGGCTGGGAATAAAATGAGCTGAAATGCTAGTGCCTCGTCAATCTTCAAATAGTTTCGCCTGAAAGAATTTGAATTTTGTGTTATTAGCACATTTTGTTCCTCCGATAATCTCTCAGCCTATTTTTGCCCTTTTCTAGTCTCTCGTTTCTTTACTTCATTATCTTTGCAACATTTCATTTCACCATTTGATCTGTTCAGAATTGTGATAAAAAAGTTTATATGAACGAGGACTTCTTTCACCCAATCCTATGGTCATGTTATAGCTATACTTGGCTGAGACTCGAGAGAGATTATATTATGCATTTAGAACATTTTCTCTTTGGCAACTGTTATGGAGGCTAGATGAGTGAGATTGACTTGGGGAAATTGTCTCGGTTCATGGTGCAATCAGGCAACCTAATGGAATTGGCGGTTCAATTGGTAAATTTTCATCAAAAGAAATAGGTATTTTAAAAAAAAATACAAGATTTTATTGAAACTAATAATCAAAATCAGTAATGAGGAATCCTTTTTTACTTGGCGATACATGTGTAACTTGAATGGTTTATCAGTTTCATATCGAAACTGAAAGTGATGAATCAATAAGTCGTTTCTTGTATGAATTGGTTGTATGTCTTTTAACTCGATTCGATTCGCTGACTTGGAGGGGTAGGTAGAAGTTCAACATTCCAAAGGCGTAACAAATTTAATGCATGAATATAATAATTAAGAACACCCACTTGTTTCTTGTTTTTCATACAAGATGCTTTTCTTTCCTGTGCATTTTCTCTCATTTACGTTATGCAATTCAATTGGAGAAGCCAACAAGTTGAGTTGCACTGCATGGCATGGCATGTAAGAAACGTATCATTCCCCTAGTGGCCGTCACATTCACATTTCCACCGCCCTACACTACACTACGCCCATCGCCCAAACGGAGAGAGGTCCCCTCTTTACATTTATCATACAAATTTAATGGATCCCTTCTCTTTAATTAATTCTTTCAGTCAATTCCTGCCTTCCTGAATGAAGATTATATTTTATGCACACATATTGGGTATGCCTTCCTGAATATCTTATGATTAATATTATTAATAATTTTGAATGCAATTAAGAAAAAGAAACATGTTTGTCGTCTTGCATCACGCTAATAAATCAACTTCTTATTATATATATATTATGCTCAGGAAGTAGAAGCCTTTCCTTCTTACGTTTAATGAATTTGTTCCGTGCAATAAAGATCATTCTCCTGGGCCGATATAAAGAGGATGATGCAAATGATTCGAGCAAATATTTGTGAATTTTAGAATCATCAAGATCGATAAACATGCATCCTTGAATTCTTAAATATTAAGAGAAGGAATTATCATAAATACGATTAATTCTAGTTACACTATAGAATAAAACCCACAAGTAGTAAGCAAAACATAAATAAGATTAAAAAACAAGAATTGACGATCGCTTCGTATGAAAATGAAAATGCTAGCTTTTGTCTTCTACGTCCAAAACTTAATTTCAAACATTATCATTTAGCGATGTCAATCCTACTAAACGCGATGGTGAAAAGAAGAGGAGAAGAGGCGAGGGAAAGAAAAAAATAATAAAGAAAAAAGAAAAAAGAAAAACTAAAGTTGACATGGCTCAATGCCATTGGTTACGTATGCCAACCCTAGATTATAGAGAGGTAGGGTTGTGATAATGGTGTCATTCAATAGTATGATGCGCATGCATGCATGCATATTTCCAATCTAAAGAATAATGGATTTAGTAATTGTTGGATTGGTCCTTCTTCACCTTATCGCGTTGCATGGCATGCATGCGGCGAGGCATGTGGCATCGTGGACTTTAGTGGGGGCACATGCATGGGGACGACGAAATTAAACGTGGCCCACATCAGTAAGTGAAGGTGGTCCCGTGATTTCGATCCATGTAGGATTAGATTAGATTAGCCCGCCTTCGCTGAAGGGGGCTTAAAAACGCCTAATCAACACCACAATGGCCACCCAAGTAAAAATTAATTAATTAATCTCGAAGCTTGATGATCGATTGAAAATGACTCTCTTGTATGTCGAATTATTTTTCCCATGCAGTTCTATAAAATACAGTTCCATTTATTATTTTTAAGTCTAAAATATTGTTAAAATAAAATAAATAAATTAGGCAAATCGTGCTAGTTATTTATATGGACTAGGCGGTCCGACTAAATCTAATATACTTGAATTTAGGCAGATAGAGTAGATGGATCAAATATGATGGATATTAATTCTCAAAGCTAAATAAATAAAATTAACTAAATACACTTTGGAATATTGAGACTATTAAGTGATCTAAACTTGCCCAAAGAGAAGGATTTACCGGTTCAATATATAGTACACCTAATGGACGAGGCACATTGGGCTTGCCCATTAGGAGAACCAAAGAATGAGTTAAGCTTGAAACTAGCCAAGCATACATCTTTTGGTCGAAACACTTAACTCAAACGAGCTACTTGATATATACAATTTCAATATATATATATATATATATATATATATATATATATTCAAAAGTTGCTTTATCCTTGACAAACAAAAGAAATATTTTAAAATAACTAGCTAGTTTTTTGAATAGATGAACACGTAGAAAAATTTATGAACTTTTATCAAATTCCACCGTTTTAATGTCTGCGTTTGTCGAGTCACCCAAGTATTTTAATGCTTCATCTTTGACCAAAAATTATTGATTTAAAAAAAAAAAGGCTCAAAACCAAACTCAGTTCTCTCATTGACATCTTAAGATAGTCGTTATTTTTGTTTAGCACTTATGAAGCCTTTTTTTTTTTTAAATCTTGTTAATTTGGTACTAACTATACTGTATTAACACATTATTTAACAAAAACAACTTCGACAATTCATCAATTCATATAATAAAAAAAACATTACAAAAGATGCATGTTTACTCCAATATCATAAAACTATAGATTAGGAACTCATTGATTCTACACTATCAGTATGGCATCCAGAATCTAGATCAACTAAATGCAGCAAGCAAAGCAAAGCAACAAAAAAAAAAAAAAAAAAAATCTTCGCGACAAGCTTTCACATGAGATTTTTAACTGACCAAGAAAACCTTATAAACAAAAGTTGATTGAATATCATTTGGAGAGAATTGTGGATCATTTGATATCAATTCAAGAGAATTCACGAGAGATTGTGGAAGCATGAATCAGTGTTTTAATACTAATCTGCAAGAGATAAAATTAAATTTATGCATACATGATGTCCACACCAAAATCTGACTACATACATGCACACAGCGAAAAAATCAAATATGAAGCAGCATAGTAGAATACAATGTAAATCTAGCTAGATCCGATTCATTACTGATGCTTAAATACTGAGCCAAACAAAAACTCATGAACTTGACAAATTTGTTCTTATTCAAATAGGAAGCTATGCTATCTTGAAAGATACCTTAGTTACTAGATATATGAACTATTCAAAACCCCTTTTCAAAAGAAGATCCTGATCATAAACTTTTAACAGACACAACTGTTCGACAAGAGAAGTTACCCCTGAGATTCAAAACCAACTCAAACTCTACAAAAGTTGTACTTCTTTACGGAACCAAATGCTTCTGTACAGGTCACTTACTCTTATAGAAAATGGAGTTTGTGAACTTACACCGAAATAAACAAAAATAATAATAAAGGAAAGATACCACAAGTTGAATTCTCTTTATATATATCAAACTTCATCTTTATGTAGCTGTAGACTTCTGTGAGCTAGATTAAATGATGGGACAGAAGCATGTGGTCCCATTCGAAATCCACAGTCAATAACTAAAAAAAATCAACTCTACTTACTGAATAATAAGCAAATACTGCAACAGACAAGTTTTATTTTACCTTGAGAAATGGAATCTGATAGTTTCTTCCGATCACGATCAAAGATTACCTCAACTGCCAAAGCATAGGAGATGAGAAATATTTTGTTTTCTTGGAAAATTTGGCGAAAATTGGGAGATGTTACGGTGCTTTCTGCTATTTAAAGCAACCCAGAAGGCCCTTTATGTACTTGTCCTCCAGGATTAGGAAAGTGCCTTGTAATTTATCTTCCAAAAGAGAGAGAGAGATGAGAAGCACCTTCTGTTCTGAGCAATCCAGCAGACACTTAGATGTTGAGAGGAAACCAAATGACCAAGAAGAAGCTCATCTTTCAGGTGCATACATTCGCAGTCTTGTCAAAAGACTCAGCTATTCAAGGTCTAGAGGTCCAGCAAAAATGGAGCTTGAAGATGGCAAAGACATAAATCTCCTCAATAAATCACAAAAACAGCAACATGAAGAACAACCGCAAAAGTTACAGTCAGGATCACCGAAGTCACTACCACCGAAGAAACAAGTGAGAAGAAGACTGCACACGACTAGGCCTTACCAGGAAAGATTGTTCAATATGGCAGAAGCGAGAAGAGAGATTGTAGCTGCGCTCAAATTGCATAGAGCTTCCATGAAGCAAGCCAATGAACTCCAAAGCATGGCGACAACATCAACTTTGAATGAAACATCCCATGAGCTGGTGGCGGATTCCATAAGAAACTCCATAAACCATCATCCCGACCACAGCTTAACTACCCACTTCCATCCTTCTCAATTCTCACCCATCAACTTTTCTTCCCCCTTCTCCTGGAATCATCCATCCATTGCACCTATATCAATCTTTGATCAACTCAACTTCCAATTGCCCGGTCAACCATTAGGCCTCAATCTCAATCTCCAAAGTTTCCAAAATATTGATTATGACAACATTCATAATCAAAAACCTGTTGAGCCATCGTCGTCATCACAAGTTGTGTTGTCGTCTTATTCAAACTCTACTTCTAATGCAATGTCAGGCATCCAAAGGCCAGCCAGTTATCAGCAGCCGTCACATGCTGCATTCGATCCTTCATCAGTCTCACTGCACCATGCAATAGATGATGAGGAGATGGCTGAAATTCAATCTATTGGAGAACAACATGATATAGAATGGAATGATAAAATGAACTTGGCAACATCAGCATGGTGGAGTAAGTTCTTGAAGAACATGGAAGGCAGTGTAGGTGAGGGTCATGGTGGAGCCAATGGAGATTGGATTTATGCCTTTGATGAGACCTTAGACGTGCCATATTGGTTAAATGGCAATGTTGGAGAGAATGTAAAGGAAAATTCCTCATTTCAACTACACTTGGATGACTATTTCCATGTTGATGATTACCTGCAAGATGCTACTCTGGAAAGGTAAGTGAAATGATTTTTAATTCCAAAGATCTATCTGAATCCAGCTTTGATCAACTATAAATTAGAATTGACCGCACAGTTTACCTAGTTTATTTAAGGTTTCCTGATCTGGTAAGAGACTATAACATCAAAATTTCACAAGATTGGCAAGTAGTAAACAGAAGTTCAGCACAGAAAAGAATGGTGGACCAGCACCAAAATCTTAAGAGCGTAATTCAATTAACACAGAATCATCACCATTGTTGTAAATTATGATGATCATTTCTTCTACGAGTATAGTGAACTGAACAGTTTTGCTTATGAGTTTACTGGTCTTCTTTTGCAGCTTCGATACTGGAGACATTGAATATGGAGGAGAATGATTAAAATAGCAAGACAGACCATTTTTGACAAAGAGCATCTCATCACAGCTCCAACAAATTGATTTGGACCTGGAGATGGAAATATATGAAACTTCAATTTTGGGAGAAATCATGAATCAAATAAGCTGGTTTTCTATAGTATAAAATGGCAAGCTCAAGCCATGTAGAATGTAACTGGGAAGAATTTCATGCTTTAATCTAAACCAAAATTTTGTTTTATGTTCATGATTTATAGTTGAGTGAAGGATTTGTAACAAATAAATAAAAAAAAATAGGTGATACAATGCCAAAAGATTCCCAAAAAAAAAAACATTTTAGACGATACCAAGTACTGCCTTCAGAAAATGGTTGAAAAAGATCCATGTAATTGACACAAACAGTTGAGACATTACACCAATAAAAGAATAAAGTAAAAGTTAATGTGCGGAAGATGACTAAACTATCCCTTGTATGATTCATTGTAATGCAGAAAATCATACCGGATTGTATTGTTGATCTTCCATTCAAATGGTTCAAATTGAATCACACTCAAACCTGGATTGGTTATCTACCCAAAAGTCAAGGAATGCACTACTTTCAGATTCTGCGAGAAATTATGGCCAAAGAAGATCTTTTTTTTTCATCAAAATGCCCCCTTTGGTCTGCGCTTGCTTTCCCTGCTGAGGTTACTGCTCTTAGCTGATTTTTTAAATCATCCTGGAACGCCTTAGTCTTCACTTTGTTGTAAAGTTAATGGTGGGATTCCTTCAGAGAGAAAATTTTGAGTCGTCCTTTGCTATAAAATTTAGCAAGTCATCGATTAACTCAAAATTTTCAAAATTATATATTTTTTGAATAAAATAATCATCTTTGTACATGTTCTCAACTTTTGTGGTGATTTGGGCATATTTTGAACCTTTCTAAACCTTTTTCTAACATAACCAAAAAAACCAGAATCATCATGTATCTTATGGAAAGACGGACTCATAGCCATCTTTTCACTGGCGGTCACGCATGGTATTTTTCCATGCTACAGATATATGTAATCAACTTTTCCAACCAGCTTAAGCTAATTGGAATATATCATACATACATTTAGGATATATTATTTCATCATAAGAAGTTGAATTAGAGATACTTTTCCAAGTTAAAATCAAAGAGAAGTGTATGGTGAAGATGAAATCATGTACCATGAAACAGAGAAATAAAAAATTTGGAAAGCAGAAAATGGTTTCTAGATTTATAATGTAATGTCTCCTATGGAGCATATGGTTATAATTCTACTTTCAAACCTCAAAACAATACCTATTAGTTGTGACAAGATATGGTGTCTCAGTGATGTTGTCAGGTGTCTAGCCATTCAGGCAATCAAACAATTCTACATCTGCAAATCCTTGTCATGGGACCAACCTACATAGGACCTACCACTGACAAATAAAAAAAAAAAACTCCTACAATGCCCCCAGACTATTTCAATTTCTTTTGTGATTCTTTAATACTAGATCATATAATCCAACCTTTGCAATCCAAAAAAAGAAAAACCAAGATTTAATAACAGAAGCAACAAATCTAGTAGGAGGTTTTCTTAGGCATCTGTAGATTCAATGCATATTCAACAGCCTGGTAGTAGAGGATATAAAAGTATACAGAGATAGAAGAGTTAGCTACTGCTGCAAACTTTAGACACCAAACACTTTGAAATTTCCGAAGGAAGAGCTCAAACACAAGGTTGGAAAGATACGCACAATTGGGGTCAAATGATCCAGAAATTGGAATCGATAACAATGCATTTAGAAAGTAGTAGAAAAGCACAATTTTAGCCGTAATAGTGCCTATTAGAAACATCCAAATGCTGAGTGGTCCACGACCTACGGCTAGTGTCTCATGTCAACTGAAATTGAAACTGCATCACATTGTCACCCCACATTACACACTGTTGAAATGGAAAACAACATGAATGTGAAGCAACAACTACGTTTTCTAAACAAATATTATCTAGATCTTCAACTAAGCTAGTTCACATTGCCTTGTAATTTTAATTTGTAGAATATTTTAATTTCCTATATTACATGATAACAATAGGATGAGATGTTGCAGGCATATTCAAAAGGCATCAAGAGATTCAATAGTTAGAACTAGAAGAGTTGAATATATAGAGTAGAATATGTAAGGGTAGATGAAGACCAAAGAAAACATTAGTTATTGTAGTAAAAAATAATTTTAATTGATTTGAATACATTACACGTCATATATCTTAGTATCTAGTTCGATGGAAGATAAGATTCACCTAACCAATCCAAGTATTTGGACAAATATGACTTGACGATAATGCCATGATACCATCCACTTAAAAGTTTTTGATCTACCATTTCAAACACGATTGCAAAACTACATATCATAAATTACAAATTATTTAAGAAATGCCATCTAATAAATTTGATCTGATTAAGTAGTTTGACAATCATGTTATTTTTAGAAACCCCAAGAGTTTTGACTTATTAGATTGTAGATTAACAAATAAAGCATTTCCCCCTAGGGTAGTAGCAAATATAACCTAGATAGCTAGATATGCATGTGGATTTAGGAAAATGAAAAACTATGTACATTCGAGATTACATTGGCGTAGTTCTAGCAGATATATATGCTGAATGCTAAAATTGAAACCTAAGGGGTAGAGAGAAAACAACAAAAAATAAGATAGAAAACAATTAAGAAATATGTTGCCTTGCATTGAGTTCAATGGAAGATCTGTTTTACTGACCCAAAGTAGTCGGGACAAATGCAACCTGAGTATGATGATGTTCAACCAGGTACATGCATAGCTATATTTCATCAACATAATAATTTAGGACTAACAGTTGCAAGGATATGATGCTATATTGTGATGTAACATCAAGAGAGACAGTCGCCATCGCCAGGGCGATTCAATCGAGAGCATTTACCATTTAATTTACCTAACAAGTCCCTTTTATGATGATTTACCATCGCTGTTTCTAACAATGATGATTAAAATCATTGCCCGAATATGTTACCACCGAATTCATAAGAAAAAGTCATCAAAGTTGAGATTCCTAGAACGACTGAACCATACCAATTTACACAAACCAATCAGCGAGAAAGAATTAATCATGTTCATCTTAACAGCCACATGGAACAATTTTTATTCTCAACTAATTGCCTGATGAAGAAACCCTGAAATCCACAAAATTGTATCGTTTGCAAGCTTCTAGCATCCTCACCGCCACCACAACCAACATCAGAAGTCATAAAAGATGAAACCCTACTTACCATCAAATTGTTAGATTCTTATATTGCTTTTGCTATACGCAATCCTCAAATTGTTGACTTTTTCAATGTCCCTATAACAAACATTTACCCAATGAAAAGGAAATCTCGCAGAGGGCCAAGCGCACAACATTGAAAGTGGAATATTCTTTTGTGAGAAGATGATAACAAAAGTAAAGGTAGTATGGCCCTAACTTCTGAAATAAACGGAGATAATAACAAAGTAAAAGTGGTGGCATGGCCTTACTTCTGAGATATCTGTTCCCACCAATCCCTTCCTCTCCAGTTCTGCGAATGTGAAGAGGAGCAGAAGACAACTGGAGCATTCCCCCTTCTTCCATTGACCCCCCCTCTTCTCGCCCTTTCAATCCCATTCCCATAATGGTTATTGTCAAAACAAATATTTATTGAAAATTTCAATTCATTCATCATTTTATAAAAATATTGCCTAAAATATTTTTAAAAAATGTTTCAATATATATATATATATATATATATATATATATTCAGGAACATTAATTAAATCTAGGATTGTCGTAGAGATAGCGTGGGGCACTGTTAAATCCAACTACAAAGGACAGACGGCATTAATGTTATGGAATTGATGAGCATGGTCAGCAGTCTATTGTGCAGAGCTCCAGAGGCTATTCGCGTTTCGGGTTTGATACAACAAAATGATGGAGCTACTACTATCATCCGCGTAGGTGTAGTGGCCTAGCAATTCCAAAAATGAGTCGAGCAGTAGTCATAAAGGAACAGATTGACCAAGTTGCAAAAGGATAGATCATAGATAGTTTGAGCCATTAGAAGACCAAGCAATCTAGATGAGATGGACAATTCAAATGGAATATAAACAAGCAAGACGCAGAGACAAAACATGTTACACAACCAAACCAACCACTAATCCCTCTCTCTCTGTATTTTTTCCATCTTTCAAATAAACACATAAAAAAGAAAAACTGAATGCCCTTAATGATATTTTTATAAAAAAAAAAAAACCGAAGTGAACTACATGTTGTGCATGAATTGCAATAAGATATCATGTAAAAGGGGGGCTGCTAGTAAAATGTAGATAGGTCGATTGGAACTGGTGGGGTCGGCTCGGTCTGACTCGACAATTATAGTATAAATATTAATTAGGAGCTTTGTAAATAGCCTATTTTTTAGTAATTATAAAAAAAAAACTTTAAATATTTAAAAAAAAAATGGTCCAAAGACCCGTGCCATGGGCTCGGGGTAGGTGGCCCTTTGGATCAATTGAGTCGGGCTAAAAATATTGTGGGCCATGCTATGGTCCGTGGTCCGTCTAACCTGGCTTTTAAAGGCCCAGTGAGTTTTATTCCCCTTCATAAATCTCTATTTCTATAAAGTTCGAAAGTTTTGATTAGCGCGTAGTGAAATAATGAGAGCGTATAGAAAGTTGTCTGAAAACGACGGGTCAATCCTCGCATGGCGAGTTCCGTCTCTTCATGCGTTGGTTATTAGTCTCAAGGGTCAAAGGTCCACCGTGATTTACCTCTCTTATGATGATCCGAGGATAAATTGATAGGAGCCGCTAAGTTGAATTGACGGTTCCAATCTTGTTGCACAAATCAAAGTTTTGATTAATCATGTTTTCATGGGTTGATGCAGCTGGTAATTGTACGGACGTTTATCGACACCGATCATGAAGGACGTTTGATTTGATGTGAATTCAATCTCAGACAGCATGACCCTTCTTCTCTTGCTGCATTTTTCAGAAACATCGACCAAATACTTTAAGGCATTCAGTTGTCGTTGATGGGTCAGCGCATTAAGTGAGTTGTAGCAAGCTAAGCAAAAGAAAACTAAATAATTGGACTTGCCAACTAGTCCATATGGAGCAAACCTGCCCTTGCAATTAATTTTATTTTAATTAGCATTCATCCCTCTTAAAATAACTAGCTAGTATTAATTCATCCCCTTATGAATTTTGAGTTCGATAAAATTTGTTGGATGTAGACATGATCTCACAAGGAAAAAGCAAGAAGGTCGAGGAAGAAAGAAAACATCCAGGAACTAGTTCCATACGAGGTTGGGCAGGGAGAAGAATATGATGATGAATCTACTCGCATGGAGGGAAGTTGTTGTTTGGAGATTCTCTTATCTAATTAAGTTAATGAACAAGAGAGTAAATCTGTTCCTTGATTCTAAGGCTGGTTCTGAAAATGTGCGCTTGTATTTTGAGTTTTTAAAGAGGAAAAAGAGTCGATCGAGTTGATTGATATTGGAATCGTACGTAGTTATTGGATAACTAGAGATGATTCCAATTTATTAAACAGAAAACAACCTCTCTCTCTGTTCACCAACTGAACTGTACGAGGATCTGCTTTGGATGGCTCGACAAATGAATACGACTATGGATGTTAAAAAAAAATTCAATGGATACGCTGAGAACGCATTGCTTTTTGCAATGTATGCCTAATTTCTGGGGAAATTCAGACAAAAGTTTCACTAAATCTCGTTTCTGATATCTTATGAACAGGAAATGTGTTACCATCTTTGCTGATCAACTGATTAGCTACTGGCATAGCTAAAGCCTAAAGACATCATCATTTATAACCAGCTCTCGTGCTACTTAGCTTGCGCATGCAAAACCAAGGCAAAATAGCCAGTCCATCCTCCCGTAGATAGATAGGTGTGCAGTGAGCCATCAGACAATTTAGAAAATCACTGGCAGATTGTAGTTTGTAGATTTAAACTAATTAGAATGTCATTGCTCAAACAGAGTTTCAAACATAAGAACATTTCTCTTCGTTCATCACCACAAAATAAATTAACAAACCAAATCTCGAGCGTCAAAGATAGGATATGGCAGTGAAGGACGGAAACACTGCACACACTTGCCGTCATCAGAAGTCAACCATCTGCAACGTGAAGAAACTGAAAGTGTAAAACAAATGGATACGGGTCAGATATTTGGAATTATATGCAAATACCATTGTAACACCGGGAAGCAATCATCGGCATGTATGATTTGCCATGGGAAGGGACATAGACAGTTGTGTCTTCGATTCCATATTCATGCTCATCCAAGGATCTTCGTTCTCGGGAGGCTTCTCATCGAGAAAACAGTGGTATGGCCTTGGTTGCTCCTCCTCCAACTTAGCAGGGCTATCTGTCCAACCATCAGTGCCCGACAGAAAGTATTGTTTTTCCATCTCTTCCTCGGAAACAAGAATTCTGGAGAGGGAATCCGTGCTCTGAATGCTGCTCCAAATCCGTTTTGACCCCATCTCAGTTAGCCCGAAACTGCATGGCATCTCCTTTCCACCCCTAGAGCTTTCCAGGAGGAATGGATATTCATTTACACCTTCCTTGTGTCCATGAGTGCTCCTGCTCTCCGAATATTCATGTAAATCAACAGACACAGCAATACTTAGAGAATGATGTAGAGTTTATTATAGCTGCGATCGATCACCTGTAATTATCAGTTGCTTGGGGCGGACAGTCCAAGCTCAAATTTGTGGAATCCTTATGGCTCGAGTAACGCTCGACAGGAGGCCTTGCAGAGGAGGAACATGAGAAGGGAAAATGATTGGTCTGACGTGCTGACCGCGAGAGAGGCGGCGAGAAGTTTGATGAACAGTGGGAGGAGACTGGGCTGGTGGCCAAAGACAATTCCACAGGCTTTCTTGAACGGCTTTTACCCCTGTGCATGTGCTTCTCACAATATTTGGAGTCAGGATAGGCCTCCTTGGAGCATCTCCACTTTTTCCCATCTGTTCTCCTGCACCTCCCGGGCTCTGAATCCATTGCTTTTCTTGCACCGCCCATCTGATAAGTTCCCCATCCAACTGAACGCCAACATAAAAACGGGCAACGTAAATTGCGTTGCAAATACAACATCATCTAAGGAGTCATACCGAAGCAGAAACTAGGGATCTTGAACTCGCAGTGCTAATTACCTGCAGGAGGGTTAGGGAGGAAGGATAGAGTTTGAGGATCAACGAAGAGTCTTCTCCTGATGCAAAGGACGAGATCAGAGGGTACGGATATGCCTGATACCATATACCTGAAGACAAGGGCTTGGAGCTCCAATTCTTGCCATTGGGATACTGTGAACGGATATCTACTTCCCCCTTCTCCCATCATGATCCTCTTCTCAGCGAGTGGTTTGCCCAGAAGAAACACAGCTACTGGTTCGACAAGGTTAAGATATATATTAACCGCAGCAGCAGCAGCAGCAAGGAGAAGGGCAGAAGGGAAGGAGAGAGTAGCGGTGGATAGGAGGTCGATCGATGCACTAAAGAATAGAGAGTGACCGACACATGACAGAAACAACAGCATCTTGTTAACTTCCTGCAATAATAATTTAGCTGTGTGTGTGTTTTCTATTGTGACTGCAATAAACAAGAGGCACGTTTGTTTGCGCAGGTCTTTTCAGTCAATGAGGGAGTGGGGAATCATAAGACTCAGGCTGCGGCATTGCAGTGGAGCTCAGTAAAGCTCATAGATCACAGAGAGTAGTATTTAGAGTAGCTTTGCCTGTGCGTTCGGATAACATGTAGGTTTAAAAATTAATGGTGTCAGTGGTGTAGCAGATGTTTCTGCCACCTGGTGCCAATGGTCTGTTCTTAATTTGACTGACAGCTGATGGATTGCAGGCCAAGGCGCAAGCGCACAGTTTGCTGCTCGTCTGCTGTCTTTTGGTCATTGCTGCTGTGTTTCGTTGTTATTGCTGTTGTTTTCTGACGCCCTGCCACCTACGCAGAAACCATTTGTAAAAAGGCTTTGAGCCTTCAAAAACGGATGGATGCATGCAAGTGGTAAAGAAAGACATTCATTTGGAAAAATAAAAATAACAAATTTTAAAAAGTGTTTCTTGTTTTTCAAAGAATAAAGGTTTTTTTTTTTTTTGTGATTTAATGATCAAAAGTCGATCTCATTCTAATGCGAAAAAGTTCAAATATCGATCTTTTAAACCCATCAAAATTCATCATCCTCTCTATCATATCCCATAAAACTATATTGATTAATTAATTACCCAATTACCCGGTTAGTTCAATATGCGTCTCACAAAAAATCTTGCAATCCATGTAAAATTTTAAATTTAAAAAAATTATAAATTTACAAGTTTAAAGATAAATTATTATTTCAAAAAAATAAGTGAAATATAAATTTAAAAAAATGACAATGTTAATTAAAACTACTAGATGATTATATTAGTTTTGATTAAAACTATCAGATGGATTTAATGCCTTTGATTAAAGTTGTTAGTTATAAAGAGATTTTTCACCTTAAATTTAATGTTCATTGAAATTTGATTATACTTTTGAAGTACTAATTAAATCACTATAAAATTTGAATATATAGGTGTTCAATTAATAAGTTTGCTAACATTTTCAAAGTGGTTAAATATCTCAAAAAATAGTGATGCAATGAGTTTTTCTTCAAAATTTGACTATTAAAATTAATCTATACATTGAAAATGAACTTGTAGCAATTAGTGGTGCATGGCCACGAGCTTGCAAGTAAACTCATGCATGGACTTGCCACAGGGGTCACGGTAGTATGATCAGGCCCGTACCTAATGTAAGGCCAGAGAGGCGATCGCCTCGGGTCCATTTTTAAAATAGGTTAAATGTATCTTTAAAAGGGCCCAAAAAAAATATAAAGGGCCCAAAAATAATTCATCAATATATTTTTTAAAATTTGTTTCGGACCCTTTAAATTTTAGGTACGGCTCTGAGCATGATCGCGAGCTCATGGCAATGACCCACTGCCAAGCCACCGGAGCAACGCGCAGTTAGTGGTTGTCGGTCACTTGGTCTTAACTTTTCTTGCGCCCTAATTAAGTCGTGTTAATTAAGGTATTTCCATAGCTAGAATGTTACTTTTCATGTTTCCCTCCCTAATTCGTTTCTTGGATGATGAATGATTCATTGGTAAAGAAGAACAAGTTTTAGACAGTAACCGAATCACAGGATTGTAACTTTTCGTGCAGGGGATTGTCGCTGAGCGAGCCTTAAATTTAAGGAGTCGTTTAACTTTTCGTATTCATGAAAGTTTTAAATTGGCCAATATGAGGATTAGTGTATGATGTCCGTCGAGACCTTGATGGCAGGATATCCAGGCAGCGAAAATCAGTAGAGGTGGATGCTTTGGCGGGGAGAGGTGTAGCCCGTGCTTGTTGAGGTGATTATGGAAAATTAATGCTGTCAGGCAGCCGAGCCGAGAGATGCGGGCCGAGCCGAATGATGAGCCTGCACAATAACAACCGGTTAAGGGCGCCGAGAGAGATCTCGGCACGGCCCCTCTGACGCTCAAGGCAATTTAGTTGGAAGAGAAAAAGACACTCGGAGGAACTAGTCTCAATGTCTTAAAAGAAAAACTTACCTCCCCTTTCCCAGGAAAGTCCTATATATAAAAGGAAGACTCTATTCCTGAGAAGCTCTGCCCACCGAAGTGACGAGGCCTAATGGACCGTACATTATGATCATTGTTACTTGGACTGCATCCCGCGCGTGGGCTGTAATTAATACACGCCGTACGGTTGATAGGAGACAGGTCTCAATTAATGTTGCGGCTAATCCCTTGAGATTTTGGCAGGGAAATCTGCCCTTAGACGTGAGTGTGAATAGTAATTAATACCCGTTGTGCAGTTGATGGGAGAGAATTCTCTATTAATGTCGCAGACATTCCTCTGAACCTTATCAGTGATTCATCCTTTCGATAGGAATGTGCTTCTTCAGCTTGATGAAATGACCTACCTCTTTAGCTTAAAATAAAATAGATCCTTCTGCCGACGACGACTCTACTTCAGATGCGGAGCGCCTGATATAAGGGAAGTCCGAACTGAGACGCGGGACGTCTGGTATAAGAGAAGTCCTGACCGAGACGTGGGGCGTCCGGTATATAAGAGAAATCCGAGCCGAGACGCGGGGCGTCTGGTATAAGAGAAGTCCGAGGCGAGACGCGGAACGTCTGGTATATAAGAGAAATATGGGCATTCGCAGTGGATTCCTCCTGTTTGTTAAACCCTGTCTTTAATCTTATCCAGGTATCAGTGTAGATGCAGAAGGGTATCAGGAGATACCGAGAGATTTTTGGATAGTCATTAGCAATGAACTCCCACAGAACGTTCGAAGTTGCAAATAATAAAGATTCAGTCAATTGAGCAAGCACATGCATATGGCAGACGATCGCCTTCTGCGTATGTTCAGACTGTAAATTGCATAATCCCAAAGAATAAGATCCAAAAGAAAAGCATCCAGCAAAGAGATGCATAGCCCACTACGACCGGCTGGAGGCCTGGGCACGCTACGAGGCAACCAGTTCCAGCGGGCGGCGCTGCAGATGTTCTACCGAGGCCACAAGAACACCACAGTTTTAGGTCCCATCGTCGTCGTCGGCGTCTCGGCCTTTGACACAATGGGGACGTACGGGCGGTTCGATGTGTAGCTGTGGCTGTGAGCTGCGCCCGGTACAAGTTTGGGCGGCTGTTGACGACGAGACGGCACAACCTGCGAGGCAAGCGCGAGCTGAATCTGCCATTGGTCAGCAGTGACACAGGATTTCAGGGAAGGCTCGCCATGTCTATAGAAATTGATCGCAGCTATTGTCCAAAAAATCATAAGCTAAACGCAAACAGCTTGTGTTCTCCTCTGCCCTCGGTTTTTGCTCTCAAAAATTGAAGCACACAAAAAAGTCTGAGACACGCATAATAAATTCATTTTGAATTAAATTCCTAAAATCTCCTCCACCAAAGGCATGGGATGATGCAGGACATTCAGATATTTCAAATAGAGGCGAGCATAGACATAGCTTTGATATCTAAAAACAAACTAGAACAAAACATGGTGTTCGATCTAACTGGACAATTGAAAAAAAAAAAAAACACTAATATAATAAAATGCAGAGCATCGTAGCATTATATGAGATCTTCAGGATCTACAAATACGCTAGCTAGAATCATAAAAAGTGTCAACTTGCTTTCCTAGATTCAATTTGCACCTCAAAGCAACGATAATGATACAGTAAGTAAAATTTGTTTGTGGAGCTGAATTTGGGCTAAACAACATTAGACTTTCAGATTAACAGTAACATTCCTATAATTAGAGTAATTATCGACATTTCAAAGAAGAAGAAAGGGACTCCAAGATAATAAGCACGACATCTATTAGGATGGGCGTGACTTTTTGCTGCTGCATGTTGGGCATTTGTACTGCTTGATGTGCTCTGCTTTGGCTGGCGTGATCTTCACGCACTTTCCGTGAAACCACGTCTCACAAATATCGCAGCAGATCCAGAATTCATCTGATGCATAATTGTCCCCACAAGACCCGCATAGGGTGTCTCCATGCTCATCCTCTTCTTCCTCATCGAGTTCATCATCCTCTTCCTTGAGTTGTGCCTCTGGAAAATTCGCCTGTGATTCTGATACACGCTGCAGCAACGGTGTATAAAAAGACAAGTTTAAAATAATCATAGAAACAAAAGAAACTCAAAGCTCTAGGATTCTCCTTCCAATGCAATGATTTTGGAATGTGTGAAAAATGTCTCGTATACATATCTATAAATAAAGTCAATAATGCTTCCAAGATGAGAAAACAGTTGTCTGCTAAAATCAAGAAACTCAGATTAGCTGCCAAGGGAGGTGATTCAGTAAGCTAACCGTGCTAGTGTTCGACTTGGATTTGTTATTGCTATGGTTTGTTTCAGTTGGCCTGACCTTGTTCCTGCTACTCACAACTTCATATATGGAAGGAAGATCATTGATCATACCAAAGAGGCGCTTCCTGTATCCAAAATCACCACAAATTTATTAGAGATGCCACCCAGTAAAACACTTGCATCCAAGTTCCAGCGAGTTGTTACTTGAAGTACATTAACAACTAGAATAC